>OY754331.1:79111711-79457233 GCA_963573305.1 Pyrrhosoma nymphula
GATAAGTGAAGGATTACTAGAGAATGGAGGAAGGGTGGATAGAAACCCGGCATTGTTTTGAGCCTGATTTTAACGAAACACACAAACGTTGCCGCTCTTTTACGTCCCATCCGACGTACTGTACTTGAAGTGCTCTCCACATAGCACCCATGTAGGTATAGGAATTCCACTGACAAATCTAGACCATCACCGTGATTCGAACCCGGGCTCTCGTGATGGGAAGCCAATACACAAGCCACTACAAAGACCCGTTACCCACTTTACACGGGAATAGGGAACCAGGGTTCGTAAGAATTCCCGGTGTCGCGTGGGAAGGAATCACGGAATTCCCGGAAGCCCATGAGAATGGACGTAGGCAAGTCCAATGACACCGCCGATGGCGTCGGTGAGTTGGTCACCATTTCGGGACGCTAACGCATCGGGCATTCGGCATCATCCATTCGTTCCCCTCCGGAACCAAAAAGAATCCCCTCTAAATAGTTCGGTCCACCGCATTCTTCCATCCCGTGAAACCGAAGAGAGAGAGAGAAAAGAACCTGAAGTTTTCTTTCAAACCGGGCGAAGGTAGTCTTGTGTCCCTTCCTTCCTGCGTTTTCTCCGCTGCTCCCCCTTCATTTTCCCACTCTCCCTCACTCGAGTTGACGGAATTAAAGCTTCTGCCTCATTTGACGACGGGCGCGAGGGGCAAGTCGAGACGAACCGGCTAACGGTCTCGAGTCCGCCGGGGCGATGTTTTTAGATGAGGCCTTCCGCGGAGAGGGAGGGGGGTAGTGAGGGAGGGGGGTAGTGAGGGAGAAAGAAAGGAGATTGGAGCAAGAGCCATGAGTGGAGAGAATAAAGTCCCTCCGGAGACCGCCCAGTCCACCTTCTGCACTTCACGCTCATTTGGTGCCGTCTGTAACTTTTTTCTCTCTGGCGGTCTCGTATAATTCCTTCTGCCCCCCCACCATGCTCTTACAGTCCCTCCATTACCTCAATCCCCTCCCCCCTCTCCTCATCCCTCCCTTACTCCCAATCTATTTTCTCATTTCTTCCTCCATTTCCGAACTCCATTATTTTCCTGACCTTCACCTTGACACTCCAACCTTGCCGTATTTGTCCCTCTCTTCCCTACTCTCCTCCGCCTCTCCTGAGATGTTTTTCCTTCTCCGTCTTCTTAGCATGGCGTGCACACTGCCGCGGGTCACCAGAAAGTGGAACCGTACGAGAGTGAACGAGATTTCTAGACCCCATCGGGGCTTGTTTATCGAAAGTAAAGAATCAATTGCATGTGGTTCGACCGTAAAATGACTTTAATGTGATGATAGATCTAAGGCTTTCCCGACGTGTAGCAATATTGGTGGTTCTTCGGGTTTCCGACCGGGTTGAAGTCTCCATTTCTGCCGGCAGTAATGGAGAGTTCAACCCGGTCGGAAACCCGAATACTACTAATATAAAACATCAGTTTTTTGTTAAGAATAAAAAAAATCATCAAACTTCTCCACGTAAATTTGACTTTAAAGAGAATCGCGCAAAATCCGGGAAAGGGTGAAACTGGAAAAAATAGCTTTTTATAATTCAAAATGCCTTTTTCGCCAAAAAAACTGTTTATGGGAAGCGAAATCTCCCAGAGTTGCAGGGAATGGAATGATAATAAAATGTAGGTATATGTCCATCAGAATTGTTTTAATTTTCAATAAATAATTGCGAAACTTGAAGTCTAAACGTGTTGATTATATAAAAATGGCGCTACAGACTAAGGGTGAGAAAAGTGTTGAGTGAAAAGTATCTTTGTAGATTAATCTCCTATCTGAACCTTATTTTTATTAATAGTGACAGAATATCATCAATGAAAGCATACAATATAAGAAAAAATGTGAATTTTAGTATTAACTTTAACTTATAAAGTCATCGTGGAACATCCTTAGAAACCATAGTCGTTTAAGCATATTATTATTAATGAGGTATCTACCGGATGATGTAGGTCCTATGGAAGTGAGTAAAATGAGCTGTATTATTAAATGCACAGGGCCCGATCTACCAATAATAATTCTTTTTTCATCTCAGCATACGTCTTACATCCTTTATCCCGTCCATAGAACCCTTACTATTTAATCCCCTTTACCAATTATCCAACATATTCCTCTCTATCACAGGCTAAAGTAACCTTCGTCTCTCATTACCACTTTCCACCATGTCCTTTGCCTCCTCCTAATCTCCTCTACTTTCCTTTCCTCAACAACCATACAAAGCACTTCCTCGTTTGTCTTCCTTACCGTCCGACGCACCTGCGTCATCCTACTCTGCACGCAAGAGACAGAAACAATGCTGAATGATGCTCAATAAGTCAGACAGGACGCATTCTATGCATATGAATTCATAGTTTCTTTTTGAATTAAATCCCATTTATGAAGATCAAGATATTCAGAATAAGTATAGAGATACCTATGAGCATACGGTATGAGCTAACTCACCATGAGGGACTACCAAGCAACTTTTGCTTTAAATTTCTTTTAAACAAGCAAGTTGTTCCACTGGTTGAGTTGGCCATCTGATTTCTATACATGGTCAATTATAGGTCTCTCTGATCTCAGGAATCAACCGGTTCCAGGTTTATCAGTGAATAGGGAAATATAGCCTTGTAGGATTTACGCAAGTGTGAGAAATCGTTGAATTTGATTCATATCCTTATGAATTGGCTATTTTTTTAATGCGGAAAGATGACAGAAAAATGACGCTAAAAAGATATAGCGACATTCTTGATGTAAAAAAACTAAAATTTGATAAAAATAAAAAATGACCTTAACCACTATTTTATCCTACGATTAAATCCAAGCCGTTTAAGTATCAAGGACATGCTTAAATTTTCTGTTGACTTCAATCGTTTCCTGTTTATCATTCGAATTCACTTCTAACGGAAGTAAATTTGTGCATTCAGTTCAATGATTAATGTTAATATTAGAAATGAGTTAATTAGTATTATTCTAATTGGTAACTCTCATTCCTAATATCACAATTTTTTTAACTTGTGCAACTAATCTCAATGTAGTGTAATTTTCATAAATCTGAGGTGGATGCCTATACATCCACATTACCTGTAATAAACATGTTGATGGAGAATCGTGCATAATTCTAATTAGTAAGTACACATAGTTGTTCATTATCGAGCCGGGGGCTATGAAATAGCTGATATATGATACAATATTTATGTTACGCTTTCAACCGTTCGTATGGACTTGTTCGTGGGTAATAAGTAAAGTACCCCACGTTGTAAAGTAAATTGCGTCTTAAAAACTCTAATAACTCCGGAACGCCTTAAAAAAATCCACTGAAATTAAATTGCAACTCCGGGGCACAATTGAAACCAATATCTTAAAAACCTTCATCACTACATATGAGTTTCTTTCACCGTATTCAACATGCCAATTTGCTTCCCTTAGCTTAAGTGTAACTTGGACAGTCTACAATATCACATCAATTGTGAATGCCTCCTCCACATTTTATTTTTGGATCGAATTTATTTTAACAAAATATTTTCCTAAACCCTTCCTCAGCCAGCCCTTAAATTCCTTCAGCCAACACTGACATTTCCACATTTACCTGAAGCCTTAAGATAAAATAAGCCGAATATCTATGATGTGGTTTATTATTTCAATCACTCTCCGCACCCATGTCTCAAAAGCTTTCAATGCACTCTCACCTTCTTCCCTCCAAGGCCAGCCTTGCTTTTGACTTCCGAGCCAATATATTTACTACTAAAGGCTACTGCATCACCTAAGCATAAATGTTCTCATCACTATGAAATCAGTAGATTTTCAGCAGCTCTGATGATGTATGTTCAGAGGGCAAATTCATCGTTCGTTGGGATAATTTAACTGCATTTATTTAGCCACAAAATACGCCAAATTTGTTTCATAAAAGGGTATTAAAACGATATATCAATGTCACAGTCTCATTGAGATATATGAATCGCAATTATTGCATTAGACATACTACACAGCTTAACCGATTGAATGATTATACAGTCATCTGAAAAAGACACGAAGAAAACACCAGCAATCAAGTCAGTCCTTTAATCTCTTTCCAAGTGAATATTTTTTACACCTCTTGGATTTGATGATGGTACCTTAAGAAGTTGTATGTATGACTCAAGTTTGACTTCCATCATAGCTTGTTATCTACAGAAATTCAGTAATCAATTCGTTCACTTTCTGGAGTTTATCGTACTTAAGAAGTATTAATGGCTCAATTAGAATATCATTAGGTTTTATTTGCATATTTGGAGATAAACTGACGAATTAAAGTATTCCCAGTAAAGTATGAAGACATATCCCTAAATTACCTTACTACCACTGAAATTAAATGCCACTGAAAATAATCTTTTACTCGTCATAAAAATGTTACCATTTGTACTGTCTTTTGATAGCATAATTTCAATTAAAATTGCGCAGAAAGCAATTCATACTTTGTATTTTGCGACTGATGTGTCTGAAAGGTTCATTTCCCGTTACTTCAAATCATATAATGCATCGATTACTTAGTAGCCGCGACAAACAGATATTCTCCTGTGGTAATCTCTTGAGGTTCATAAAGCCATTTTTTTCTCAGATTGTTCGCGAGAGATTTCCTCGGGTCGCCGACACAAGAGGAAGTCCTAACTACTACGTCGGTTGAACGAGATTTTGAGGAGAGATGAACTAAAATTACGTCCACGGTTCTAATTTTTTCTTCCGCGGAAGAATTTTATGCAGCGATAAAACACTACTGTCTCCAAGAATAATTTTTTTAGATTATTCACATAGTCACGAATATCGTAAAACTTGAACTAGAAAAGCAAAAAAAAACAATAGAAATGGAAAGAAAACAATCCTCGTAGTTGTACACCTAATTCTCGTCGGCTTCGGAAGGCTTTGATTTCTATCTCTGCTAGCCTTATCATAATCATCACATCGCGTTGCGAGGTATGCTCGTTGCCACCGCTTCCAATTAGTTGGATCTCAGGGGAGGGTCATCAGGTTAAGGCAGCCGACTTCAATCAGACCGCATGTTTATTCATTCAAGGTCGTCGGTGCGTCTGCGCCTAGAGATTTGCCGGAGAATGTGACGAATTTCGCTTCTCGGGGTGGGATGGAGGCGTAGTATCGGCGCCCGACCGAACCAGCACCCGCGATTCCCCGAACGCCCAGAGCTCAGCATTCGCTGAGAATTTTTGATACAAGAAGGAGAAAAATTGTTCCGCGGAATGAAGGCCGCTTTCCATTCATTCTATAGCGCTGCTCACTTCTCATCACAGCGATGCTCTCGCTTTCCATTCGTTTCGAACCCTACACATTAGGCAGCGCACTTCAGTACCGGTCGGGAGCAGAGTTAACGTGAAGAAGCAACATCTGGTGCTTTTCCAGAGAATGTAATCGAGGAAACAAGAATTAAACTTCATATAGTTAAACAAATTATTGAATTTGCCGGCCAAGGTTTCGACTCACACAGTCACGATCATGATCCTTGGCAATGACTGTGTGAGCCAAAACCTTGGCCGGAAAATTCAATACAATTTTCGTGGACTATACAAAGATTTATTTTATTTAGTTTTGGTGTACCAACAAGTAACGCCTGAGAGCATTAGGTCGAGATGTACAACATCATAAACTGGCCTCATGACGATTTTCGAGTTGGACGTCGATACATATGCCTACATAGAGCCATTGACCCAGTGGGAAACCCGAGAAAAGTTATTGCAGAGTTACTGTGCGTTAAACAATGAAAGACCATAGATAATCGCATCCACGATTGTTTTTTTTACTACTGACTTGCAGTAAATGCGTCGAACATAGGTGATGACGTTATGTATTGTTTGTGGTGAAAATTTAAAGTTTTTAAACACGTATTTTGAACGAATTCGATAACTATACATGAACTTACGCCCGTACTATTGTTACCCCACAGAATGCTATCTTTGGGTAGGTGACTGATTTAGGCAAGTTTTGCCCGTGCACATTCTTCCATTCATCGTCGTTCATAGGCGCCCAAGTGCGCTGACGTCAAGTGACGTGCTAAGGTCCGCGCCAACTTAAACAGATTTTATGGAAAGCTGCTAATTCTACGGGCACCTACTCTAGCCTTGTGATTACCCGTTTACTGCACCAACGTACCGACCATCGTCAGCGGAAAACATTGGAGACTCTCGTTCGTACCATTGTAGTTTTTAGTCTCTGTCGCAGATAATTTAACACAGTAAGCGCTAGTGTCGAGGGGAAACCCGGGAACCGGAGTCTATTATTTTTTGACACAAGGAGAATAGTTGTACCGGGGAATAATTAATTTCTCCGGCACGTAATCTAATGTTCCCCTAAGGTATCAAATCTGCTGAATACCCATTATCAGTACCAACGTAAGCACGCACAATGCAGAAAAGCCTGCGTGAACAGCTGATCGTACCATGGTAGGTTTAGTTCTTCACGGAACTTATCGCTCTAAGTGCTAGTGTCGCTGGGAAAACTGGTAAAGTTGGTGGGTTATTTGGGGAAGCGACCGACAGTTGCGATCATCTGCGCCATTAGGGACTGGTGGGTAATTAGGTGAGGGTACGGGTTACGTGGTAGATTGAAGCATGGAGAGAAACATGGCATCGGCATTTGCTCCCTCCTTGTATAAGATGACAAGTGGACCGCAATGTAACGCCGGGTGTACATTCAACAAGAATAGAGGGGCAGGGGACGGAAGCATAGGAATAGAACTTTGACAGGTTAACGCACATTACCCCGAGAATAGCGTAGCCTGGGCCCCTAGACTTTAGTTACATTGCATTAAGGACATAAGAGCTGTTATTAAAATGTTTAACATATACTTATCTATTTCAAAAAGTCATAATAGGGAAGAAATATAAGGTATACTTGCATTTAAAAGGTAATAATGGAACTGAGGCAACTATACTAATTTATGTTACTTGCTCGATGCATAGTTTCCCTCTTAATTGCAAAATCGTCTCCCAATTTACATCCTTGTACATAGTCCCCTTGTTGTCTTCATGAATTGTGTACACCTGACTCTGCTGAAGCCCGTAGAGGTGCCTGCCAATGCTGCTCCTCTCCTCGGCTTATTGTGCGCCGTTCCAATTAAGACAATGCATCACAAAATAGCACAGTAGGTACTTGCCTGCCTTTCTCCTCTGTGTAATGCGCGACAGTATGAAATTCCCTGCTGCTTGATCACCAACTGCTCTTGAGGTGCTCTCCATGTGGCACCCAAGCAGGGATCGGTACTACGCCAAAAATATCCCCAAATGCCTGGATTCGATCCCGGGTCCTTACAGATGGGAATCCAGTATTAAAGCCGCCTGAACATCCCGTTCACCAGGGGATGGTTTTTCTTCCACAAGCAAAACTCTGCGCGAAGAACGAACCCTCCCTAATGATGTAACCTATACATGATCGAAGATTTTGAGGCAGAAAGAAGACTAGTTGAAATGTGGAATTTTTCTCCGGCACCCAGGCTAATGCTCCCCAATGGGATCCATCCAATCTTCCAATCTTCCCAAAGGGAGAGGAAGAAATAATATTATTATTTTTTTCACTTTAGCTCCCAAGAAGGCTGATGGATGCACAGGGGAATGATACCTGCTACCCCGCACTACGCTGAGTCCCACGAGAACGCCGCTCCCACCTCGCGGACGAAGCCGGAAACAAGTCTCGGGCTCCTGGAAGAGTCAAGGGCTCAATTCCGAGAAAAGCTCTCTTTGTTATTGCTGCTTCTTTTATTTGACTCTCCTCCTGTCGCGGACACATCTCCCCGCAACAAATGAATCTACGGCGCACATTTTTTTCATCACTCCACGCCGTGAGTAATGAGAATGGGCCCGGCCAAAAACGCGTTTTTAAATTAATCCACCGTTACCGCGGTGGGTACACTGATGCAGTCTTTTTAAATGGAAAAAATTGAAATATTTTCGATGATGACCGGCAAAATGAAGCCTTGAAGCCTCCTGAAGGGTATGTCTAATTCTGAAAGATTGCTCACGGGGGTACACTGGCCCCTAACACACGGGATGGGTAAGAGACGCGCGCGCGTGCGAAAGAAGTTAACTCATCTCGGGGTCATTCGCTCTCGATTCTCAGTTACCGGTTGCGTGGGAAGAGTCAGGGAAATCGTTGGAACAGCCATGTGAGCACTGCGAAAAAGGAAACGTCTCTTGAACTCAATCTGCAAGCAAGCAGATTTTCAGCCCTGCCGAAAACCACGGCTATGAAGAACTATGGGATTTCCTAAAGATAAAAATTCCACCTTGACCTGAAATCGAACCACGGTCCTTGCTATTTTACCCATAGAGGAGCACTATGCAGGTTAATGAGCGAAGTGGTCGCTTTGACCATCCTGGGACCCTATTCATCATTATAAGTGGGGGTAAAAAAAGTCATACCCTGTAAATGATACTGGGATAGTAAAGGATACAGTCGTACCCAGGAAGGATACATATTACCCTGCGAGACGCCGTTGGGATGTGTGGCAGGGGGTGTTAGGACATCAGCCATGGAAAGGGGAGGGAATAGGGAAAAGAAGGGGGGAGATGTTCATGATGTGTCGTATGTTATTGACACGATAATTGTGTTATAATCACTAATGGCGCGTGTAAAGAAGGAATTTTTGTACATTTCCGTTTGGCAGTGAATCTCTCGTATTTAGCCGCTTCTACCACATCTAGAGACATAGCGCGAGGTCAAAATAATATCTCTCGTGTTATGCAGACACTCGCCTGATCCACGCTTTTCAAGTAACCTAAGCCTAGCGTGTAGGTTCCGAGTTTCTACCGTCTCCCAATCTGAGTCCTTCCGCGTATTCCGGAGATTTTGAACCGAGAGAAAAAATCTACCTCTACGAGTAACCAAACTGCGGTCATTCGAATAGCCAGGCCAGACCATCATTCTACCTAGAAAATATAGTCCTTCTCCACAAAATTGCATTTAGGTTAGAGAAGCCTGAGAGACGAGGCGCTCACCGCATTGATCCGACAATTCAACGGTTCGTGGTTTAATCCCAGGTTGAGGTAAATTTTTTCTCCGAGGTTAATTTCACGGACTACCGTTAACAGCACAACATTTTACTCACGCTATCCACGTTTTTAATGACGAATAGATCTTAAGATTATCAATGGTCGGAAAAACGACCAATTTCCTCATAAATGTGTAGCGGGCACGCCCAAGAATAATAATAATATTTATTCTTCCGTACATATTATACATGTATTATTTCCATTCAAGGGAGTAAGGTAGCCTATCAGGCAATAAGCCTGATAGGCTACCTTACTACCTTACCTGATAATTAGGCTAACTTCAAATTTTACAATGCGAAAATGAAAAAAACATAGAACCAAAATTACTATTACATAAAGAAAAACATTGAAAGGGATTTTAGTGCGTCAAAATAAATTCACAACTGTAGTGACTGTAAAATATGAATTGCAACATAGAATGTACAACACATATGAATTGAAGCATATTTCAATATAATGTTTCTATCCATTTTTTAATCAACCTTATGTATTTACCAAAACAAGTAGTTTCTTTAATTGTATTTGGTAGGATGTTATACAATTTTGGTCCCATGTACAAGAAACTCCTTTTGTACTGAGTTAAATTAGGTTTAGGCAAAGGGATACAGAAACCCCTACGAAAATTAATCAACTTATTGCTCCCATATAATTTTGGGCTGTATCCACAACGTAAAAAGGACTTCTTTAACACTTCGTAACAATACATATACACACTCAGCGGGAGTATGTTTAGTTCAATAAATAAAGGACGGGAGTGTTAATTACGTTGTTTAAGTAATATTAGTCTTACTATTCTTTTCTGCACGTAGTAGGCTGATCTAATAGTGTTATAATACGCTCCGCCCCAACAGGTAAGCCCGTAATCCAACTTGGAGTGTATCAAGGCATAGTAAATCATTTTCGGACAGAAATGGGACATTTATTACGAATGAAATAAAATTTGGTGGAACTACACTTGAAAATAGCACTTTCATTCGCAAAATTGCTTATCCCATTTCAGGTGATAATCTAATGTTACTCCCAAATATTTCACTTCTTTTGCCATTTTATTGACAGGGCAATTGCAAGGATGCGTTGAACAGTCTAAGATGTGGTAAAGTAATTTGAAATCAAGATTATAACAGTCACAAATGTCATAAAACATATATTGTGTTTTTCTTTCATTTAATTCTGAGCCATTATAATGAAACCAGTGTCGTAGACAGGATAAGTCATGCTGCATGACATTAACAACTCCATCCCAAGTAGAATTTACATAATTTAAAGCCACATCATCTGCGAAAGTTGTTACATTGCCATTTAATTCAAAGCTACATAAATCATTAATGTAAATTAAGAACAGAATAGGGCCCAATACAGAACCCTGAGGAACACCAGTGTTAATGCTGCTAAAAGCACTGGAGGAGTTTTTTGCCTTCACACACTGTGAACAATTAGTTAGGTAGCTCCGAAACCAGTCAAAAGCTATGCCTCTCACACCAGCCATTTATAATTTCTGTAACATTATTTTGTGGTCTAAAGAATCGAAGGCTTTTTTAATATCAATAAAATAGTCCCGACTCGCTTTTTGCATTGACACCTTCGTAGACATCGGTCATATAATTCATTAATGTATATTCGGTGCTTATACCACTTAAAAAGCCAAACTGGTTTGCACTTAAGAATTTTACTTTATGGAGATGCCATGGAGTTTTTTTTTTATCAACTTCTCAATTATTTTAGACAGTATGGACAGTAGTGAAATAAGCCTGGAGTTTTCAATATTGAGCCGTTCTCCTTTTTTAAATATTGGAATGACTACTGCTTTTTTCAATGGATTTGGAATTTCACCTGTCTCGAAGCTTTTATTACATACATGAGCAAATAAGGGTGCTATATTTGTAATTACACTTTTCAATGAGCGACAGTCTATTTCATCTATCGCTGGAGTTTTACCTAGAGGAAGGGCATTTACTACCGTAGTTATTTCATAAACTGTCACTGGTTCAATAAAGAAATAGTTCAACACATTAGTATATGAACTAGGGTTATCTAAGCATAAGTTGTAACGAGTATCGTGGAATGATTGCGCAGTATCAAAAACACTCATAAAATATTTATTAAATTCATCTGCTAGAGTAGAGGGATCATTTACTATTTATCCGTCAATCTTTAGCTCCAGGTCTTGTTTGACAGCTTTTTCTTCTCCAGTTAATTCTTTGAACAAGTTCCATTTTACTCTTATATTTGAATTGAGTACTTGGAACTTGTTCACGTAGTACTGATTAAAAGCCATCCTGGTTTCCTTTCGCAATTTATTTCTAAATTTAAGGAAATGTTTCCTCAGACTATTATTATTAGGTGGCATTTGGTCTTATTGAATAGAAGTTCTTTCCTTTTAGCTTTTTTAACTAGTTCCTTGGTCATCCATGGTTTTAATTTCGGTGAACGGTTAGCATCAGTTTTCACTGAGTACCTGGATGAGTTAATGCAACGCTGAACTACATAAATAAACATGGAACAAGCTTTAGAAGTAATTTCTTCTGATAAAATGGGTACTTCGTTTGTATTATTAATTAACTCCTTTATTTACGCTGGTCGATACGTAAGTTGTGGCCACGCTTTTGTTTATTGATCAGAATTTATGACCAGATTTTTACTGTCTATTTTTAGCACTGTCATTGAGTGGTCAGTTATGGCCATATGCATTACGTTACTTAGGCAAGTATATTTATGTGAATTTATAAGTCTAACATAAATATGGTCAATACAGGTGAATGAAGTTTTAGTTATGCGCATTGGTTCAACAATTAGACCCTGTAACCCATACATGCACATAACATTACTCTATGAGTCCGAATCTCGATTAAAGATATAGATAGAATATTTATGTTCATGTCTCCAACTACTACTAAGTTATCTTTTACACTTTTCAAAATTAGTTCAATGTCACTAACAAATGTCGATACAGGGAAATTAAGATATCTATATAATTTCAAAACATTTATTTCAAAAGGCTAAATTTTATAGTTAACAATAAACAGTCTGCAGTAGTTAAATCAATAGTGCAATCTGAGCATATTTTATCTTCTTCGATAAATACAATTATACCTTTCGAACAAGCGATATTATTACATTTAACAAATGATTTATACCCTGGAATGATGAACAAGCTATCTTCAAAATCATGAATCCACGTTTCAGTTAGAATAATGACATTAGGTACAAAGGTCAGGGTGTTTAAATGTAGCAGAAAAACGTCAAAATTGCTCCTCAAACTACGGATATTTTTCTGAATTATAATTATATTTTCAGGTTCATCTAATGTGATAATATTTGGTCTATTCATTAAGATAGAAGGAAAATAATAGCTTACTGATATCTTCCATGCATAAAACCAGTATCGCAGGTTGTTTTTCTGCCTTACTTAGATATATTTTTCCACTACGTATCCATAAGAAGTCGTATTTTTTAGTCGTCTTTGCCTCCCTTACTGCACTGAAGAGTCTTCTCCGGCCCGGCCGGGGTAAAGTGATGTATATCGGTGAGTCTGTCGGAGGAGTTCCTTCCAGTGTTAAACGCCTGGTGGAGAAGTTCCTCTTGACTCTCCGCTTTGCCAGTATGTCCTCTTTGGTGCGTTGAGAAACAAACCTCACGTGAATTCCTCCAGGTTTTTCATTTGACTTAGGCTTATACCTATAACAATAATCAATATCTTTGTCTTTTATCTCCACTCCTAGCTCAGACCCAATTTTACACACGACTTGGGAAAGGTTTTCCTGTGCACAAAAGGGGACGCCATGTATTTCCACGCTGTTATCTAGAGCACGTTGTTCTAACTCATCACAACTGTTTAGAGCGTCGTTACGCGTTTTTGTAGCTGCGCATTTTCATTCTGAAGAGCAGAAATTTGCTCGTAGCACCGATATAACCTTTTCCCCTGCGCTTCTATAATTTAACACTATCGTCTAGCCTCTCATATTATATATTTATGGAATCTCCTAGATTATTTTCTGTGGCCTTCAACTCATTTTTAATTTCTTAAACTAAGGCATACACATCCATTAGGGATGAGCTACCTTTACGACCACTTGACACCGAATCACCATCACCAAGAAGTCTTTGCAGGTGGACACTCTGGCAATCACTGCACTTCCACGACTGCCCACTTGCCTTAGTGCCCGCAATGTCCTCCTTAGACAGTGATTGTTTCAGGCAGTTTCCATGAAAACATTTTCGGCACTTGTCACAGGCAATGAAAACGGTGTTACGGGTGTTTTTTTTTACACACGGAGCAGTTGCTCATCGTAGAATAATTCTTCTCGCTTGGCAAGGGGAGGGGGGGGGGAGCAGCAATCACATGCAGGAACGATCGTCTTTACCTTGCAGATAACTCGGGTATTGAAGTCATTGGATTAACGCACTCACTCTATACATTTTCACCAGCTTGAAAGTCACTGTGGTTGAATGGCTCATTTCCAGCAAATAATTCCAAAAATCTCGAATCTCGGAATCTCGCGTCGAGTGAACTGACGGACGAGAACAGTAGGAGCGTCAGTACACGACGAGAGCCAGACAAAGACAGCAAGAATATAAGAGCACCTTTGCTGTGTAAGGTATCACCACTGGGACCATGCAAAACGATAGAATCTTTGCAACGGGCAGTCATTTTACGTGATATATAATTAAACCAATGATCTATAAAGGGTTAAGGCATATGATACGCGTAGCTATGCATATTATTCCCAAAATCTTGGCTGGGGATAGAAGTATATGTAGTACTAGGGGTAGGGTTTAGAGATTTTTTCATATCTGTTTTTTTATGCAACTCAGAAGATTTATTAATGATCTACTATAAAGGATAAACGGCGTTCCCTAAATTATTAATCAGGTATACGTAGACCTTAATGATGAATTTCTAGTTTGCTGTTAGGGTGATTACTTGAGTATCCATCATATGGCACTAATAAAAAAGGAAATTTACAACTCATATTTCCTTTGCAATACAATAAAGTTTATTTTACCACACATGCTATCATCTACATTCCTCAGACGCATCTTATATTTGGATCAATGCATGGGAGGTCTCCTACGGATCGATATTTGAATATGATGTCAAGAGATGGACACCGGGAGATAAGAGGGTAATGGCATGTTCACAGCCAGATGGAATACTGACGTCTGATTTTTTCAGGTTTAGGAGCTAAATGGGAGGAAAATGGAAGACTAAAAACAGAAAGATATAGGGCAGGTAATAAATACTTACTGATTCTGCATGATGAGGTTTTATCAAAGGCCCTGATGCTGAAAGAAGTAGCTGCGTCCATAGGTGATGTCTACCAGGGATATTGACTCCAAGAAGTTCAGTACTGACGGGGTTCAAAGCAGAAGAGTCATTTTCTCTCAAACTATTCCTCAGAAGCACTGCAAGTAATCGTTGAAACATCAATAATGTTCAAGGTGTCGTTTAGCACCTATCTAGTATTCACTTTTAACATCAAAGAATTCCTCAGTTACATAAGGGGTGCGTATATATTAATATAGCTTTTAAATGAAGTAGAATACATAAATCTAAACTTGTACATAGATGAATTAAACTTCAAATTGACGATCAAATAACATCCATTGAAAGAATGTTGCGGCATGCGTTCAATCAGATGCTAGGGTCAATCAGGGAATTTGCAGAGTTTTTACCAGAAATCAGAACGCAATCCAAAAATTCGCCATTGATAGAGTCACTTAAATAATAGTACAGGCATCTACTCCTAAAGCATTGTATAAAAACACCTCATTATCAATTCATCATTCAATATTTAAGTATTCAAAATGTTGTATGGTTTACCATTTTAAGTACAGATATTTTTGGTAGATACGTTAATTCAACGATGTCTAAAACATGCACCCAGTGCATTCCTCCGCGAACGAGAATTTCTCGGGAGAAACAGATTTACCTCAACACCTTCCCATTTGCTAAAATAAACCGGAATCAGGCATTAAAAAACCACCTGTATCTGATAATGTGATCTTCGAGGGAGTGGATGTGTGTTTTGATTAGAAAGCCATAAATAATTACACCTCGTGAAAGCCTACAGAACTCACCGGCACATTAATGCATGCAATTATCGCCTCCGAGCATAAAAAAGATCACGTAAAATCGGTTCTAATACGCTATTTCATTGCCTTATTTATCTCACTACTGGTTGCTGGTGCTGATATCATCGGGCGAGCTTATTTTTCCTAATTAGAGATTTTTCTTGGGGCGAATTCTTCTTTTTTCAAACCGTGCACTCTTTCTACCTTCAGCGATATCTGATGGAATACCGGGGGAAATCTTTGCACCTGAGATTAAAACTCGGACACTACGGTATCCAAGCCTATTTGCACTCGCTTTGAAACTGGTCGGAGATCTCATTCGCGATTTAAACCTTTCCTCTCCAGTAAAAACCAAAAGTGTTCGGCCGAGATTGAGGTGAAAAAATTACCATTTCAATCAATGAAGTCACAGGAACCATGAGCGTTAACACAACTTTTTTAAACTTTACCCTTTGCTAAAGGTTATCGGGTAACTGAGAGTCTCACAGGCCTATGCGGGCATGCGCATGGATTATCGGTACGATCTACATAGCAAAAAAGTTGCTATTCATAGTCACAAGTTAGTAACTAGCAGTGAAAGGCAAGTTTATTTTCCATGACGCGGAAACAGCCTTTGCGACATTCGCCTTAAAGGCAAACTCTCTAATTGGGCTGAGTGAGGAATAAGTTATCTACACGCCTTAGAAATGCGGACTGCGGTTCAGAAGAGAGAAATGGTGGATGGTTTGATTTAACATAACGGGTAGAGGTAACTTAATGGCAAAGTCGTTCAGCTACGGAGCATAGTGTCAGAGGGTCAAATAGGGACGCTTCATTAGAATATATTCTGCTTGTTGTAAAACAAGTTCCCGTATGATAAAAACTGACGTAGTTCATTGCCAAGCAAAACCTTCAAAATAGCATTAAGTTAAAGTAATGCATTTATTTCCCCTGAATGTGAATATTTCAGATTTAGTAGTATAGATTAACACCACGACAGTAAAGGAAACTGCAATTTCATAAAAATATATTTGACCTTTTCAGACCATGGTTTCGACGCTGTGCATCATCATTCATCTGATGATGATGTACAGTATCGAAACAATGACTGGAAGAATATAAATAAAGTTTTGTGGAATTTCAGTGTTTCCTGTACTCTCATCATGAAAGAATTCCACCTAGTTAAGCCTGAGACGGTCACCTTATTTAAAACCAGACCAGCTCTTAGAAATTCTACCAACCCACCCTTCGAAAGATAGTACTAATCATAATCCTAACAATGGCGTGTATATTTGAGCGATATTATGACCTGTCTAGTAGCCCTTTCTTAAATTCATCTCACTGCGCATCATGCAAGTATCCATTCCTTATCGGGTAAATTATCTACTAAGGCGGGAATGGAAATCGTCACTACTGAGGACGGAACACTTGAAGATACCACCGAGATGAGCTACTACTTGGCAAGAAAAGTTGAACTACAGTACAGCGTATAAATTGGTATAATTTAAGATATTTTACCAATAACCTTGTTTCCCATTCACGTTGTCAAAATTTATCGACTCAACAGTAGGCATTTTTACTATATTCCATAAAGCGCACAGCGTCGGATTTCGATGAGGAGGTGTTTGCGTTAGAAAAAATAGATCTCACCTAAGGAAAATAAGTTTTAGGGTAGCGACATTTTCCTTCGAATTAATCTTCACAAGAGACCAGTGACGACACCTGACTACATTTGGTGACGAGTTAATTTTAATTATGTTCAACATATCGCAATGGTGATTGTCTGAAATGTTTAGCAGTACTAAAAGGAACTTATCGTTTCCGTCAACCAGACTTAATCAGCCATCCATTAGAAAGATCATCAGTTATTGAAAACGGCGAGGTTTGGCATTCATAACTGCATTGGCTTCCGTTCTTCGAAATACACCGGTGTATAAAACGATCAGAGAAGGAAAACATGGGAAGATATTATTTTTTTACCCTTTAGGGGCCATATTTCGAACCCGGAATTGCGTGGTGAAAAATGCATATGTATAAATCGACTCGCAGCCGCGATCGCACGGATTCACCTCTCCTCCCTTCCCCAGGCTAGCCCTCCCAATCAACCTCCCCGTATCCCCCAAAAGCAACCTTCCTCCCCTCCCTCGCTCCCCCCTTAACGAAGATGAATGCCCAAGGATGCCTGGGACCCGGTCGGATTCCATTCACTCGGGAGGCCCAAAAGATCCATCCCGATGAGGCTAATGAAGTCCGGGACCAATTGGGAGATGAAGGACCAAAATTAATTATCGGATCTAGCACCCACACTCAACTCTCTCCCATTCTTGCTTACTTTCTCCCTTTCTCCCCCTCTCTTACCCTATCCCTCCCTCCCCTACACCTCCCTTTCTCTTCCCTCTATACCTCCCCACCCCTCCCCCTCCTCACGGGCTTATCCGGCTTAAATTATCTTGTACGGCGTTAATTGGAAGCTTAAGTTAAGCAAAGGTATCGCTGGGGTAGAGAGGAAGAGGATGACTAAGGTGGAGGTTGTGGCAAGGGGTGAGATTGCGAACGGCGAGAGCATGTGCCTCCGTGCTAGTTTGGGTATTCGTGTTCTCGTATGCACTATGTGGTATTATAGGGGAGGTATGAGAAAGATGAGTTACCTACTGGAGGAGGAGGTAGAAGTAAGCTTATGAGGAGGTGCTGGAGAACGTGTAGGAGAAGCTGTGAGAGAAAATGTGGGAAGGGGTAGAAGGCAGTGTAACTAGAGGTGCAGGTGGGGGTGGAAGAGGAGTTAAAAAACGAGGTGAAGAATGTTGCATATTTAATAGCAGGGGCATACTGGTAGAATATAATTGAATGACAATAAATTTCTCTGAATGATATACCAATTTACACATAATAAAAAACAATATTTGGAGAAAACAGCATGAGTGAACTTAACACGGCACCTATTTATTTATTCAAGTATTCTACCGGTTGAGGTAGGTAAAAATAGATGAGTAAAATTCTCTAGGTTTTTACATGTGCACGGCCGCATCGAACAATAATATTCCTTTCTTCATCTCAGCATGCGCCCTACCCTTCTTCATCCCGTCCAAAAAAACCTATACTCTTTCTTCCCCTTCCCCACCTTTACCCAACATTCTCCCCTCTATCTCGGCCGTAAGCAAACTTTCGCCCCTCGTAACCTCTTCCAACCACCTACTTCGTCAAATACCATCATATGAACGTCTCATTACTTCGTGGCAAGGAAACGAAAACCAACCCATATTCCGTTTCTAGCAGCAATTAAATATTGTGCAGTAGAGCGGCATTCAAATATAAGCATCACCACAACATTTCCACCAATGCAACAATACAAAGAGTGATTTTATTAGTGAATCACATGAGGAACGGGAACGGGGCTCCACCATGCGAAAGTCACGAATATTGCCGTGACCGACTTCAAAACAATCGCTTATCTCAAGCTTCATAAGATTTCAGGAATAGCGCGACCGCCCTCTATGGTGTACATGCTCGGAGGTATTAATTCAAAACAAAATACGCATGAAATACCTACCATGGCGTAACACGCCTGAGAATACAATACCATCAAAGGAGGTGTAGGAGAGGTTATTAGGCGTATAAAGGGGCAAATAGATGAGGTCGAGGGGAGCAGGTGAAAAATATAACGCGGCAGGCAGAAGTGAAGGATGATGTTGGGAGGCATAGGGACGGTGTAGCAGATGGAAGAAATGGGTTTCTTAACCTTTTTTCAACTATCGCCGCTGTTTAAGGGTTTTTATTAAAACATTTACTGATAATCCCCATGAAATTTGAAGCAAGAAAATAATTTGTAAATAACATCTTTATTTAATGGGATACTTGCCTGATAGTGCCTGATGATTTCTAGCTAATAGTTAAATGTTCGGTGTTGGTTTCAGTAATTTTAATCTTAATTTCACCTCTTGATATGATGATAATTCATTATTAGTTAAGAGAAAGTCCTGGAAATAAATCCTTGATTTTTTCGCTCTAATCTAATTTTCGCCCCCGTTAAGAATCCCTGGTGTAAATGGAGGTATAGTAGAGAGTTGCTGGATGAGGTAAAAACAGGATGTGGAGGAGATGGTGCAGGAAACGTTTACAAGGAGGCGGTGGAGAAGTTTTACGAAGAGATATGAAGACGTTGGAGGTGTAGGCAAAGGTAGAAGTAGGAAGAGTAGTGGGATGTTTGGTTCAAAGTGTAGTCGAAGCTGTTGGAGGACGTGGAAGAAGGAAGTATAAAATGAGGTGTAAGAGGAAAAATCGAAGGGGGCATTGGAAGAGGTAAACTGAGAGTGTGTGAGAGGAGTTTTCCAAGGAATCGTAGTCATAAGTTGTAGGAAAATATAGAAAAAGTAGGTTCAATGGGTGAACTTCAATAATTTGGGAGGAGAAGTTGCGAAAGGAGGTGCAAATAAAGATGTAGGAGGTCGTGAAGAGGAAGGAGGACATGTGGCAGAAGGTTTAATAAGAGCTGAAGATATTCATGACTGCCGCAGATACGGCGAAGAATTACATATAAATTACCATGAAAAAAAATCGGCCTGAACCGGGAATCGAACATAACATCTAGTTCCCTTGTATCCTTCTGAATACATAGCCTCTTCTTACGATTTACTTGATGTAAACATAATGCAAACCCCACATCTTTGGTGGTGAAAAACTCCCCCAGGAGGGAATTGAACCCACGACCTCAGGTTTAGTAGGCGAGGACATTACCTCGTCGTCACCAAGGCCGACTAGTAGGAAGAAGGGAACAGAAAGAGATGAAGTGTAAATGGACGCGTAGGAGAAGATATAATGAAAAGGATTGAGTAAAATAGTTGTAGGGTAAGTTGTAAAAATGGGCACAAAGGAGGCGTAAAAGGTGTTTAGGAATTTGCAAGGTGAAGACGGGAGGTAAAAGGATAAGGTGTGAAGGAAGGAGTAGGAAGATGCAGAATGAGGTTTGGGAGGAGGAGTGGGAAACTTTGCAGGAAGAGGTATAAAAAGGAAGGGTGAAAGGTGTGGGGAGAGACGTGGTGAGAGGTTGAGGGAGGAAGTGTGCGGAGGGAGGGAGGGGCAGCAGGAGGCGCTAGGGGAGTAGCGGAAGGGGGGGGGAGGCGGCTGAAATACCGAGGGCAGAGGGCGAGAGGAATTCGGGTCGGGCTGTGGAGGTGTGGCGCCGAAAGTGTTTTGTTTGGCCGTCCGTGTTGCATCGCATTGTGTAAAGCGGTGGTTCAGCGCCCCCCTCTTGCCTCCCTCCTCTCGCCAGCCCGTTGTACGTCTCCTCATTCAGATCCGGGGCGCAGTCCTGATTTCGGAACTTTAATTTGCGGTGCCTCTCCCTCTGCGTCAAGGTTTGGCGGGTGCCGAAGTGGGAGAAGAGGAGGAGAGGGCGAAGGAAAAGCCGGAAGAAGGGGCGGGGAGGTGGTTTTCCTCGCCGCCTTCCGCCTTTGATTGGGCCAAATAATTACGCAGAGTAAATTTAATCACGGGTGATGGATTTCCTTTCCCTCCACGGAAATACAAAACACCCCATTCCCCCCTGCTTCCTCCTCATCCGTGGTACAGGAACGGTCGTGACCGGCGCGATTGCATCAAACGTTCGCTCGTAGCAGGGCAGGCATGGGGGGGGGGAGGGTAAGAGATGCGGGCCCTGGTTTACGACCGACTGGAAATCCCTGGCGCTTTTTTTTCCTCTCTTTCTCGCCAGCACAGGTGTAGTGTCTTATTTTTACTGAGAAAAGTCCCGTCTTCCGGATCTGGTGACCTTTTTCAACCTCGTAAAGCCGCTCTGCATCACTTTTCTTGTTTTTTTCCTCCTTCCTCAGAAGTCACGGGCACCATTGATGCAGTTGCTATCAAAGCGTAATATACCTAACGGATACCGCCAGGAGTGGAATTTGGAATCCATATATCTTCAAGATTGCTTCCAGCGCTACTTAATGTTAAAAGTTATGAATATTCACCAACTAGTAAATAATTACTCCCCTTTTCTGTGCTGAGATTACTAATTTACGAAAATATCAGATACCTCCCGTCACCACTATTCAGGAGCGTAATATGGCATCCCCATTTCACCTTCAAGATTGCTCCTAGCACTAATTATTGTTAAAAATTGTTCTAATATTCAACGGCTAGCCATATATCATCCCCTTTTCTGTGCTAAGAACAAGAGTATGAGATCGCTCCCATTACTGCTACAAAAAACATGTGATCTGCATTCAACCGTTTCTCACTTTCTTAGGAGATTAGTAGATTTTGAAAAAGAGAAATAAATTATCCGGGTAAAAGGATGAAATGATACAGATAGAATAGTTATATATATGGTTACTGGATACGGATGATATGTTTATTACTTTTTCATAGCATTGAGGTCTTTTTGCATCCATTTGATAAATGGGGAACATGCATGGAATTTGTTTCTCCCGTTACTGTAGCCCACTATGTAGAGAATTTTCTCACGAATCCGAATATGTAAGCCAAAGCTGTCTCCGTCAATTACAAATGCTGTAAAAAGCTAATTAAAAGTTAGCAAAAATCGACGAAAGTCACGTGACATGGGGGTATTAAAACACCAGCCGAGTAGAAATGAGGGAGTAAGGAATAAGAATTGGAAGAGGTTGAGTACAAGAAGTGGAAAATGTGATCGAAGAAGTGCCTTTGGGGTTTCTCTGCTTTTGCTGTAGTTCGTAATAGTACGTGGTAAGAAGTAATTTTGGTATACGCCAGTGCGGCAGTAGGTATATCTCACTTATTTAGTCGCTTACTACTGCTTCGAATTTAGTCTCTGATTCTCTAGCGACTTCCAATCTAGTCCTTCCATCAGCTGTGTTAAACTCTCTATTCACTCTTAGAAGTTTTTTTTACGAAGGGTCTTTCTTTTCTTTTTGCTTCGTTCATTTACATACCCATCTCATCACGCTATTCTCTTTCTGGATACGAAAAGTCAAAGTACTTATTTATTGCTGTTAGGACTGCGGAACTGGGTATCTTTCAATTGTTTCCTCCGTAGTGCCTTATCCTTTTGTTACTCTCTCACTTTTTTACATTCATGGATTGTTTGATACACACTCTCATATTCATAAGAATCAAAATAATTCTACTCTTAAGAGTATTTTTCTCCACATCCACCCATGACTTCGTTGTCTACCCCTTCTCTCACACCATTCAATCCACCATCATATATTTGCATGGTTATTCGACTCTCATTGATTCTCTCGACGGCAAAAACCACGAAGCTCACTCTTTTCATACATTTCCATTACTGGAGCAACCATCACACATTCATTCATGACCGACTCATTCCTATCCCTATTCCTGGCTATTATTACTCCTACTTCTGACTCTCAAATCTGCTCAATTATTTGCATATAATGCAGATTATTGCTTTATTTGATTATTTAAGAAAAGGAAAATATCATATCAACATAAAGCATTCAAACCAGCCAAGGAAAGTTAAGTACCTCCCTCAGCATCGCAAATTAATTTTTAAAAATCTTTACAGGTAAAAATTACAACCAAGTATTTTGAAACGGCTTTTTATAATTATTTGTTTGTAAACTGTTGCAGACTGTTAACATATAATACGTAATTTAATATACATACGTTAATATATAATACGTTATATAATATTGATGTGAGCCATATTCTTCGCTAAGCTTTTGAACCACTTCAATGTACGTGCTTCGTAGCTTGAGTGCTAATATCGCAACGGCATAATCGTGTCAAAAACACAGGGTTGCCTTACAATTAAATACAAGACAGACATGATAGCACACCATGAGCGTCGCTGGGGGGATGCGTTCCAACATGCGTCGGTTTAAAGAAGAATGTGAAGAGCCTCTCGGAAAATATTCATAGAGCAAGTGAGGGATTGCAAACGTTGATTGGGATGGGAGAAGAGGTTGCTTTGCTTTTTTGATATTTATGCATATGGCGGATATGTGTTCGCGCCGGGAATGAGTCAGGGGATGAGTAAATTGATCAAGGTGGGTGGGAGAGTTCTGCAAAGGGTGGGGTCTCTTCCCCAAGTATATAAGGGTATTTGGGGGGGGGGTTGGGTCGAGGAAAGAGCGCTCGGGAAAATTAGCATGCTGGAAGGGTTGTTGTGTTGAGGGAGAGGTTCGAACGAGCGTAACTGCATATCGGGTTCGTTGGGCATTGGTTAAACTGGTTTTTCTCCCTCTTCATGCGGTGGGCGGCGGTGGAACGGAGGGAATTCGTTGAGGATGGCGGGCGATGACGGACTAAATAAGGGTATAAAGGGGATCGCGGGGAAAAAGGGGGAGGGTGTAATGTTTCTCGGATGAGTGCATCGAGTATTGTACGAGTGCAAATCATTATGAGAGGGAGGCGCTCTACTTTTTCCATCTTCTTTTTTTGGGCGGTGAGAATCCTCGGGGTGGAGTAATTTTTGCTTACGCAAAAGAGTCCACCTGCACGTCCGCAGGTATGGCGCGCCGTAAGTGTGGCCATTTGTGAGATCGACGTGACTCATCGTATGCGATGATACTAAATGTGAAATAATTTTGCCCAGCAAAATCAGTAACTTCAGCTCAGCCGCATGCAATCAAATATTGCATGGAAAAGAAACCACCTACTTTAGTTCGCATTCTAATTATTTGGTCCTCCATTTTATACAACCTTAAAAACTGTTTTAATCATAAGGTTGGTAAATCCCAGCCCTCCATTATTCATTGCTAACTCTACTACATCATGGTATTTATTCCTATCCTATCTAGGAATATTTCCTTTTATTTTTCCCTCTAATATGTTTTTGACAAAAGTATTGTGTCTTAGGATGTGTTAAATCCATCTGGTTCTTCTTTTTCTTACTACGCTCTATATATGTATTTCTTTTTCCACTCCTTTGTACGCTAATTCATTTGATTAGTTCATTTTTATTCAGCATCTTTCTCCAATGCCAGGTCTCAGAGGCTTCTATTCTTTAGTGGTCAGCTTATCCGATGGTCAATATCTTGAGCCCATAGAGTGCCACAGCTTATACGAAGTTTTTCACGTAAAGGAGACAATAAATTACTCAGCATTAAAATATTTTTAAGGCATCGCGACAAAATTATCTCATCGCAACTCATCGCGACGTGCCTCCGTGGCGGCGGGGTGAAGTCCTCGCCAGCCAAACCGAAGGTCGCGGGTTCGAATCCCGCTTGGCTAGGAAATTTACACCACCCAGGGCATGGTTGTTTGTGCTCGTCCATATAATAAATACTTAGTAATTGACTTTGGCTGTTAAATATGTAGAAAGTATAATAAGATAAAAATATAATTGCTTTGTACATAGCTTGGCATAGTTTGTTTAGACAGAGAGTTCTTTTACATTTCGTTGGTAAAAATGTTCACGGACGTTAGGCTAAGTACTACATCTAAGTGTATGAATATACTTATCCATTAATCTTTCAGGTGGAATATTAGATAATAAATAAATAATTTATATGTGTAGTTTAACTCACATAAATATATTCACGCATTATACGAAATACTAATCTATTTAACGTGAGTTAAAAGATAATTTGCTAGGTATCTTATATTAATAATATAAGATACCTAGCAAATTATCCACTACAACAAGTATGGATAGATATAATTTAGTCCATGGAAAACTAATTACCGCTTCATATTTTACAACTTTTTGCCGTGTGATATTCACGTACGTACGTCTGGTGAAGTACATACTATACAAAAATGTAATTATGAAATGTAAGGTATGCAATGAATACGAGAATAAATACACGGGGAATCTTAACACGGTCAATGTCATCGCTGAGGTTTTAAAATAAAAAATAATTGGATTTGATTCATGTAGTTGCGCGCAGAGGGAATTTTATCGATCAACTGAATATCTGATCCTTCATCGGGGCGTTATCGCTTTAAGCTGGCAACGATAAACGTGGAATTTAAAATGTGAACATTAATCACCGACGTACACTTCACGCGATTGAACGTCAGAAAATATACATCCTGGCTATGACACAATGCAAGCACCATGAACTATCATAAATATAATATGTGAGTTATTTGTTTTAGAATTCTAATTTCAAAATCAGGTCGCTGAACAAGTTAAAATTTACATGCAGACGCTTATAGACATTAAATTTCTTCGCAATTTTTAACCAGTTTAGAGAACCAATTTTCATATTAAGACCAACATTGCATATTTTCTGGAGAGTTCGTTGGTTAAACATTTTTATAAAGAAATTTCTTGGAAATATATTTATTTTACGATGTACGTGACATGATTCGAAGCATTATTCCAAAAATTGGTCAGCTTTAAAGATAAAAACTAAAGCGCTCACACACTCTGTCCTTCATAAATATATTTATTATTGTTATTATTATCCTTAGATATTAAGTGAATTATAGATAGAAAAATGAAAAACTGGATAAACGAACCTTGAAATGGGTATTCGGACAGGATTAAGGCCAAATATGTAAGTTCAATTACTTTCCTAGATTCCTCAAAAATAAATATCACTCTCTTTAAATGGATACGTACATTTAACGTTTGTACACGTAATTTAATAAATGAAAGGATACCTTAAACTAAAGCCCATTTTAAAACCATATAGTTAGAGCTGAGTATTGATGAATTGACACAATGAATGAATTTCATGATTTGACTTCTACCCCGCTCAGTAAAAATATTCAGGTAAAGACTTTAATTTTACGGCTGTACATTAAAAAAGGGTCCCTTGATTCACACGCACTTTAATTATCCTCCACTATCATGGGATTGGCGCTAAATATCCGTGCTTCACTAAATTACATTTTTATTCTTTGACAAATATTTCAAACGTATAATAAGCCATATACACATAACTGCGAGTGGAGCACAAATATTATAAACAAGGTCAAATATAAATTAACTTAAAGGTGATACGATCATATCCTGTCAATTCATTTTGCAAAAAAAATTTCCAATTGCTCAAAACATAATCGTATTCATAACATAGATTGGAAAAAAAATCCTTCTCTTAATATTTATACTGGGAAAACCACTTTTATTTATTGCTATATGGCAATCCGTGAGTCTTAGCATTGTCTACCGTATCAATCAAGCGTGAGAAAACATGTCGAATTCATCAAAGGAAGTAATTTACCAGATACTCCTATGTAATCGATTAGCTTTAATTTCTCTCATTTGATCGTCGTTCAGATCCGCAAACGTTTAAATTAATAACTGTTTTAAGGTCATAATCATTCGAATACTTTGCGCCTATAATGGTAGGCATTTTTGGTCTTCAAATTACAGAACTTAATACCTTTACAAAAAGGCATTTATTTTTCCACCGCAGTCGTTTAGCGTTACAAGAATTGATGGTCGTGTTTAAAAGATACCCTGGGTGACTCGAGGAGATTGAGAGGGTAGTTAGCAAAACATATAAATAACACGAAGCTATGGAGGCAGTGAATTAATTGAATGACCTTCACCTTGAGCGGGGTTCTTACCCTCGTATGTTCTCGTGAGCCAATGTTCACGTTGCAGGAAGAAACATGAACCCAAGACATTCGATGCACGCATTATGCACCTACATAAATAGCCATCCCTGCCCGATAGCCAAGCGTGCACGGATTAGTGTTACTAGTGGAAAACACTTACATTTACATATGGCTTGATAGAGCACATAAATAGCTGCCTCGAGTCCGGGAAAAGAACATTAATGCCCATTTTCAAAGGCAAGTTAAAAGGAAAGAACCAATTCCTCTGTTAAATTGAACAACTATGGAACTAAGTTGTATTCAGACCAGTTTCATTGAATTGCACTTCGATGGCAGTTTAGAAAAGAGGCAAAAATAGAAATTTCGCCGGATTTAAAAAAATTTACACCAAACGTTGATGAATTTCAGTTATCCCTTACACCTACTGTTAGATTATTATCACGAGCATGCACAAGGCAAGATTATCTTTGCTTAAGTGCAAATATTAATCGGTGTAAAGTATTTGAAATTCCGAGCGTAAGCTAGGACCAATTACACAGTATGCTATATCAGCAAAGCATGACGAGTTTTCACTCATTTTATTACAGGAAGTTGAAGCAACACTATTAAGTAGAATTTAAAATAACAGAATACAGAGGAACACATGAATTATCCCCTAAATGCAATTAGGATGATTTTACAGCGTTTAATTACATTTTACTCAGTCCAAAAGACGTAGTGTTTCACTAAATGTTGAATAAATGCTTCCGCCTCAAATACATCCTCACGGGGATGCATCTAGACCATGATAGTGTTAATTACAAGTCCATCGTGATCATTTTTAAAACCAACAGGGCTATTTAGGAAATGATCGGGGCGATAATGGATATAGCCGGTATATCTAGGAAGCGCTGGGCACCGTAACAAGTTTCAATCTCATTTTTTTCAAGAGTTCATCGAGGTAACAAAAAAGACTTGAGTTTTTAATGAGGATGCATGCTATAGTCTTCGTTGGGAACTGCCGGCATTTCAAAGGTAAACGAAGGCCCCAAGGGTTAAGCGCCATCCTATTTTTCATTCTCGATAGATTGACTCGGCTACACACGATCGAGAAGCACAACTGAGCAAGCAATCTCAATTATAGATTACCCGAGGAGGAAATCAAACTACATTGCCAGCCATATGCGCTCAAGAGAAATTGGTCTTTAAATCCAGAAAAAATACCATCTTTAATCAGAATTTAAGAGTTGCTAATAATATTATTTGAATCGCATTTTTTCATGAATGAATGGCAAAATCGAAGTAAAAGAATTCAATGATTTTCATGGGATTAGAAATATTTGTTATAAAATTATTTTCATTGATTTAAAACTATTTACATACTCTTTAGTGTTACCTAATTGAAAAAGAAGATTGGTATTCATTTTTGATTGGCCAATAGCCAATGCATAAATATAATTTTTCCGACATGAAACCATTTATGTTAGAGTGAGTAATAGTGAGTAAAAACAACCACGAACGGAAAAAGTTAGGTAGAACAAGTTGTAATGTTCCAGGCAAAGAACTACATACACGCAGGGCTAATTACATCGGAAATAAAAGAATTCAGAAAAGGCCTCTATATTTCCAGACAACACAAAATTCAGTTATCACTCACGGTAAACGTAATCCAGGATATATAGGGAAAAAATCGGATAGAAGCGAATAGCCATCATTTCCCCCTCCTTCTCACTCAACCTCACCATCCAGAAAGGAATTTCCGGCGAGATCGCCGTGAACAAAAAGAAAAAAAAACGATAAGGCGCTTAAGGGACGGAGGATGACGACGATTGGAGCGATTGACTCCAGTAAACTCCATGATGCATCAAAGTGGGGAGGCGTATGGCAGGGAGGAGGCAGAAGGATCCTCCCATCCGGTATTAAGTTTTTGGTCCAGGGTGGGTGGGGGAGGATCCGCTCTGTGCGTTCACCTCTTCAATGGTGCCACCTGTCGGTGCCTTTTTTTGCTAGGTGCACGCGAGGAGGGTGTGGAGCCCAATGACTTCAAAATATATCTTTGTAAAAAATAGTCGCAATCATCAGCACTCAAGCAGGATGGGTGATTGGGTTGCTGCCATGGATAGTTGGGCTAGTGTATCGGGTTCCCATCCAGAGGACCAGGAATCGAGTCCCGAGCGTATATTTTTCAGTGGAACTCCGATCCATACTTGGGTGCTAAGTGAAGAGAGCTTAACACATTAACACATTGGAGACCGGAATTTTGCACTCAACCCGTAAAAAGTTCGTATTCCATCACTTTAAAAAATATTTTTCTGAAACTTTCAGCGTCTGAAGTGAAAATCAGGATTGTTATTATGAGTGATGCAAAGTAAGAGGCGTTCAAAACACGAGTAAACTTAGTAAACTCAAGAGTCGTCTGCAATGAGGACGTGATACACCTTTGTACAGGCTATTCTGCAATCCGTTCTCATTCAGTAATTTTGCATGTACCAAAGAGAGAATATTTGTTTAACCCATCATTGGTCGCGCAATGACATTTTCTCTCACACCAAATTTAAACTTGTGCTCACTTTATAATCATGACTTAGAATAAGTTTCCTGTCCTTCTAGCTGACTTTTTATCTCTTCCTTTTGACCGACCGTCTCAAAAAGTATAAATGAAGCGTCCGCAGCTGTGTAATGATGTCTGATACCGTCGGCTACAATGTGTGAGACTTTTCCTCATCGCGCGACCACTGACGTTAGTGTATTTGTATCACTGAGTTGCGTTACACTTTCGCAACATGTGGGCAAAGTTGATTCATTTCGTGGAGAGCAGATATTTTAATGCAAATTTATGAGTCATAAGAATTTATATCCTCATAAATAAATATTTCTTCTAGAGAATGGTAATTTTCTTCATTTATACCCAATGATATGATCGCCAGTAAAATTAGCAATGATTACGTAATTGTATCAGTAATTGTGTATATGTGGAAATCATTGTTTGAAATGAACATTCAGAGAAATAAATTATATCTAAATATAGTGTAATATACGCTCTATGATAGATTACAATCAATGATACATCTGAGTGTGAGAAAAAGTCTCACACGCGACCGCTTGCGTGATAGGTAGCTTAGCGACCACTCCCGGGTTAAATAAAGGAAATGAGTGAAAGTAGGGTTCTGTCTTTAATAATTTTACGAATTCAACGTTGATAGGAGAGTTAGTCTACAAAAATCGGCTTTTTCGCAGGAAATATTGCGGAACGCCGATTCAAGGAACGGATTTCATGCCCATGCAGCACTTCGCTTGTTATGTGGGACGTAGGAACGTGGACTCCTTGGCATAATTTGTTAAAAGTAGGCCGATACTACCGCCAGGTTTTTCTCCATCGTTCCTTCATTCCCCAAATATTTCTCCCTTCACCAACCAATCTACCTATTCTTGATGGTGCAATCATGTAGATTATATGTCAAACGCAACTAAAAAAACAGCGTTCGTCAATGCTAATATTGGTTTGCTGCAGCTCTTCCTTTCATTATTTTTTTTTCAGATAATCGCTTCGCTCCTTCAAAAGTTTTCACGCTCTCCCCTTTAACATCATAAGTCTACAGCTTATGAAGTTAGAGGGATATAGGGAAATTGGATGTACTCGTCAAGTAAACCAATCCAAAAAAGTCCACGTGCTCATATTTTGGAGCCAAATATCCCCTTCCCGAGAGTTGCGCCTAACACACAGAAATGCGGCGTGAGGAATCTGTACCTATATTGACCGATTTCTCCCAAACCCGTTTATAAATGATGTTCATTCCAAGAGAAAAAAAATATTCTCGAGCATAGAATTTTCGTGCACGGATCTTACGGACCCTTTGGTGAGGAGCTAGGATTTTGACAGACGGACAGATTTTTTTCCACATCCACTACATACTATTTAGGCAATCGCTATACTTCGCGGGACTCCAACTTCTATATTCCCTTCTATTGCGTTCCTTTTAGGTTCACTGCGTCTCGAGGCATGGCCAACCCATCTGGATCGCCTCTTCCTTAAGAGTACCTCGCATTCCGAATTCTCATTTATTCGCCTGTAGACGTACTTCAGGGTCCTGAATTCCGTCAGAGTACTACGAAATTCCAAATCTCCGGCTTTGCGTCATTTTTGCCCTCTTTTGCTTATAGTTCTTCGTTGGCCGTCATGCCACCGTAATATTTATCAAATTTTCAGATTTACAATATTATTTTTTGTCCTTTTTTACATAAAATCTCGGCTACGTTGATCGGGATGATTATTTATTAGAAAGTAATAGTTGAAACGTTTATTATCCATACAGTGCAGAAACTTAATATATTTTCCGTTTTGGTCACAAGCTTTATAAGTTAGTGTCGCTAAGTACATCATTGATGATATTTACTAGAAAAATTATAAAACGCCTAAGAGGGTATGAATGAATACTATGAATACATAGGGTAATGTTGGTGAATTAACGACCACATTGTAGCAACCGGCCACAAAAAATTAAGAATCGAGGAGGTATTATGATCGCAAATGGGATTATTTTTACCGGAACTCGAATTCCCGATGAGTTTCGAAGTGAGTTATTGTCACTTATATCGTGCAACGACTGGGGAACTTAATTTACACAGAAAAATTGACGTAATTTTCATTTTCTTTTAAAACCCCGGAGTTCCCTATCGGCCGTTCAATTACAAGGTGCTTTGACCGTCCAGCATACTAATTATTTAAAAATTACTAGACTTTTTCTAATTACTTGTGGTCCTTTTTCTTCACCAAATTCACAGGGCTCAAAAGGAATGCTTCGTACGCACTCACGAGTGGTTTAAGGGTAAGAGAGAAAAGATCACGTGGGCAAGGTAAAAAGATGAGGGCGGACGAGCGGGAGAGAGATAAGAGCAATTATGTGGAAGATGAGGAGGAAGAAGCAAAAGAGTGTGGAGGAGATGGGATTTTTTTATTCTCCTTACTTTTTTTTTCTCTTTCTGGGAATGGAGGAGCTTGATATAGGATGCGAGAACATGGGGAGGAGAGAGGTGGCTGGTTGGTAGTCGGATGTGAAACAGCTCCCATCTCGAAAGATGGGAAGAAGAGGAGCTGCAGCAGAGTAGGACGCTGAGGAGAGATACGAGGATGGTGAAGCAGGGAGAGGGAGGGAGGTGGGATAGAGGGGGATGAGAGAGGGAGGAGGAGGAAGGAGAAGGTGGAACAATCAAGGGAATTGAGGAGAAAGAGAGACAGAGAACGGTAGATGATACGTGAAGAAGCGACGGTGTGGTGGAGGGAGGCTTGGTTGAGGGTAGGGGGACGGCACAAGGCTTGAAGATGCGCTGAAAAAGAGTGCCACGGCGAACACAAAAGGGTCTTTGGGGCAAAAGCCGAATATTTTTGAAGGAGAGAGGGCGACGGGATGAATACGCTTGAATCAGGACCGGGAATAATGCATGAAAGAAAGAAGAGGAGGTGGGCTGGTGAAGAATGGAGGGGGAGGAGGTGTGTGGAGAGAGCAGGGAAGGACGCTGGTTGGATGAAGAAGAAAGAACGGGGAGTGACGAGGGAGATAAAGTTAGAAAATGTTAAACCTGACAGGAAACAATGAAAGTCTTAAGTTTCATCAAATGTATGTAATTCAAATGAACAAAACGTAGAGCAGCTAATGTTAGAGTTCATCATTACGAGACGGCTGGCCAATTCACATGTTTTTATTCGTGTCTCATCCACTCTCATCTCTTAAGAGTGGCTGGGGAGAAATCGTGGGTCAATTCGTCACATTTTGATAATTTGTCAAGTAAGTCGAACAAAAATTGTGCGACCACATTTTAATGTACATCTGTTTTTGCGGTGGAACTCACCATACATTCAGTAATGAAAATTGTTCAAGAATTATAGTTTACCTTTTTTCCTCAATTAATGCATGCTATGCCATTACTTTTCGGCGCAACGTTCGAAATGTAAATACCTGACTCTATTTACTCATCTGTCTTCAACACTCATAATTTAATTGAGAATCATGCAATATCATAGCCAAGTAGGAAGGGGATTAGGTTGGTGTGGTGGATAAACTACTGGCTTCCGGAGGGCCCGGGTTTGATTCCCAGTATTGGCGGAGATTTTTCAACGTAACTCCGATCTCTACTTTGGTGCTGTGTAGAGAGCTATTCATGTACAGTACTCCGTCCTTCGTATGGGACGTTAAACTGCGGTCTCTTAAGCGGATGTATTTAAGACGAGGCTAATTTTGGTGTGTTTTTTTCCAATCTTACTTCCAATAATAAAATCTCAAATAATCCTTTCCTAAAATATACCCTCCTGTCGTCAGCGGCGCAAATTACTGCAGTTGTCATCTCCCTGAACAACCAGCCAACCAATCTAAGTATTTAGGATTACATTTAACTAAAAATAGATTTAGACTCCACAGTGTCTGTAAGCACTTCTCACTACAACACCCTTATCAATCTTATCTCACAACATTCGCGTCTGGACATAATTATACCTGTAACTGAGTGCCATGACATTAACTCGACGTTTTTGTACGATTTTGGAATATATTTTGGCGCTTTGATTGATTGTGTGAATAACTATCATTTCTGGCATAATGAATTCAGGATAAAAACAATGCAATATACCAAGAAATTATGCAGCTTATCTTTTCGTCATTAAGACGGCCGAGCATTGGATAGAGTGGAGTAGAGGATGTCGCCGATGAGACTTTTGGCGTAACAGAACTAACCTTCCAAAGTTTTTATCAAAGGGTATAATAAATGCTACAGTAAATTTTAAAACTAAGTATTCAAATAGATCCTCAAGTTGATATTGCAACAACAAAACCATTTGAGTAATAAAATCGTAAATTACTTTAAAATCCCTCTTTCCATCACCATGCCCGCCTGCATTGCTACATTTTACTAACGGGTCATTTGTTTGAAAATATTCACAATTACATAAATCACTGGAGTGTACTTTTGTTCAAAAATTAATTAAGAATACACTTTCATTTGAAAAAAATAATATATAAGTTCATCCCAAAAATCAAGCCACGTAAACATGAAGCAAATGAATATTTCGCTGAATGACCATAAATAAACAATTTGGGAATGAGGTTGTTTTCAGCTTCATTCTCACCAGGAAATTACTTTCATCCATGCGGAATTGAATAGAAGTTTGGAATGGCCGCATTCTTTCTCTGCGTCAGAAGTCAACTGCGTCGACTGAGTGTCGTGAGAAGGGCATTCATGCTTTTGGAAAAACTAAATCGGCTTATCAACTGAAAAGCCTCAAGAGTGAAAGAGATGACTGTATATCGTTCCATTCTCTGCGAGAAAATTATAAATGAAAAATAATAGGAATTTAATGCAATTTATATATTTTTAAATGATGTATATTTTTATTTAGTTAGCAAAAAAAACTTTAAATTGTCAATCCGTGGACATATCATATTTGAAAGTGCGGAAGGAGAGAAGAAACCGCAAATTGTACGTCAAAATTTGTAAATGTACACCAGTGAATTAATAAAGAAAATGTTTTGTCACACTATGCTGCGTTCATTGAGCTACAAAGTGATGTATTTTCATGACTTGCAAAGGAAAAATAGTTCACAGTCAAAACGCAAGCGAAAGGGTACTTTGTATTAAGGACGGTATTGTTTATGACGATGGATATTAATGAACGTTCATAATCTCAGCACTCAGTAGCGACGCAACGTAACGACTTTGCACATGGCTGACCGTCAATTAATAATCTCTTGCAAAGATGGTCGCCTATGGAGGGTTCATTGATTCTTTCGAGGGCAGCTATTTAATTACTAACAGAGATAGTATCATTCAACGTTTAGTGGTGAAATGGTTCTTTACAAAACGGTCGACAAGAATGTAAACAATCGCAGGGCTCAAAATAATTTTTGTATGCGTACCAAACATGGCACAGAACATTTGAGAGAGAAGGAGCTGTCATGGAACTAGCTGGATAGCGTTGCCTTACTTTCCCGCATTCTCCAATCATGCCGAAATAAAATAAACCAACCCGTCACATCTGGTGTACAGCGCACCATGCATGAAAGATTCCTCCTTAATAAGTCTAAACCATACCATCACACTATCAGAAATAGAGGAAGATTGAAAAATACCTAAGGAACCATGATAGAGATAAAAATACTTCTACTGATCCCTGAGAAAATTACAACCATCGTTTAGAAAAAAACATTTATTTGAAAGTTACTGAAAATTATTATAAAAGCAGCATTCTAAATACCGTATAAATAATCCGATAAATTAACCATATTATCTATATTGAACAGCCATAGGATGACATAAAGTTATAATGATATTAGTATGAATACCTGAATTCCAAATTCTATGTAAGATACTGGTAACTTCTCAATACCATCATTATGGAATTATGCCTTTATCTCTAGCCGTTTGCTAGGTTAGTTAGTAACTGGTTTCAATTCTTGGATTGAGAAAATATCTTGGATTGTATTCACATCTATCTGAATCCAACTTGCTTAAAGCGACGAGCCTCCTTACTTTGATCCCATCACATGACCTTCATTTGTCCCTGTTTTCAAATATGAACTGGCTACAAATTCTTTAATTCATAGCAAAACCACATATTAAAGAAATATGATACAACAAGCTTGCTCATTAACAACCTTAAAAGTTTCGTAATATAAGCAAATTTTAGCTTATTTGATAAAACAACGACGAAACACCAGTTCATAATCATGCTCTTTCAAATATTGAGATGAAATCTAATTCAATTTTTTTATGGAGGAATAAATTGGAGAATATCTTTAGTAACTATTATAGCTTACATCTTGGAACATAAGTGGAGAGCAGCTACTATCTACTGCACCTTTGAGCGAATAGAACACTAAACGAAGTCGAGCGCAGTACTTCGGTGGAGAAGGCAGAGGGAACCACCACATCAGGAACCCCAAGAAGGTTTGCCTTCGCATTTAGCCCCCATTTTTAAAAATTGTTTAGTGAATGGCTTGAGGTAAGTAGCTTTGACTAACTCAAGTGTAAGAGTGAAAAATCTTGATTATATCAGGCATGACATTGTGGCAAAGTAACACAAAACTAACTGGAGAGAATTTCATAATTTTGAATCCAGATTTCCTTGAAAAAGACTTAAAGTCAAAACCTAGCTCAACGATGAAACAAGCATACTAAAGACCATCGCATGTTGTATTAATTCTTGCGTTACGCGTATCTAATTTAAAAATGGATTCCTCCGAGCCACTCATTTTGACCCCGACGCAGCGTAAAATAGAAAACCTCACCGCACTCACATTCACGGGACACATTAAGGAATAAGAAGAAGGAAGCAGGTGGCCGTCGAGGGTAAAACAGCGGCAAGTTGCCAAGAGCAAAGCAAATTCCAGGGGACGTGATCATAAGGCGTCGTTTTGCGGAGAGAATTCGTATTCGCATATCTCATTGTATCCCATTCCGGCCAGGACGTGGCCGTGGGTCGTTACTTTCTAAACGGTCCGATTATACGCCTGCCTTCCTCCTCCACCGTATTCCTCTATTCGCGTCCTTATATCCGTTTCTCTCTCCCTCCGTATCCTCCTCCACATAATCCCTTACTCGGCCAAATGCCTGGGGTCCATCTACAATCCACCCTACAATACGTGCCCCTCTCCCCCTTATCACGGAACCTCCACCCGCCTCATGTTATTCCTTCGAGCGATTTTATTTCAGTCCGTCCCTCCTGGTTCTTTTTCGGAGGTAATATCTTTCCTTCCGGAGATGCGAGAGAGAAAATGCGGCGGAGAAGCGAATCGGTGGCAGAACTGGACCTTGAGACAGGCCTCTCAAAAATGTCCTCTGAAACAGCGCCGAGTATGAACGAGCGTGAAACAATGGATGCGAAAAAATCTTAACTCCAAGCTGACGTCATATTCATATATTTTAAACCGTAAACACAATTTTTGACACAACGACTTAAAAAAAATATACTTGAGTTTTCGGTATTTTTAGGGGATTGCTCCACGATTGCTTTAGAGTAAGCAAATGAGAAGCTTCGTCATTAAAAAATATATTTATTTCACTAATTATATGTCTGAGACATTGGAAGTAAAAAAATGCCAGTAACTGGAATTGTATATACTTACTTCCACGCCCATGGACCAAGAGCAGCGCTAGACTGCTCATAAATAAACTGAATAGTAAATTCGACAGTCGGGCAGTGTTCTGATACCCCATCGTTATACGAATGATAAAAATTTACAAAATTTCATGAACTTTTTAATAAACGACCGGTTTCATGAAGCAGTGTCTATCATTTGATGCACACAACCCCAAACACACGAAACATCTGATGATGTCCACTGTTGGATGAAATCAGTTGTATAACAGTCGTTACAGTCACTTGTTAAATCTGGATGGTTATTCCAAAAAAAATAATGAAAACGAACAACGCAGTTCGGCTGTTTCACCATCATCTACACCTGTTGTAACCATCGCCAGGTAGCAACTGTTTGAAGAATGCAAGATTGGTGCCTTAATATAAATAATATTTAATGTACTGGATTATTGAACTTCTTATCCCAGGTTTTTATGCGAATATCACATTTAAATTTGATATATAAATTACCTACATATTTTTGTGTGTTCCACCTTGTTATGTCGTGAATTCCAGTTTATTTCAATTGTCATTTGTGGAAACAACAGCGAGGGAAAGGAAGGGTTTTATGGACACAACCATGAATGGAAACATTTTAAATAAGTAATATCAAAATTTAAAAACAAATGAAATTTACTTCATTCTTCGTTGAAAATTCGTTTAAATTTGATAGCACATTTCTTCAAGCGTCCATCAATTAGCTAATTACGCTTATGAAAGTGCTGCCGATGGAACAAAAAATATTCCTTAGACATATAGTATAGGGAAAAATAAGACGGAGGTAGAACAAAAAAGATTCATGAAATAATAAACAGAAATATGGACCAAATGAAGGAGCACTATAGGGATGAAGGTAACATTGATAAAACATAAAAGAGGTCTGTAGTTAAACAAAGTACGGTTTTTAAAATTTGGGAATTTCACCATTGCCATCAAAGGTAAGAAATTTTAATGGGTATTGCAATTACAACAAAAGAATATTACCACGAATTTTCCGCTGTTTTTGAAAAATTGGTAATTCAAACGTTTGATTTTAAGCGTGCATTTACGAAGTTTATGCTGGCGTGGCTTCAATTACATATTTATATACATCCTTTGACAAAAGACTAGCACAAAACTACAAAATTTTAATGAGGTGGCCACAGATATCCGGTTCATCTCATTTTAATGACATAGACCGAGCATAGCTCGGATGACCAAAATAGAACATATTACACATCCGCCAGTACAAAATTAGTATCCGATGCACGCATTTACAGGTAGTGTGTTCTCCGTGCAACGGATGCGGCTTTTGATGCGTTTTTAGCGTTTGATATTTGGAACCGCAGAATCGGGATAATTAACGGGAAATTATTTTGTTTCATGTTGAAATCATGCCGAATAATGATTTGAAAAACAATGATGATGTAATCAAGGGGCCTCCTTAATTCACTGGGCTAATTCTTCTCTAGTGTTTTCTGTATATATATTGCTGATGAATAAAATACTAAGAAAAAGTAAGTTCCTTGGGCCTCCGTTGCGCTAAGGCTTTTGTAGCGTAGTGGTGGTGGACGTAGTGGGATCTCAGATGCAAGAAATCTTCCCTCACCTGAATCCTCAGTCACGTCAATCAGAATTCGGGCAAAACAAAGGCGAATTCTTTCAACTAACAATAAGAAGAGAAACTTTTTATACACTCCAACTTTTGCATCGACATTCAACGCCTGCATGCCATCATAAACGCACAGCTTAGAAATGATTGTCACCCTCATTAACAAGGAAATATGAAAAGGAAAATGTCATGATAATTTGTGACAAAACATTATGCGAAAATATAATAGCTCCACTAATCGGATTATTCCAATATACTTGAGCAATCATAGTGTCAGAATTTGAAATGTCAAATAGCCAGGATTTCAGATGTAGTTCTTTGGCTCCAAACGTTGGCCTTGAAAAAGTGGCAGCGATGATCATCATATAAATATAAGATAACTGACAGAAACGTTGATTTGCCGAAAAGCACAGAAACCTTGATCAGATTTCCGTTTCGGTTACAAACGACCATTGTCACCATGTAAGAAACACCTTCAAGGATATTATACTCTGAAGGCGAAGTATACGGTTATAGAGAATTAACGATCAAATTGTAGCAACTGGCCACAAAAATTGATAATTTTGGAGTGAGTATGATCGTTAAGTGAGATGATTTTTATTGGAACTTGAGTTCCCGAGGAGTTTTGAAGTGAGTTACTTCTTCATATATCGAGTTTCTCTTCAAGGAACTAATTTTATATTGAAAATTTTAGAGCCACCCCGCTGAAAAGGCGCCAACCGCAGAGCTGGAAAAAACAAATGTCCGCCCATCTCCAAATAATCCTTCCCTTACCAGCCTACCCACAGTTCTCAGTGACGCAATTGACCTCGAATTTCCGTCTTGAGCAGTCCTTCCAGACAATTATAAGGTTTTTTATTTCTTCTGTTGGTTACATAATATACCAAAAATTTAATAACGCCGGTTTGAGTACAAGAGTCATAGAGTGTGAAAGCTTGATTTTACTATCACAGCCGTTTATTTGATAAGGCTTCAGTCTCTATTTGTTTTTCAGAGCTCAGAAAACTGTGAATAACACGTTTTGGTTGTATTGTGTACCATCAAATACCTAAATTTCCAACAGAATTACTACAGTCAATTTAAACCTGCAACAGCAGGTTCTATTTTAGGCCATTATAGGCTGTTATCTTTCATTACTCCCAATCTCTCGTGCCTTGACAGCTCTTACGTCTTCCATCCCCAAGTCTCTTACTCTTCCACGTGTGACCTTTAAAACTATTTTCCCCTCCATTATTTCCCTTACAAATGCAATGCATTTCAGGGCGTGGCTATCTGGTTCTCCTTTCCCGTGCAGTGCTCCATATGGCTTTTCCCATTCCTACACTTTCGCATACATCCCCGTTTCTTATTTTATCTGTCCATTTGATCTTAAGCATCTACCTCCGGCAGTATGTTTCGGATGATTCCATCCCCTTCCACCATTCTCATTGGTCCTTACCTCTGATTCATGAAGTGTCGTACTCTACAAATGTTTCTCAGTAACGATTCCTTGTTTACAACCACCATCTTTGAGCGCAGCAGTAACCGTTACGTTACAACCGACCTCTTGGCTTCGGCCATTCCCATTGAGCTTGATGTTCGTCCAACTTTTTACATTCCATGCTCTGGAACGTTTGCGTAGTATCAATATTTTCGTTTTCCTTCCACTATAAATTTAATATGTCGTTGGAGCACTTGCTCGATCCATTCCTCACTTAACCTGTTATGCCATGAATAAAGTGATGAAGATAACTAGTTTTCTTATTCAAGTTAGATACTTATATTGTCTTTCCTTCTTCTTTCTGTACCTCGTGTAATATTTACATCCCTTAGGTACACCTAAAATTTGTAAAACTTGGTGACAAGGAAGTATTCCAGTCAAACTATTTATAATAAACTGTTTTGTCCCCGATTCTTCTTTCCTATCGCGTCAACCTGGTTGCCGTGCAAATGCCTTTGGTAATATCCTAGAGTCAATGACCGTTCAATGTGGAATATCTTTCTTCTCTCCACGTTTCCAAAGGTTTTCGCTACGTCCGCGGTTGACTTACTGATGTGTGCCATATCTTATCCAATGTCCTCGGGTGCAAAATTATCCTTCTCTTCCGGTTTCTCCAATGGTTTCCCAGAAGATTGTTCCTGAAGCTTCCTTATATTAAACGGCTGATATCTCGTGATAAACTTCTAGGAACGTAATTTCAGACATTTAGTTTGATTTTCGTCACGGGAATGTTTCAACTTATCCACCAGTATCACAATCAATATATTCCTTGACAAATATTCTGTGAATTACCTTTTGATGTTTGCTGTGGAAAAGAAGGAAATAGTCGCTACTATTAGAGTGGGGAGTAGGTACCTTGGTACGGCAACATTAAATTAACAAAAAAAAAACAATTGATTTTTATACACAACAGGAGTAAAAAGTTGTCAGATATTTATTTACTTCCACCGTGGTACTTAAATGATTAGTGAGGCAATGATATTTTACAGGAAAAATTATAATTATTTCATTATTACACTTTCTCGTAGTTGAAAACGCTGCCAAAATGTGTGTCATTGAGAAAAGGAGAGCAAACACGGTATTAATCTCTCTTTGAATTCCTTTCCGATTTTGTACCTTCCATCATTGAGTCAATGGCTAGCATTTCCAGCTACACCAAAGCTTAGCATACTTGCGTATAAATGTCTCACTTTTCGCTTTTTTCCTCTACTTTTCTTAAAACTCCATCATATCCATATCTATTTGAAGATGCTCTTCGAGTATTGTTAGAGAGTAACGGTTCTAATGCTTTTTTCTTGGAATTCGATTAACAAATCAAGGTAACTCACCCAACACACATCGTAGTGCTTCTTTCTTCGTCTTCCTATGTCCTATTGACTTGATACAACACACAAAATTGCTTAAGACAGGCCGTGATTTGACAGCAATAGCGGTCTTATTTCACCAAAACTTGATGACGCGCAGCATTTGAATGACGGTAGGAGTCGTTATTACTTCAAAGTAAAATTCTCGATTGGCAATGTACTCATGGAGCTTTTGTGCAATAAACTACCAATGTTTATACCATGTTTTCAGGCGAAAGCACTAAAGCTCATGTTGCTGTACTTCCTTAAATTGCACCACGTATTTTCATGTAAATGGCAATAACAGGAAATGTTTTATTAAAGTGTAACTTATCAGTCTAAAATACAATTAAGAGGGAAGGTGGTGGATACTTAAGAGATATAAAAAGATGCAGAATTCGTCGAGAGATCAAAATTTGGATCTTATATACAAACAAAACCTAAGTACCTACCATATTCGCAGCTTAACTTTCAGAGTGCCGATACGACGCACGCGTAGATTACCATACAGAGAATAACGTCAACCCCTTCAAGAATTTCTCATTTAATATATCCAACATCACCATTCTGTATATTCCATCATGCATCATCTGTACTACTGCGAAATTATAATAAGACAATGAAAAAAATATGGTAAAGTGATTTATTCTCCAGTATGTATTATACATGGAAGCATGTCTTGCATTTCCTCTTGAAAAATTAATAAAAATAGCGTATTGGTGATCTGATAATTATTGAAAATATAAGTAAAAAGATAATTATCAATCAAAAGATCACGTTAACTGTTTAATGACGCGTGGTAACGCATTATATAATGCATTAATATTTAGTTATTTATAAAATCAGTGATATTTATTGATAATATTTTCCATCGACTCCATAGTTTGTCACTCCCTGGGGTCATTACCTAACACTCTGGGGAACCCTGTGCTAGAGGATGTGACGGGAGACCTCAGCCAAGAGAGATAAACCCCAGTCCTAGTAGAAGACAAGGTCCTACGGAGAGAGTAGTACAGTACTCCAAGTGTCAAATGAGATGTTAAACTGCGCTGTGAAATAATCCTTCCGTATTAGTTCTACCCACCTATCCTTAAAGGTGAAAATAAACTCAGTTACCGATTACCTCGCCAAGTGACCAACCAATAAAAAAACGTTTATGCGGGATCGAGTTGGTGTGTGGTGACCAGAGTACTGGCTTCGTACTCCGAAGGATCCGGGTCGCAAACCTGGCAGAGGTGTGAGTTTTTCAGAGGAATCCAAAGTCTTAGTATGTACTTGTATGCAATGTGGAGAGTACTTGAAGTGCAACACCCCAGCCGTCAGGAGGGATGTAAAATTGTTCACATCTTAATATCTCTTGGATAATGCTGACGCTGGGTTCATTTTCACCATTTCTCAGAAATTTCCCAGAAAATTGGTCACTTACCATGCTACTGCCCGTCCTTAAAATCTCAAATTACTTCTCTTGCCGGTCTAACCTACATCAGAACTGAGTTGAAGATGTAGCAAAAAGGTTGCACCACGTTCTTTTCTTTAAAGATGTACAACCTTTTTCGTCCCTCTCTCCCATTTTATCGGATTTGACTTCTCTTCTTCCCTCAAGGCTTCCTTCCCTCGTCCATTCTCCTTTCCCCTTTCCAAAACTCATTTATCCCCCCCCCCTCTTGGTCCCTTGTTCAAATTCTCTCTCTTCCTTCCTCTATTTATACTCCTCAACAGATCCACGTGTCCCGGGAACCGATTAACACTCTACTTCCATGTTAGGCTCCTCCATATTCGAAAGCCAGTTGAGCATTGCGATGTAAATTTCATCTTCAAAAAGAAGTGATATGTCGTATTCCAGCGTATGATATCGTCGTTTGAATGGTAACGCTACCTTCTTTGATATTGAATTTGTATTTTAAATTAAATTCCAGCTCACTTACAATTAGTTCCTATGATAAATATATTTGATAAAAACTTTCTTTAAATTGCATCGTCACCAGTTTGAGCCACTTTTACGCCAAAACTGAGGTTGAGAATGACCTGATAGACACCATATGGGATGTCATTAAAAAAACTCTTAGAGTTCTGTGTATCGTACTAGCTGGAAAGCTGAATAAAATTTCAACTTAATTCGAAGTGATCACTGCATCACATTCATTCCTTCATATTTATTAATTTGAAAGATATATTCGCTCACTGTACGCCATTTTAGATTGTTGAAATGTGGGTGTGATAAAAAAATGGAGAGTGTAAGCTGAGTAGTGGGGTACAAAATCAGGGGCTTACTATATCCTCAAGAAGAGGATTGGAAACTCCTGGTTAAGGTGCGAATTAAGTTAAAGAAGTAGGAAGTAGAGTAGAGTTTTTAGAGTAGACGTATTGTTGGAAGGAGCAAACAAAGAGGTAATGGCAAAATGGCAAACGGAGAGGTTATGATTTCCTTAAAATGGTTAAAGGCGGAGAGAAAGTTGGGTAACAGCGTGAGTGGGAGGAAAAGAATATGAATTTCAACAGCATGAAGTCAGGAAGAAAATAAGAAGAATTAAAATGGGATTTAAATTTGGAAAATACATTCGCGAAGAAAACATTAGAAAGCAATCGACGGTCGCGGATATAACGGGTAAGGCCGCTCAGCATCTATAGACTACATTTATCTGGTTTAATGCGGGTGATGATTTACATGGAACAATCACTTGATGCTTGGAGCAATTTATTTTAGGAACATTTGCGTGGAAATTTGCAGTCGTGCTTTTATTAGAAATATCTATAAATAACAGTAAAAAAGTTCCATCTTAACGATTTTGTTTTTTGGCATTTCAATTCTATTTTAAGCAGTAGCCTTATGACACCTGACATATGATTTTAATAATAATTCGATTGAATATATATGGATTTTCTTCTAAACGCGAAATAATACATTTTATATTATTATATTGGTTGCGATCTAATATCAAGGTGCTACGCTGAGTAAATAATCCGAATAAACATATTTAAATATGTGAACTCGTCTCGGGTTACACTCTGGGTCACTTCGTCCATTTCATCCAACATTTAGATGGACTTCTCGCTCATCAGCATCAGGGCTATGATGATGATGATGAGCGAGACGGCCAACAAAACGTTGCATGGAATGGAGGAATTGATCCGGTGTGTAACCCGAGAAGAATTTACATACATTATTCGCCCAGAAAGAATTAGTTATTACATATTCAAATATAATATTCACCTAAATTCATTGTCATTGTCATAAAAAGTGCTTTACTTAAAGGAAAAAATGTATAATATAATTGTATCAATTCTATTTCTTAATAATTTCTTCCGTTATTGTATCATCCATAAATGTTTGATGAGTTCCACCGCATAGACGGATGTACTTAAATATAATGTGATCCTAGAATTTTTTCGGATAACCAAAACATTTATTAAAACGCGCACTCCATTGCGGCTCCAGCCACCTCAACATCATCGTCATCAGTGGTTGTCAATTCGAAAATTGGTTTATCTAGCTCTCCTTTCCATACTCATTTAAGCAGCCGCAATAGTCCGTCTGGTTTCTTTATGCTTTGCTTTCCTTGGCGAAGGCCAGGATGGTACTAGCCAAAAATTCGGTAAATAAATTAATGTGCATGTGGGTCCGTTTTTATTGTTCGTTTTACCGAGCCACATATTTATTTATTCATACGCCTTCATTTTCACCCTCACACACTACTCCATGCATTTCAATTCTCGGTGTTTACTGTAATTCTTCTCTTTATTTTTTTATCCATTATTGTTTTCAGAAGGATAATTTTTTTAATAAGTCCGATTAATATTTTATCATCAATTACGGAGTTTCTCCACCTCACACCTATTTGTGGGACCTCTTCATTAGTGAATCTCACAAGGGTACTTTACGGCACAGAGAATCTTACATCGCATGACACCGAAAAATGTTGTGTTGAACAGTATTCATCATTCATTGGTCGTTCAATCCAAAGACTGGTTTACTGCAGCCCTCCATCCTTCCCGTTCTAATGCTGGTTCTCTCACTCCCTGATAGTTCTTCTAATATACTTTCTTCTTTTTTTGGTCTATGCCTATATCCCTTGGCTTTCCTCTTGGGACTTTTCCCTCAATCCTTCCTAAGTATATTCTTCACTAACTCATTGTGCCTCAGGGTGTGTTCAATCCATTTGGTTATTCATTTCTGTAAAAGTTCCTAATGCTCCTTTTCCCTTCTAGTCTTCTTCATGTCTTTTTTCCGTCCATTTGATCATCAGCATTCTCATCCAACACCAGGTTTTCAATGCGTCTGATCATTTCTGCTCTGATTTATTTATTTTTACAATCTTTTGAGTGCCACACTCCACGCGAGTGTTTTCCATACAGTTTCCTCGTTCCTATTGAACACAGTAGTTGCCTTATTTAGCTAGGATGTAACTGGCCGAAAAATTGGGAAATATATGTGCGTGTGTTTGCCCATTCTATTTTCCTTTTTCACTGCGTCACGCCTGGTGACTTTATTTATCCATATGCCTTCATTTTCACCCTCACACGCCATGTGTTTCATCCTTGGTGTTTCTTGACAATTCTTCTCATTATCTTTGAGCCATCAATTTTTTCAGGGGGCTATTAATTTTTATCATGAGCCCATTTCATATTTTATCTTCTACCTCGCCGAGTTACTCTTCTACACCCCTCCTTGTAGGACTTCTTCATTGGTGATTCTCCCAATAGGTACACTACGATCTCACATCGCATGATACAACAAAACGACGCATGGAACAACCCGATAGCAGAGCATCGAATTCGATTGCCACGAATATCGTACATCACTCCTGATACATCTCGATGTCGCTCATCCCTACGCTCCCGGCGTCCCCACCGGTCTTCCCGGGGGATGACTGTGGGGTGTGCGAGGCGAGCAGGTAGACCATATACACCCCCACCCTCAACACCCTTCTCCCACCCACCCACCCACCCTCATTCCACATCGGCGCGACGGCGGCGGGTGCACACACGTAGAACAGCAGCACAGCGGCCCCACTACCCTCTCTCTCATACATATGCAAGAGAGAGGGAGAGAGGCAGCGAGGCGGCCTCCGGGCGCGAGCGCCTCTTCTCGCCGAGGAGAGGACCCGCCTCACTCCCCGCGCCTCACACTCGAAGCGATCCGTCGTCGTCGCCGGTGTGCGTGTGTGCCTCGCCATGGCAACACCATGCGAACGAACACTCTTCTTTCCACGGCTCAGGGGTGTTGGGAGGGGAGGGGGGAGAGGGAAAGTGGGTGGAGGGAAATAGGGGTGGGTGATTTCGTGGAGGGAATAATCATGCTCAGGAATAAGTTCACGGGAATGAGGTGGGGGGACACGGAGAATTAAAGTGGCTGGAGCGGTAAACGTGGGTCATTGAGTGCACATTTTAATGATTTTTTAAGTAAGTCGAAAAAAATACAACGATCACATTTCTTTTAAGTGTATCTGTTTATGCGGTGGAAGTCATCATACAGGATGTAGTGGAAACGGTACATGAATTATATTTTTAATTTGTTTCCTTAATTTAAACATTTCATGGTTTAAGTGTTTGCCGCGGTAGTCGAAATTTAGACGAAATTAAATTGAAATATTTATTTTCTTCGATTATTGGATTCAGTGTGACACATTGGTGTTTATCTAAAGATATCACCAATGAGAGCATGTATGCAAAATTTCACGCAAATCAGTTCACAAATAAAAATCGCTCCAACCACCTTAAGCGACTCCCTTCATTTGTTTATAATTCAAACGCGGTTTCACCTTAATATAGCATTCCCCCTGCCACTTGTCACATAACAAAATTTCTATGTTCACCTACAAGAGTGGATTCACCTACAAGTACAATGGAAATACAATAGAATAGATGAAGTGATTATAAGGCCAGCGAATGGCGGAAGGAAAGCCGTGGGTATTATGTGGAGCATATCAATGAATGAGTGTTTGTCTAGGTAAAATACAACCACAGTGTACAAGTTGCACATTGTACAGTTGATTTGCAATGTATCGATGTAAAAGTCACTCCGTTTCACGTGTTGTAGCGCTTCAATGAGGCCCCGAAACAAGCAAACTAATAGCTCCAAACGAACCACCGACAAGGTTGTGCAGTTTATACGTTGTCATCATAATGCGGTTGTTTAATTATGGCCATGAAATTGAATAATGACTCGAGTTACCCTAGGGACAGCGTGCTCGGCTACCATCCTGGAGATTCGAGTTATAATCACTGCAGTTACAAATATTATAAATAATTTCGCCCCGTTGCACTGTTACAGATTCAGGCTACCATTCCCCATCATTTGATACATCCACGCTCAGAGTACTGCGATGTGGGATGCTACAGGAAATAACAACATTTTGTATATCTTAGCCGAATGTTTGAAAAGACAAGCATAGATGAAGAGAGTAAAAGGCGTGCGCATGCCGGAAGGAAAGTCAAAGATTGTATCTTGAGCATATCAAGGAATGAATGGAAGCAACGTAAACGAAAATAGAAGTTGAAGTTAACAAAAGTATTCTCCTCCCGACGTTATTTTAAGGCAGTGGATAATGGATATATCAAGATTCGCATAAGAGTAGGCCAAATGCAGCCTGAGAAGTGCTTGTGGTAAATGTAGGATGGATCGTGTTAGGAATGAGTGGGTCATGAAAGAATGTGGGTTGAATGCTTCAGTAATGGACAAATACGAAAGGATTATACTTCGTTGGCTTGACAAAGTTGAGAAAATGGACGAGAGCCGAATAAAGAACATATATATGTAGAGTGAATGGTGTGAAAGGAAGGGATAGACCGCGAAATTCATTGGTGATTGTCGTGGAAAATCTCTAAAAAGAAGGAATATTAGGAGTCTTAGGAATAGGAAAGCGTGTATGCCTACCTCGAAATGGATTATCATGATGGGTACGTATGTATGTCTGTACCTCCATTGGTAGATTTTTGGAACGCTTAGAAAACTGGCATTGCACCATCGATTATGATTTCTAAGTGACTGAAATTATGATGAACGAATAGTTAATACACAAAAGTAATTACAATTTGCAATATTTCTCTGTTCTTTCAAATGCACTTTGTCTTGGAGTGGGACAGAGTATATTTTCTCACCAAATGATAAGGGGATATAAAATAAGTATGCGCCAAAAACAAGTTTAAAATTAAGCAGCTAATTCATAGGAATTATGTATGTGTGAGCCATCCTTGAGTTTATCCGTCATCTTAGCTTTCAATGTTCGGAGAGAGCCAGAAAGATATTTCCGAGCGTGATTTAAATGCAGTTCCATTCTCTACCTCGTAAGATATTATATATCATATTACATGCTTGGTGAACTTTCTACGTACCTACTTGTCATTTAAAAGTGTTATTTCCAGATCATCAAAATTTATTAATATTCATTGATGATTAAAAATAAAAAAAATATTGAGGCTTCATAATACTGAAATTTGGTATCGTACTTATTCAGCAACCACCGAATTTTTCCCGAAGCTCATTTTTCTCTTGAGTTTTAAGACAGAGGCAATACCAAAATTGATATCCAAGAAACATTATTTCTGATCTATTGGTTTGGACCGTATCCGAACGGAAGCTGGAGGAATATTAAGCAGTGGAAAATATGAATTAGAAAGATCTCAAAAGGCAATAGATCTAATTTTCTGTGGGCAGTAAAATGTGAAGAAAAATACCGTTTAATGATTTTGCTCCGGATTCCTTTTTTAATCTAGAGAAAGATCACTCCACAGTTACCCGGTATAACTCTTGAGGCGTATTGAGTATCATAACCGTAATTACGGGAATACTTTGGCGCGATTACCGGCACACTGCCATTTTTCTCTCTCTCCTCTCTGCGAGCCAATAAGCCCCATTGCCTTTATCATTATCCCTTATGTCCATTGCTCCCTCGCTCTGCTAATGCGCCTTCAGGCGAGCATCGCGTAGCGAGATGAGCTTTGTGGTCAAAAGGAGCCATTAACGGAACCCCCCTCCTCTCTAGCTCGGCAAGTGTTTACGACTCCTATCTCGACTGCGCCCCTTGGGTGAACTGCTTCGAGAATACCCCCCCTCCCCGTTTCGACCGCCAGCCAACCACCCCTTTCCCTGCCAGGGGATGGTTCTCCGTCTCCCCTATCTTTGTCTAGGGTCGAGCGGCTGAAGCTGCCTACCGCCGTCATCCCCGCTTCCTCCTCCTTTTATCCGTTCCATTTGCGACCACTTCCGACTCTCGCCGAGGAGGTGTTCAATTATTTCCCGTCTCCGGTGTTTTTTTTCGTTTCCCTCCGACCAAAGGTCATGTGTCTAGTCCTCTCGTCGAATCGATGACACTTCCGTCGTCGCCTCCATCAGAGGAGCAGCTTAATGCAAATTTAAACGCATCGCGGCGTCCGACCGCTTGGATTAACGACGCACACCTTTGCCTTTGAACAAAAGGCCCCCAAGCTAGGCGAAACACGAATGCTCACTGAATTATTGTGCAATGCTGACATTCTCTAGCAGGAGCACCAAAGGGTATGTAATGCATTAAGTCACAGAAACTCGCGCGCGTTATTGTTACCTGAGGTATTTCAATCTTAGGGAGTAATAAAGCAGAAGATCTCGATTTTTTCAGAATGTTCGCCAATTTATGTTTCAATGGTACGTATATTTTGATGAAAATTCCTTTAAAGTACTTCGAGTGAATACGGAAAGTTGAAAAGGACATCACACTTACCTCTCAATTAATTGAAAATTATTAACAGTTCGGCCCAGTTTTAAATTGCCTGTATATTTGTATAACTCTAAGCGTAACTCAGTTACGTTGATGGGCCTTAACAAAGAGTTTGGGTTTTATTGAAGTAAATTACACTGTCGGCTAGTTGACCAGAGCATTATCGACGCGAGAGCGTACTACCATCGGTCATCATGTCGAGAATATGTCTAACGAGGGATCATAAATCTGAGTCTTATGGTGTAATGACAACAACAAGAAAAATCGTAGAGCAAGGGATGATTTTGAAAGAGATTTTTTTTATAGCTGGAAGAAATAAGGGGCTATAAAATAAATATTGCGATATATAAGTATATAGAAAGAACATAGAAGTAATACAGGTTAGGGGCCCAAGGGAAACAAACATTTCAATTCCCCTGACATGCAGTATTTATAACGCGGATGAGCGCAAAGTGATTGACGCGCCTCTCTAATTTTTTTTATTAAGTTCATTTTGAGCACGTAGGACAATACATTGCAATTTTTTCCGTTTAGCAGGATAATGCTCTACATAATCTGAGATATATGAATAAAAAGACTATTGTGATCATTATTCATTATTGTTCCCTGGTGATAAAAAAAGACGATGTCAACTTATCAATTTAAAAATAAATACAACCTCAATTATCACTTCAAAGAATATCTTCAGGTGTAGGCATTGGAATAATGCTAGTTTCACCAGTATACTTAATCAGTTCAAAAGACGAAATTGCAGTTAGATATCACGGAACGAAACGATAGACATTCTAAAGCTCATTACGACTGTAAAAGTCTCAAAGAAGAGAGTATTACGTTAAAAAAACAATTCACAGCACATACAGATTAAATGAAAAAATTGTCACATAACCCTTTATTCGGAAGGTATAATGATATTTTAAGAAAATGTCCGCACTACTGAGAATATATTGGGGCACTGAAATGTTAAATGAAACTATATGCACTACTACAACTATATAATATCTAAGTGGTTGTTTCATGATGATTGGTATAAAAATTATTTGAGTTGCTCGCTCGTTCAATCTAAGTGGTTTACTTGCGTAGATAATTAGTCACACGCTGCAGCATTGCACAAATGTGAATATTTCCATGAAACAATGCGTTGGTATTTTCAACACTCAAATTCTGCAAAATATAAGCAATGGGAATGAATTTTAAACTTGAAAAATGATCATGAAAAGAAGAGTTTCCCCTCAGCCAAGTCGGCTCTATGAATAATTGCATCAAACACTGTACTTCCCGATTCCAGGAAAATATTTTTCCTTTTGCCTATGGTGTTGAAAAATATTTCCAAAGTTTCACCAGGGAATTCAACCATGCATCGCTTTGTGAGGGTATTTAATCCAGATTCTGTAGATATCGAACTTTGTGAAGAGTAATGCATAGTTCCCCTAAAGAAATCATCACAACAACAACCATAAGTGTCACATATTTAATTATATAATTGAAGGTAAATCGAAGGCGAAGTTTATGCTACAGAACGTAAAAAATTGTAGTTTCTCGCCAGGTGAAATACAAATATACTCTCCATGTTTAATAATTGCTGCATAATTTTCAATTACCCTGTATTAAAAGTATTTTCACGAGAAAACTAGTTCCTAGTGCTCCGGGAAATGAACTGAATAATACAACTCTGAAAGTAAGTCATTAATAGGGTCGGGAAGAATTATAATAAAACCGGTAAGCTGATAATAGCAGGAAAGAAGACCTGCAGCAAACTAGCTTTTGTATTGATGACAGCGGATGATTCACTCTTTGCATAGCTAAAAGCAGTGAATATTTTAGTTCTAAATGCATATTTAAATAGGTGGCTGGTAACCTCATGTTAAAAATATAATTTTATTCAGCAGCGAGTCAATTAAAATAATAAATACTAAACACTCATGAAAAATTCGTTATCAAAATAATTTTTTTCCTTAGCCCTTGTTCCAAATGCTACTTCTTTCCTGATGGGAACGAATTTATCCTCGAAGTATACTTCACAGTAACCCGCAGTGCAGAGAGTTCCTTCCACGCAGAGGTATGGCTCCATTTCGGAGCGAGCTCGCTGCATCTCTGCAGCGAGTCAAGACAGGCAAAAAATAAAACATTCGAAACCAGAAAAAAGTAGACGAAGTGGCGAAATACGTCAGAATCGTAGCTCGACTCGACGTTGAGATACAGTTTATGGAGTTGGCCTACGCCAAAAAAATCTAAAAAGTGAGTCGACGGAAGAAGAAAATGGCTCCGCAAACAGCTCGCCCGCGCCTCAATAGTTGCGGGCTCGAAAAAACAAAAGAAGCCAGGTATGCGAGAAGAGCAAAAAAATATACGAGAGAGAGAGAGAGTGAGAGAGAACGGAAAGATAAATACACCTTAAAAAGAAATAAATCGTAGGGGAACAGGGTAAAAAGGGTCTAAAGGGTATAGTGTCACGGTAGAAAAGGGAAAAAAGAAAAATTGTGGAGGTTGGGGAGGAGGTGGTAAACTTTAAGCAACTTTTGGGAGTGTCGTTACGGCATGAACGAGTGGGTGATATATGAAAAAGCACAAAACACATACAAGGAGGGAGAGAAAGATGTGGGGAGTTGGGGGTAGGAAGAAGACCCTTCCCTTTCCCCTTAAAGCATCTCGTTAACCGCCAAGGCGTCCCGGATCGCCCACCTCCCTCCCTCCCCACGACGCTCCCCTCCTTTCCCACCCACCCCCACGAAGACTCCTCCCCACCTATCCTGCCCTCGATTCATTTTTTAAGGCACGCAGTCATATTTCTCCACCATCCCCAAACCCACCCTCTCTCTATATGACTCGTTTTTACATTTTTTCTCCACCACATTTTTTAAGGGTATTGGGGGTAAAAAGAAGTAGCACGTTGCTAAGGATGAAGCGAAGATCTTTATCTCGTTAATGTACCTCCTTTATGTGCCACCAAAGTCTTTTCATTATTTTCCCTTTCCGAGCTTCTGTCTTTTTTTTTCGTTTTTCAGCCAAGGTTTTTCCAAGCTTAGGGAAAGAGAGATGGCAAGAGAGAAGGAGTGGAAATGAGCGAAAATAGGCGGCGGGAGAAAGGGGGATGGCGAGGGATGAGATAGTGTAAAGAAGGCAAGTGGAGATGGGACGATGCATCCATTGAGGGCGGAGGTGGGAGGGCGGAAGGAGCGGCGAGGGAAAATATAGGACGCAAGCCCGGGGAAAGGCAATCATAAGACGACTGACACAAGGAAGGGTGGGGGCAGGAGAATGAAGAAGGAGGGAAAGGGAAAAAAGCATCAAAGTATAGCAAACACCTAATTTTAAAATATAACACCTTAAAATCTTTCTACTCGATACAAATCAATACTGTGCAATAAGCAATGGTGGCTTAAATTTAAGTGGCAGCAAGTGATAACAATTACCTGACTTCAAAATACAACATAGTTTCATTTCTCAGTTTATAAATACAAGCCCATCTCCCCGTTCCCTTTTCGTGTTAGGTGAAAAAGTTTAAATGCGATCAAAACCGTTAAATAGGCAATAGGGGCTTTATTTTATATTGTAACCAATAAATAATAAAACACAACTAGTCGACCCGTGCGAAGCATTCGCACTGTATCCTCCTCAAATCCCACTTAATTTAAGTGCACACCGTATAGTTAGTACCGTGCAGTTAGTGCGTCAGAATCCATACGGTACTTACTATTGAGTTGAACTTGTGTAGATTTCTTTAAAGTGAATAATCTGATTTGATCGCCGGGTTTATTTATCGTAGAGAGCAAAGACGAAGTAAGTTGGTCGTCATGGACTAAGTAAAAACAAATGACTGCGAGCGGTTTGGGGAAGTAAATATAAATTCAAGTTTTGATTAATTTAGTTCATTTTACAAATACCTAGATCAGCAGATCGAATACCTTTAATAAATATTTTAAGTCGAAATTAAATGCGGATTGAGATAATAGATGCATGAAATTGAAATCGGTTTCATTTCGATATTTCTCGATTTTCTCGATAGAGGATCGATAGGTCGAGGGCGGGATTTCAAAAAACCGTTTTTTTTCAATTGTAATTTTTCGAAAAACAACTGAAATGTGAGTAATATGAATATTTTTCCGGTATAGTGGTTAAAAAAAGCTTTAAAATGATGCCTCATTTATGAAAATTGATTAAGTATTAAGGAAGTTATGGCGTACCGACAAAAAAAGCCCTTGAGAAATAATATATATGATGATGATATGCAAATAATCATACTTCATGATGTTTTAATACACTTTTTAAAACGTATATTATTTTTTCAGTTTTAGCTGGTTTTTACATAGCGTAGACATCATTAGTAGATTTTTATTAATTATTTGACTCAGTCAGACCATGAGTCTTTGCAGGAAGTAACTTTTACTAAGTAGATACATTGGGTAAATGTTTGCCCCGTGAATGAGATAATTTTGTAAAATAACGTAAGAAAACTAATTCTACTGCATGATCATGAGGCTTGTATATCTAGTACTGCAATCAGTAAACCGCACAATTTCTGAACGGTCGAAGTAAGGACTGATACGAATTTTTACAGAGAAAAATAAAACAATGATAATTTCAGCCTAATTAGTGAAGAAGGAATCTTGAAAAAGAAAATAAAAGAAATATTCCGAAAGGAGTAATATATTGGGGTATATTGGGAGGAGTAATATATAATAATATATATAAGGAGGAGTAATATATATATATATATATATATATATATATACACACACCCAATAAGGAGTCACAGGCGTGACAAGTAAAAACATAGTGGCACAAACAAAAGAAACTCACACGAATTATTGTTTAATTTTCGACAGCATTCAACTGTCTTCTTCCGAACTGGAGAGAGTACTCTCTCCAGTTCGGAAGAAGACAGTTGAATGCTGTCGAAAATTAAACAACCATTCGTGTGAGTTTCTTTTGTTTGTGCCACTATGTTCTTACTTGTCACGCCTGTGACTCCTAATTGGGTATATTTTCACCACGTGTGAACTTCGTCGATTGAATATATATATATATGTATATGTATAAGCATGGAAAATATATTGAGTGGATGAATTAAGGCTAAAAGCGTTCTGTATCTCTTGTAGCCTTCATTCTTAACTACAGCATTCGTCAAAAATTAAATATATTGAGTAGATAGGATTAACAGTTCTGTTTTCCTGATAGTATTCATGAATGAATAATGAAGAGCATTTTTTCTAATAAGCCTCAAGAGGATTCATGAATGTGAAATAATGGATGGTATTATTTAAATTCTTTTTGCTGGTTTTTACATAGTGCAGGGCACCATAAGAAGATTATCATTAATTATTTGATTCAGTCAGACCGTAAACATGTGCAGAAAATTACTTCCACTTATTGTGGCTTACAAATTCATGCTCAATGCAGATGATTTTGTAAAACGACGTAAAAACTAGGTCGACTGCATGAGCAGGAAGCATGTAATATTTAAGGGACTACTGCGAATCAGTGAACCGCACCTACCGCTGAGCAGTCGAAGTAAAGAATTGATGTGAATTTTGAAAGAGCGAAATATAGCTGTGTATATTTGAGCCAACGATGAAAGAAGAAAAAAACATAAATATAGCTTTGAATATTTAAGCCTACGATGAGCGAAGAAAAAAAACCATAAAATAAATAAATTAGGAGAGTGATTCCAAAGTGAGAAGAGGAAGGCAGAACAGCAGCGGCGGAGGAAGACAAAAAAATTAACGAAGCCACGTTGCAAGAAGAGAGGGAAAATGGCTAAGTGAGGGAGAGAGAGAGCAACACATCCGAAAATAGAAAATGGTTTTGTGGGGAGGGTGAGGGGAGAGGAGTAACGCGGTGTGAGGTCTCGGGGAAGCGGTAAGAGGAAGGAGTGCTGGCGGAGCTGAAATATATGGGAAAGGAGACGCCGAGATGGGGAAATTAGGAATAAAAATACGAGGAATCCCGTAAGTGTTCCGAGGATGAAGAAAAAAGGTGTAAAATAAATGGATTTGGGGAAACGGAGGACGGAGACGACGGAAGTCTACTCAGGGGAGTGGCACACATAAATATTATCGAGGTTGTATACGGGCTATCTAACGGCTCCGTACGATTAATTATCTCACCAGAAGTTATTTTTAAGAAGCTGATTGGCTTCGCAAAACCTTATGAAAATTAATATAATTTTACCACATTAAATTATCGATCATTTATCTTTTCAGAATGACACTCAGCCTTGCGTCATTCATTATTAGCTGTGGGGTATCTTATCATTCATGGTGGCGGGTTCTAGGTCTTGTAGGAAATTCTAGCAAATTAAAAAAAAAACGTGGCTCCAGCCGAATACTGTCCAGATAATAACCTATATAGTTTTTTTGAGTGCTGCATTGTTGACAACTTCGATTTTGTCGACATTGTTATGAATGATGCTTTCGGATTCATTGGTTCGCCGGATAAAAATGTGTGTTGACATTCTTTGATGGTAATATCCTCAAATAATGCCAGAAACCTTGTCTAATAATGTGCTCAAATAATGATCCCAACACAAAAACAATCAAGATTTGTTACCGAAGCTGTTTAAGTGTTTTTAATGCTCTTTGAAGGGTATGGTGACGGAGTACAAACTAACCATCTGCTATATAACAGTAAACTCACAGTATCGTTAAGCGTTTCTTGGGAAATGGTCAATACGCTAGCCAGGATTTGATATTACAATATTGTTCAGTTCCAATTCACAAAATAGTTTAGCATTTCAAGGTTTATGTAAAAAAACTTTTAAAGTTTTCTACAGACGGTAGGACAAAAATATTTACTTTGAGCCCATGAAAATGGTAACAGAACATAGAGGTGAGCGAGCCAATGACCATTGTCGAACCCACTAAAAGTTACTGATTTTATTTTATTTTACTTTCGCGTTCCACTTTTCTATTTTACTAAAACGTTTTAACAATAGAAACAGCGACAAGCGAGAGATTGGAGAGATCACAACAAGTTGTTTGAGTGTGGTGGTTTAAGTTAACGGCTTTGCTCCCCACGATCTAGGTTTAAATCGCAAAGTAACGGAATCAATGAAATCCTGATCTCTACTCGGCGCCACATCGAAACCAGCATTCTGTCCGTCAGATTGGACGTTTTTTGTTCGGATTGGGGCGCGTTGTTACTTCTTCACTCTTCCGGAATTCCAAAGTAACCCTATCGTCGATCGATCGATCGTACAGTTCAAATATCCGATTAATGATTCATAGCATCGATTAATCGGTAAATTATACAAATTAAAATTTAATATGATTAATAACAGTAACAAAACACTTGCATTTTTCCCCTGATTAAAAATGTAATGCGACTTGTTTCGATGTCACTACATCATCTTCAAGGGTGCACTTGAATATGATGTAGTAACATCGAAACTAGCCGTATTCAATCTTTAGTTAGAGGAAAACTTCAAGTGTTTTGTTTCTGTAATAATGGAACGTTTCCACCAAATCACACCAGAGTCTGTATTTTATTTCAAATGATCTTTTTTATTAAATGAAAATGCAATCGAGTAATTTTATCTATTGTTCAATTGTTGCCATATCTGGGTGGGACTGATGGCAGTGAGTAGCGAGGGAGCATGATAGTGGGTGAGGAGTGGCAGATGGCCCGAATAAGGGAGTGGGGAAGGGCTTGGAATGGAGCTCAGGGTGGCAAACCCAGTGGGAGGGGAGAAATTTGTTGTTAGCAGAGAGCAGAGTGGGAGCTTGGCTGTGTACCCAAGGGGGGGGGGGGGTGGAGGGGAGTGAGATTCACAACGCACAAAGAGAGGAGCCTCTTTTACGATCGGGCTACAAACTGACTGATTACCTTTTCCTGTCCTCCCCCCTTCGACCTTGCACCAGACCAGACCCCACACTCACTCCATTCTGTCCCTCTCTCGCGTTGTTGTCGCTGTTTGCGTTCTCCTTTTTATTCATACCCTGTCCCCCCGCCAAACACATCGCATCTCTCGGCACTGGAACGCAAATACCTCCACCGCCAGCCAGTCCTTCCGCCACGCAGTCCCCTTCCAAGTTCTGCACCCAACTCCCTTCGCCCCCCCCCCCCCAGCCCGATGGGTTTAAGCGCCCTAGCTCGTTAGCATACGACCGCTGCCATCTAATCCCCTCCTGCCCCAGCCTCCCCGCGACCGCGGCTCAAACCATCCGCCCTCGAGCGCTCCTAATGTAAGTACGAAACCTACAACAATCTCCTTCCCTCTCTCCCTTCCCTCCTGGCCTCCTAATAAACAATTCCGCGACCTTTTAGTCTCCAGACTCCGAGCACCGATGTATTCCTTTCCTCTTCATTTAACCGCGCCGCACTCTAGTCGGTGCTCCTCCGCAGCGGATCGTCTGAGATTCTCCAGCGCTCCCTCTCTCCTTACCTGCTCCTTCCCACCATCCAGCCGACAAGACTCCTTGATCAAACGCTCATTCGCTCACTCGCAATCGCGACCTATTAGTCTCTGGTCAATCATTTCAGTCCACCCGTGTGCGAAGGGCCGGTGAGTTAGTTTCATTAGTTTAACGGGCAAAGACGTCGAGGGCGGCGCGTTTGAGGGCTCGCCGACTTGAAAGCAGCACTTGTTCATCTGCGTCACGTCGTTTTTTATTCTTAAGAATGGCAATAACAACAATGGCGCATCTTCAAAGGGCTGAGAGCATTTAATTATACTTTTTAAACTTTATTGCATGCTCACTATAACTAATATAAATCAATAACTAGCATAATAACTAAAGAGAAAAGCTATGTGGCTTGCGATGGTGTCTTCAAAATGCGTGTGAAATGTCTTTGTAGTATACAAGGATAACGAACTCTCCAAACCTGAAATTTAAAAAGAAATGCCAATTGAACTCATGAAGAAGGGAAAAACTTGAATCTCGTGTCCTAATATTCCTATCCAAATATGTAGTCAATTATTTTAAATTTCCATTAGGTTATGAATTTTTAAAAAGAATATGTAAAACAGTCATGTCAGCCAAATAAAAAGTATCGTGCAGAATATATTATATATCCTCAGAACAAATTAAGAATGTGTGCTTGAAAGCATAAAAGAAGCAGCGAACATGGTAACGAAACAATTTTGGCAAAGTAATTTAAGAATTTTTTCGGACGATTTAAATATTTGGATGCAATTCATGCAGTACGTTTTTAAACGATCTAAAAGTTAAACTAAGTTTATTACAAGTATCTTGCCAACGAACGGAACAATGTGTCACTACTTTTCTTGAGTCACATGTAAACAGAAATACCGATAAGTTTCTCAAAAGGACGGCATCCGGAGCACCTCTGATGAAGGAGCTGTTAGATTATAGATATTTTGATAAATGTGAATGGAATGGTGAGCAGAATCTAAAAGTAAAGCATATAATTGCATTTTGATGTGGGTATTAATTAAATATCACAATCAAAATGGATTTTACGAATAATATATGGAATACGAATCGACTGTTCATTTAATTTCAAAGTTACTCTTGTTGAAGGAGACACATTCCATAGAGATTTCAGTTGTCAAATAGAACCAAATGAGACACTGATATTCTCAACCTAAAGTTATGAGTAGAAGCAAGCTAGGAAAAAGCTCATAGGAAACTTCGGTATTGCCAAAAACTTCCTTCGATACTATTACCGGAGTCATCGATTAACAAAAGGATCCTAAGCATTGAACATTTTTATATTCATATCCACAGGTTTTTTTTACCACGCATAAATATGCATTTCCTTTAAGGACGATGAAGTTCCAATTTTGTATTAATTATTGCACTGTATCCTGTCCAGAAAGTTTAGACGTTTTAGATTATTTAAAAAAGTTAGAGTCGGTTATACGGAAGTATTAATCAGTTTTTCCCATTGCATCAATATAACCTCTAACCGAATCGAATCTTGCCGAAAGAGTAAGAAAATTTTGTCACAGCGATTATACTCGAAGTATGACAAATTTTGCCACCCATTCTCGGCAAGAAATAAAGACTGAAATAAGAAGGTATACCGCTGCCGCAGATTACAGTCGCCGTCTAATTTGGGAATCTTATTACCTAACGAAATATTTTACGGTAAAATGCACTCTCATTTCCACCAAAGGGTTTCTTCATACCGTATCCAACAGTTTTTGTTCCCAGGTCTGAGAGAGAATTTTGCTGCTACCACATTACCAGGTGCAATTTCACTGGTCTACCACTTATTACACCGTATATAATTACTCCGGAGGCATTCTCCTTCGCGCTTAGATGGCTCTTACGTCACGAGCGCAAGGCAATGTCCCCTGATGGCCATTGTTTCCCTAGACGTCTTCGCTTTCGTTTAAGCGCATACAGCAAAAGCAACGGCGGAACGCGTAGAAAGCTATTTCATCGAGGTTGAAGCCGCAACACTCAGGTAGTCAATCTTTGTAACTTACTACTCGTTCATTGAATTAAAATATTCGTCTCGGATGGAATACATCTGAGTTAATCTACGCACTAATAGAAGAATACGAGCAGGTTTACTGACGTTTTTTTTTACAATTATTTCCATACCTTACCGAGAAAATACTAACGATGTTAATATTAAGAGCTGTCTTAAGAGGTGAGAATAACTACAGAAGTTAAAATAAATGAAAAGTATCATAGAATCTGTGATAATGCATCAAAAATGTTTTCCTCTAAGAAATCCTATTGTTGGTAGGGTTGTCTGCTTCGACAGTGATTTAGAGGCGTAACGCCGCTTAGACTTTTGATATGGTGTTTTCGAAAACTATATAATCTTTTCAATCGCTTATGAATACTTTTTGTTGTTTACGCCATATGAAATTATTTAAATTAATTTTCCACTACGTTACTTTAGGAATTTTTCTGTCGAATGCTTTCCGGAGAAGAACATGGTGAAGAAGAATTTTCAGGAGAATTTTTCTCGTTAATATACCTACAATTAAAAGTGTAAAATAAATAGCTAAATAGCTATTAAAATAAACAGCTAATAAACATATTGAAAATAAAATGATATCATAAGTATACAAGTAATATAAAGTTGTGATAGGGCAAAGAAAATCTGTAAAAGATTTCAGAGGAACTTTTCAAAAGCTTAAGTTTATTCTAGATAAGCAAGGAACATTGCACACCACACGTCCAACAGATTGCTATTACAGAAAAAGAAAATGTTTTCCATAGCTCAAAAATCCCAACGAAAGTACTGAGCTGATGACCCGTTATCCAAAAAAATGCGGCAGCGTAAATGAAGGGAAAGGAATTCCATTAAATGGTGATTTAACATAGGGTACCCGTCAGTCTTCGTAAGCAATCCGACATGTTTCAACGTATGAAGTGAAAGCTGGTCTCTTGCCGTCCATAAACCACACATACTAACTAAGCCATTGTATTCTAAAAACCTATAATCGTGTACAATAAGCATGATCTTATGTTTGAAAGCAGAAAAATATAAGTCTTCATTTGGAGAGAAAATCCTTTCTTTAAAGTTCCCGAAGTATGCACGAAATTCTGGTGAAAAACATTTACAAAGTTATCAGGCATTTAGGTGCTGCCAATTTTTCTATAATTTCAAATTAAACTTTATTGTCAATTGAAAGCAGAACATTAAAGTTTCGGGCAAGGTGAGTGGTTCCCAAAACTTCTTCCAAGGGGTCTTCCTTCACACCGCGGAGCAAGTAGTCAGCCAAGTGTAAGGCTAGAGCTGAACATTTTTAATGCTAGAGCAATCGCTACTCCATTCATTGGGACATACCCGTGCATTTTGAAAAGAGGCAATGATCGCAGTAATATGGGTTGTTTGGCTCTCATTTTTTTTGCGGTGAAGCTTAAGTTCAATGCTGTATTACTTAACCTATCACTATATTACGTCCCATTAGATTAATTAGGTGGCCATTTTTAAAAGTAGATAATGGGCATGATATATAGGTATCGGAAGGATTTGAGCATTTGAAATCCTTACTATGTGAAATGAGTTTCATCAATGGTGTTCTCATCTACATGAGCTAAAATTATTCATTTCAAATTTTCCAAATCAGATTAAGGGATCAATTTCAAATGTTCTATTTCTTGCAAGCACTGAAGTCATGTTAATACAACCATAGAGTAAGTATACACTTACTCTATGATACAACATAAACACACTACAATGTGACTCATAAAGGATAGAAAAGAACAAGCGATTTATAAAGCGGAACATATAAAATAAAAACCTTATGAAAATAAATCGACTCATCGTAAAAAGCGTACCAGTCGAAAGCTAGCAGTTCTCATAGAGAAATAAGCCATCAGACACGCAAGTGAACGTTGAAAGTTTTTCATAGATTTTAGGGCAACGCGATGAAAGTAAGCAACTAAAAGAACGAAACAAAAATTGAAATTGTTCTTCATCTTAAAGGGAAATGGTTAACTTTAAACGCTTGTTCGGAACGGATTGTACACTCGCTATAATTCCAAGGTGACCACAATGCCCAACGAACAATGTGCTACCGGACTTTAGCTTGTGCAAGCCGAATTTGGAAGGTACCAGATCCTTTCGCAGTTCAATGAGAAAAAGTGCAAACAAACAGTGCATACATTCCCTCTCATTCCGGCTAAACCTTCGAGTGTAGAGAGGAAAAAAATAATAAAATTAAATTAACTACCTTTCATCGCGATCGCAACCCCCGGTATTCCCTCCACTTGCACCTCCTCTATATCACGTTCCTTCTCCGCCAATCGGAACAATGGGACGGGGAGTACAAACAGATAAAAAGTAGAGAAAAAAAAGCTTCAAACAAAGGCAAACTCGTTGGAAATACAAAAAAGGCGAGCGAAATAAAATAAATACAGGCGAAGTACCCGAGAGGAGGGTAGAGAAAAAAATCTGACCGGTAAAAAAACACAGAAATCCTTGGTATGTGTGTGAATAAGTGTGTGCTTGTGTGTGTGTGCTACGTACATAAACTTGCACATTGGTTCAACCCAATCGTTCAGAGTGGCTATACGTGTGAAAGGAGGTGAAGCCCCCACTCTTTTGCACCGTTGGGGTGGGTTGGTTGGTTTGGGGTATAGGGAGAGAGACAGAGAGAAAGAGAATTGTGGGTGTCGGCGAAAACAAATGAAAAGAGAAATGCAATGCCGAAAAAAAGGGATTGAAAAAAACCGTGGTAGCCAAGTTTGTTTGGGATGTGCAGTTGAGAGAGGTTTTTTTTTCCTTAGCCGGAGAAACGAGTCAGGCCACCGGGGTTATGCGAGGGCGGGAAGACCCAGCTAAAGGGGGTGGAAAACAGGGGCGTTGGGGGGTGGGGTGTGCAGAAAGGGGGATGTTGGATCGGCTGGGGGGTTGGAGGAGAAGAGAGTGGCTGCGGCCTAAAAGGGAGAAAGGGTGAAGAGGGTGCGGGAAAGGGGTGCGGACGCCGTGGTGTGGGTCTGAACCGCGCTCACCAGAATGAAAATGAGGAGTACCTCTGGATGTGAGAACACATACACTACCCACTCGAAAACTCCTCTCTCCCTCTCTCTCTCATTCTCCGCCTTTCTCTCTCACCCCCTACATTTACTCTCTCTATCTTTTCTCCCCCATTCCCCCCCCCTCTCTCTCTACACATCTCTCGGCGTTCACTCAACCCGCGGGCATGTTAATTCTTCCCGCGGCCGGCTCGCCCTTCCCTTGATTAGCATGCGTCCTTGGGAGGGCGGCGCTGCTGGTGTCTCAGGGATTCTTAGAGGAGTGCATCAAGGCTCGGGGTTGGATCCACTTGAAATTTCATTTGAAGTGTGGAGGAGCGTAGCGAGTGAGCGCTTCTGTTTCACTTCGGCTTCTCTCTTCCTCTGTGCCACTCTCACACTCTTACTCCGTTGAGGAAAGGACGGATGTGGAGAGGAGGCTGCAGCCAAGAGAAGAATGAAAGTGGAGATGGATGGAGAGGAGGATTAGACGGGGTGCTTTTGGGGAGGTAGCACGTGCCGCATCAGGCCTTCCTCGACCGATATTTTTTTAACTCGCCGCGTGGGACCTTCCACTCTCGTCTCGTGAGAGGATTAAAAGGATTAAAATTACACCCTCTTCTAACTGTTTTTCTTCTCATGGATATTTAATGAGGTATTTGTAAGGTTGAACACGGAAATCATCACATCATTATCCCGAAATCCGAGCTCCCACAGTGGCTTAAGCATCCAAGTGAAAATCGCGAGAATTAAATGGCTTGAAGGGATGTACAAAACGCGATCAGTTTTCAAAATCACTTCTTACATTTCCCCTCAATTATTTCATTCTGAATAATAATTATTGGCACTATTCTCAAGTGCCAATATTAAACAAAAGTGAGGAATCAAGTGGTTTTTTACTTTTAATAATGGAATACGTAAGCAATAAATCAAGTTAAACCTGAAAATCTTGCTTAAATTCGTGTCCAATTTTTTACGAAGTGTATTAATTTTTAACAGTGAGCTTTCATCAGATCTTTCAAGTGATCACTCAAGAGTATTTTTTAAGATCAAGGATGTACTGCAAATGGCTGCTAGGCTTGGGCTAAAATTCTTTTAACTCACGTAGAGATGAATTCATTTTGATTCCAAGAAATATGGCAATGTTTTATGGTTAGAGAATCGAAATACGTTGAGCTAGTAATAAAATATTCCGCTGAAATAAATTTGTATGGTTATCTTGAAAACTTAACATAAATGTAATGTAACTAAATTCACTCCCGGTAAAGTTCGGAAACAGAAAAGTCCAAAACTCTCATTTGTATACCTGTCGTTAACCAAACATGCGCATAGACTTCATGTAAAAAATCTAAATGTTTTGCACAGCACGAAAAAACAAAGATTAATTATAAAATTTAATAATTTTTTCACAATAATACAGTTTTTTAATTATAGAAATGTTCTTTCCCAGTTGAACCAAGGATATGCATTGTAAAAGAACTCGATGAGTAGGTACCTTTGCACAGTGGTAATCGAATACCAATTCGTAAAACACACAAGACGACCAGAAAGTAGAGCTTCGAAGGATTTTGGGAAAGTAATCCAAACCCATTCATAACCGCTTTTAAAACTCAGATTGTTTTAGAAGTTCACATTCTTGACGGATCTTAGCGAGAGTACCATACACTGACTTCTCGCTAACCTTATCCGGGAATGAACCTAACTTTCTTTGTTATGTCCACAAAAGTATCAAGAATAGTCTCTTGTTCCAATAAAAAGTTATTTCTAATGCTAAAAGAAACTTAAGACTGAGCTTAATATGCATGAGTTCACGATATTACGCATATCTAAATTAGTTTCCTGGATAATACTAAAATTTAAAGTATCACAAATATTAGACGGGACAGGTTGCCAAGTACAGGAGAGCTTGATTCGTCTCTTGCCCCATTCGAGCAACCATGGAATGGATTGCGCTAAAATCAAACACAAAAATCTAAAAACATTCCATACGAATTGGAAACCATAAAAATGGGGAATACGGTTACAAGTCTCAATAAAAGATTTGAGGATGTCTAGATCAATGCGATCCCAGGAAGACCAGCTATCTTTTTTATGACCGAATGAAAACAACACGGGAAAAGGTTTACAACAAAAACAAGCATACCTCAGTTCCTAATGCCGTAAAACCTCCAACGAGCAGATCATAAATTTAGGTAGCTTCCTCAATTACATCTCCTTCGCCAAGGAGATGAAGCTGCCCGGATAAAACTGAAAAGGAGACAATTGAGAAATAATAGAAACTGATCGATATCTCAGTGCAATAAAATAATATAAGACTCGCAATATGTTAGCCATCGAACGAAATGGCTCATTTATGTCTAGTGCACCCCACTTGCCGTATAAGAAGAATCTAGATTGGGAAAACATGGACATAAAACCTCTCTGTCATCCTTTTTCTAAATGTCTTCGATTTGTGCCATCTTAGAGCGAGAGAAAAGTTTCTAATTTTGATTTAAAATACCGGGACACCAAAAGTATGTTTGATAACATGATTTAATGTCGCAAACAAAAGCCCTTTGTATTTTTCTCAGACTTTATCCAAACAGTCGATTATTTTGTTTTTGGCTTTTCTACCTTTAAGATTCCTCTTACCCTTTTCCAATTCCGTTCCCTCGAAACGCCCCCACTAAAACAGTTTCTGAGAGCGAGGAGAAAATATGGGTCGACACGCTGAATTTCATCGCACTCAGGGGTTCCTTAGTTTTCAGGAAAACTGGAATAGGTTGAATGCAAGGATTTCCCGGGCAGTAACTCATCTACTATCCTCGGAGATCACGATACATCGGACCGCAAAACCTTAGGCTATTGGAGTCGAAAGAAATAAACTACCATGTGCTCTTGGGAAATCACTACGGCGAAACATTGAATACCTATGAAGAATATGAGAGTCAATGATGAAATAAGATAATTTTGCCCCATATTTAGCATTATAATGAATGTCTGGATGAAATGATCTATATTTTATGCCAGGAATGCTATTCAAAATTGCAGGACTCTTATAGTTTGATAGTATTATCACACACTTACTATTGGACTTAGTTTGATCCAAATATGGATAATTTAAAAACATTGATAGATGTTGATAAATATCACACCTAAGTATGAATTGAGTGCGAACTCACTTCTTGGAAGTTAGACACTTAAAATGAACAACTGTAATCACCTTACTCATTCAATGAAAACCTCGACCGATTTCAATACTTTCGTTTCATTCTCATGACTGCAGCACTATGCTTGCAGTGGCCAACTGATTTTATTATATTTGAAGAAATATGCTGAAAGGTTTTGGGAGGTGGTTGCATGCAAAGATGGAAAACTAATATACATATAAGGGTTAGGTAATGCTAAAGAGGCAGAGGCTACAAATAATTGCAAAAAGAGGGGAAGACAACGGCTGAAAGTCTGACAATTTTCAACGGGATAAATTCAACCTTTTAGCAGAAAAAAAGCTAGTCTGGGAGAGGAGACAGGTTCTATGAAGTATAGATTGATTCGTTGTCACGAAGCTATTTAATAGTTTCAGTCCAAAAACAAACGTGGCATGAGACGTGGTTTCAAGCCTGAAAGGAAATCAGCTTTTCAATTTTATTCGTAAGGTACAAGAAAAACGCTTGGATTAAAACAAGAGAAGTTGTCGCTTAAAGATAAACGGTAAGCAAAGACTAGAAATTGGCCAATATTGAGAGAATATTTAAAACCTACGTATGTTCTGGTACGAACCGGGTGACTGACTAGAGAGTTTGAATGTGATTTCAATTGACAGAAATATATGCTAACATTACCCAACTAGGCGATAACCACTTGACTGAAAGTTTTATTATTCGCAATTGAGATTTATCATTTACAATAAATGAAACATTTCAAGTCAATTCAAGATTAGTCCAAATCTGAAGCTTATTATTGGTACTTTGACCTTTCTGTTGTTGTACAATGGGCAGGCTGCTAATCTGGCTCATGCCTTATAAAATGTATTTTATTACAACCTATAATCGCACTATGTGAATGCCTAATATAATTAAAATAGACTAAAATAGATATAAAATTAATAGTAGCAGAATAGGAGCATACACATTCTTAGTACACCAAATAAACATCGAGCAACGCTTGGTAACCAGTTATTTGCTCATTATTGCACATACTGCTACGCATGCTCAATCTAAGGGTAACGTGGCCCGCGTATAATTTAAGAGATATTTGTTGGCAGATAATGAATTGAAAGCGTAACAAATTTTGTTCATTATCTCATGTACTTGGTGAGTACTATCAGGATAAATTGAATATTCTCTCCGTAAGGTGGAATCACTATTGATTTCGGCATGTGAATCATCCACAAAAGAAACTCCCTGTAACAAAAGCCTCCGGCTCCAAAAATTGCTCACCAAGTTTTGACGCGTGAGACACTTCTGGGACTTCCGGAACAGCGAAACACTTGAGAGACGCTTATTAAGAGAGAAAATTGCGTTAATTCTAACGGAGTAACTTCTTACGTTTGCCACAAGCTGACACATGCTAACGCTGTTTTCTGTCAACCTAACATCATAGCAATTAAGGATGAAAAGGTTTCTTAACCTCCACCCTACACTGTCATCGTCAATTTCTTGTGGCACCAAAGTTCCTGAGCCCTCATTTCCAAAACCGTTCGCAAGCACACAGGGACTTGGAAAGCGTTTTCGCAGCCCTCCGCATCACTCTGAAGAGGATTCCTATCGGAAGACGGTTGTAACAAGAGCCGTCCCCGGCCTTTGTATGATTATCCAGGGGGGATATGGCATCGGAAAACGAAAGTGCAAAAGAAAGAGAGGATCTTACAACTTCTTGTTAACTCATAACCCTTACCAATAACCCTCCCCTACTCACTTTTCGCTCTTTTAAACCTTCTCCCGCGAGGATATCAACGAAACCCTAAGAATCTGCATTCCCAGCGGAGCGGGCAGGACCAATGGAGCTCAGGAACTTCGGTGACGCAAGAAATTGACGATGTCAGTGTTGGACCTTCTCTCCTTCCTAATACCGTCATTTAATACCTGGACATTTTCTGGACAATAATATGGACATTTTCTATCCCAGACCATTTTAAACGAGGCACCTAATGGGTAATTGGCTGCACAGAAATTGCGATAACGCATGAACGGAATTATAGCAGGGACTATTGTCCCATATTTTGTGCATGCATTTGCGCATGCATTCTTCCAATTCACCGCTTTACCCGACGCAATTTTCTGGGCACATCCATACAGACATCAGATTGTGGAATTGAGAGTCTCGTGTAAAACGGTCATTGTAGTAGTAAACGGCGACCGTTGAATTTCAACAGGAAGAAGAAAATATTTTATTTTCATGAGAATTAAATACTCTTTTCAATAAGACGTTACACTATGTGACAGTCATTGACCAAAAATGGAAAGGTTAGGGTGATCAATAAACACAACTTAAATACCACTATAATTCTGTTACATGGCATTTAGAAATATTAAGTGACTCGGGCAAAAGTTCCCATTTATAGCCTCTGCTACGGTTGCCAAGTGAACAAAATTGTTTACTGTTGAAGCAGTGAAAATGTTGATAGTTTTGATCGAAAAATATAAAATTTAGGTACAAACAAAAAACATACGAAAATGTAATGAAATAATCAAATATTTAATTATTTCAGGCATCCGTTACTAAAATTTCTAAGCCTTTGCCTATCATGAGTTGTAGTTGCTATAGAAACTAAAAAAAAGTTTCTTCACTGAACCCTATTCTATTCTTATGGGAGTAAGCTTTTTGGGCCCCAAAAGCTCTGGGAATGCAGACTATTACACTTTCTAGGTCCTAAGAAACACGTGTGCCAATTTGTTTTATCCGTCCAGGGGTTTTGGTGTCTATTTCATTCCTACAAACGGTACTCCAATTTTATAGATGTGGATTAAAAATCAAAGAAATGGTCACGTGATTCCTTTCCTATTTATCCGAGTGTAACCACTTTTAGGAGTAATAAAACCTCCTCCCGCACATTTATATTGAAAAGTGATGAAATTGAAAGAGAAACTATTAGTACCTATGGAAAATTATGGAGAAATAAAAGCTATTTGGTCCACATAAGTCATTTATACTTATTTCAATAGTGCGCATTCATAGGATTACATTTCATAATTTCAGTACCTTGCAGCAATGCGGCACTAATGGAGTGTAGGCAGCTGATAACCTAATCCAACAGTCTTGACGACAGGTGTCACACTTGGATTTTCTTATTGACCTTAGTGTTTACGTGTGATCGAATCTGTAGTGATTTTACCTGAATTGGCTTGTATTACGTTTTTAAAACATATTACATGTTTTTTATCATTGCTTTTCTCGTCACGAGTTACTGCGCATATTTTAAATCTGAGACTTCTGACTAAATTTCACTCCCTCTACTGCAGCGTTGCCAAGATTACCACTTTACCTCACGCGTAATATTTGAAAACATGATTAAATTGCAATTCGTTTATGAGTTAAAGAGAAAAAAGGGGCAGCAATAGTTGAATATCTCAGAAAAACATTTAGTAACCAAAACCGCCTCATACCAGTTTTAATCTGCTCAACAAAAAAATTGAAAGATTACAGTTAATCAATTTAAAAAAAACATCTTTTTTAGTCTTACGAATCAAGAGCCTACGATACGACTCAAGGTTAAAATAATGGAAAATATTTTTTGAAAACTTCATGATTGTCTAAAAAAAGATGGTCATTATTAGACAGAACAATAGGTAGTATATCAGAACTCTCTGATCATCTAATACCCTCCCTCCCTACCACCAGTATGGTGATTCGTTTGGTGTGGTACATTAGGTTATGACGAGGTATTTCACGACGAGCAAAGGTTTAACTCTACGAAATGGTGGTTAATTTACATCCGAATCCCAATTCCTTATTGGGTGCCTATGGGAGAACTATTTTAGTGCAATTTTTCCGAGGACAGTAAGGGACCTTCCTGATAACTGCGGGAAATATATTTTAATATAATTTTACTCCATACTGAAGACCAAGCACTATTCATTAATGCTTGTAATTACTCTGCTCAGTGAACTGGGACGAATATTACTGGCCTTCCAGCTGTCTAACCCGCGATTTTAGTGTACTGGACATTTTTCCTTTCTTGGCATGTCCCGCAATTTCCACGGTGAAGTGGATTTCGGTATACATCCAAGCGTAGGCCATGGATTCCCCATCCACTCCTATTATTCTGTTTTTACTTTTCTTCCATCATAGTTTTTGTATGCTTCGCCATTATGTGACGGAAAAATTAAGTGTTTTTGAAAAAAATTGTATTTCTACTTACATAAAAAATGTGACCAATGTATTTATGAAATGAATGAATATATTTTATTTGAATAGTTTCGAATATGCTGCAGGTGTTCAAGATGTGGGTGTGGAGGATGGCGAAGCTGCGGTGAATGGAAAGGAAGACAAACGTGGGAGTGCTTGGCGTGGTGGGCAACGAAATTAATTTTCTGGATTAGAATAGGGAAAGGAAATTAGGTGGTTTGAAGAAGTAATAGGAGGTGAAGGGTTGCTTTAGGCTGAGATAGAGGGGAGGATGTTACGTTAGTGAGAAAGGGGAAGAAATAGAATGAGCGTTATGGATGGGATGAAGAAAGGTAGCACGTATGCTGAGATGAAGAAAAAAATAGCTTAAGGAGAAAGGACCCTGAGCATTTAAAAATCCAGACAATTTTTACTCACCTACAATTGAGCCTGCCATAAGCTGTAGCATACCTTTATTATAATAAGTAAAGAAGTCCAAGCACTATTTATTTCCCCATTGGTTGTTCAATCCTAAGATTGGTTGGCTGTAGCCCTCCATCCTTCCCTAACTAATGCTAGTTCCCTTACTCCCTGGAAGTTATTATGTAATTTCCCCTTTATTTGGTATATATTTTTACTCATTGGCCTTCCTATAGGGACTTTCCGCTCCATTTTTCCTTCACAAAGCCATATAGCCACAGGGTGTGCCCAATCCATCCGGTTCTTTTCTGTTTTGCCTCTTCCTCTTCTACTTTCTGTAAACTTTCTCTATTTCTTATTTTATCAGTCCATTTGATGTTCAGCATTCTCCTCCATCACCATGTTTCGAATGCATATTATCTTTTCTGGTCCGTTTCTCCGATGATCTATGCTTCCGATCCATGGAATGCCACGCTTTACACGTGTTTTTACGAACTGTTTCCTTGTTTGTAGCCATATCGTGTTTGAACAAACACTATTCATTTATAATTATAGCTACTCATATCACTGAACCAAAAATAATACTGTATGAATAGCAAAAACGGGAATAAATACTGCAATTTTCAATATATTCTGCCAACTCTCATCATTTGAACCAGCGACCTTCAAAACCCTCCCCCCTCGAGGACACAGATAGAGGCTAAAACTTCAACCCATTTCCCCCAGCAAGAGGACCCCTCCCCTATATTTCCGCCCCCGTCATACCTAATACCCTCCCCCAATCCCATCTCCACGTGTACCGACGTCAACCCCGAACCCGATCGCCACTCTGCACGCCTGTCAACCCGACTCGCTCGCGCTATCTTCAAAGGTGGCGCTCCATCCCCACCACGCCGCATGGAATGTCTCTTTTAATCTCTTGCCCTCCACGGAACAGAGCAAGGGATGGGATGTGGGGGGGGGGGGGGGGGGGAAGAACCTCTTTACGCTCCTTCGCCCATCATCCACGCCGTGGAAATACATTAATATGTATGACGGGCCGACTTTATGCTGGGATACGAGGGAGGGAGGGAGGACTCGTGAATTGGGCTGGACGATGGAGGTGGGGATTTAGAGGATAGGTCGCACGAGGTCCAGAGGTTGGTTGGAGGAGGGAAAGGGGGTGGTTATTTAGGTATATGCGACGATGGTGGAAAGCGGGGGGGAGGGGTGGGGTTAGTCGAATAATACGCGGTTCAAGCAACATCCCACCCCCCCCCCCCATATTATCACCCGACTCGTGTTCCCGAACGATGTCGACTAATAAAGAGGGTGCAGAGGTCTTTGTTTCGTCCCAGGGATGCACACGTGTCAGGACCCCTGCTGTGGAATAATTACATCGCAAAGTGATCGCGCAAAATCCTCGCATTCGCTTCAGCCCAGGGGGGGGCGATTAATTCTTAATGAAACACTTGGATAGGGTTAACGTAGAGAAGTGGATCTTGGTGGCCTGCAGGCGACAAAAGTGATATATTTTTACATTTTCCTTCATTTGTGTAATCGCATGAAGCACATCACTGTGTATTCGCCAATATTCTCGTGATCGATTAATACCATGGAGTTATAATTTTTTAATAATACACTTGGATGGCGCTATAAAAGTAGCACTGATGACACTTGCGGTGGTTCACAGTGGGCAAAATAGGTGTTAATTGCTCCCAAAAATTTTGGTATAAATGTTTAGGAATATCTTGTACCCACACCCCACATTTGACACCCCACACACAATTTGACCACACACTAAAGTGCCGCCCTAGCGATTCGTGGCGGTCCAGAGTTGGCAAAACGGTAGTTTTATTGCTATCTTTGTCCTGAGGTTTGAGGTAATGACGTGAGGGATAACATCGCAAAGTGATCGCATTGACCCTCATGTTTGCTTGAGTCCGTGGAGCGACTACTGCTACGAAATGAAACCCTAGGACGGTGTTAGTACGTTATACGTTACCACTGAAGCTACTACAGGTGGCCTCCATAGGCGTAAGAGGCATTTTTTTCTATTTTCCTGAAAATATATAGTACTAATGCATGAAAAAGAGCAATTATCTCAATCATTATGCACTTCCCATATCAATATTCATGGTTTTTGTGATCTACACCTGTTTTTGGATAGTCCATACATCATAAATGAAGCCTACTCTTCAGAGAATATACCAGTTTCGAGAGTTTCTCATCGCATTCCATTTTCACACTTTCAAAGCATCATTTCAAAAATACATTACAGTTTTAAGGATAAATTGCGTTTTTCTCGAAAGTTCAATCGCTCATTATTGGCACAATCGTCAAGTTTACTTTCTTCAAATAGCGTAAGGAACGAAAAGACTTTCCTCTCCGTCCTAATTTTCTCAATTCCCATGGCTTTGCTAATTTACAAATGATAAGGCAAGTGAATGTTGTCAAAAATGCCCGAGAAAAATAATATAATTGTTACCTAGAAAATAATCCGAGCTTCGTTTCGAGAACAATGCAAAGAAGGTGCCGAGAATGCCAGAAGATGGGGATACGTAAAGATACAAGTTATTTTTGCCCCGCTTGCGAGGGACATCATCACCTTTGCATTCATTCATGCTTTGTTAATGTTCATGGAAGTCCGAAGACCGAGAAAATAATCTAACTGGTACAAATCTATCTGATTAGATAACACCTATGGCCTATGGCCGAAGGAGAAGAAAAAAAATAGGAATATACTTAGGTATATTTTTTAGAAAAATTACCAAAATGAGTAATATATTGACGGATAGATTACATTATACTTGTGGGTGCGAGTTATAAAAGTAATGTGCACGACCTTTCTTCAACGCAAGTTAAAAAATTGCTATAGTCATATAACGTTGGATGCTAGCATGAGACAAAGCAGTAATAACATATTAAATCCTCAACTATAACCTGATTTTAAAAAGCGGTAAACAATACCAAAGAACTTTCCAGATGGCGATTAAGTAAATGCTTCAAAGGACACGAAGTTATCCGAAAACTGTAATTAAGATGTAACGAATGAAGGCGATCGTTATTCAATATCGCATGCATGACTGCTGTATCATTTAAAGCGATAATTGCCGTCTAAAATACGAGGAAAATTGTACCAGCGAATTAAAAATGAAAGCGCTTGACCATTCGAGCGTCACGGAGAATATTTACGCATCGAAGGAAAATATCACGGCGTAGCCGTTCGGAAAGGAAGAGAGGGATGACAAGCCGACGATAAAGGTCCGATGTTCAGGGATTAGGATCTTGGAATTCCGCCGGTGATCCTCCTTTCCCGGTCGCATTTCAACCCGAATAGCTTATCTCGCCTCCCAAGTCTCGTGATATCTCGTCATCAGATGATCGTCTTGTCCTTACACTGTCCTTTCGTCCACTCAACTTTTGTCACACACGCCTCGCGTTTTTTCATGTCGATTTTTTTTATCGTCCAAGGACATAGTCGTCCTTAACCGCCGCTTTTCTCCTCATACCACTGATATAATTAGTCATTAAGAGCTCATGCTATTTAATCGCCCGTGATGACTTCATGCATCATTTATGAAAGAAACCGATGCGCAAAGTTTATATATTACTCAATAGAAAAATAGGAAGAGAAATGAAAATAATTGAAGATGAGTTTAGTCAAGGAAAGTGATTAAAGGAAGATAAGTTGATAGATGAAATCCGTCGGGCGTTAGATGGAGGAGATAACAAAAGGAAGGACATGGAAAACTGAGGGTAGAGATGGTAAACAGAATGTTAGAGGTACGGCAAATAAGGTGTTTAAGTATAGACGATAGGGATGGAGCGAGGGAAAATGAGAAGTATAATGAGCTGAATATAAAGGTTGCTAACAAAAACGCAGTTAAAAGAGCTATTCCGGTACTATGAATTCTTTTGAAATAATATTGGTTATCAGGAGAAAGACCAAAATATTAATCAGGAGGATCCAACAATAAGCGTGATAATAGCAGTCGTCTTTGTCATCGATAAACTCTTCATCTTCATCTGCAGTCATCAATCCTAAGGTTGGTTTGCTGCATCTCTCCACCACGTTCTCTCCCAAACCGCTTTATTCCTTCATACTCATCAATAGTTACATCATGATCAGGGGTGACCTACTTGTGAATGTAGGTTTACATGGAAGTAGGAATAATAATACTAATCTTTTACAGCTGAAGATCCTTCTCTCCATGTAATATTTAATTGTTTAGTGCGTCATACGTCCTAGCTCTCCTCATCCCGTCCATCAATCGTATTCTCTTTCTCTTACCCAGCATCCTCCCTTCTATCACGGCCTTCAGCATCCCTTCGCCTCTCATTACTTGCTCCTACCACCTACTCTTCTCTCTAATCTCCTAATCACTAATCTCCTCTCCTCACCCATAATACCAAGCATAGTAGCTCCATATGTTTCCTATACCGTACACCGCAGTTTCCCCAGTCTCCAGGTTTCGGCCCCATTCACCGCTACACGAGTCTTCTCATTTATGAATTTTCGCCAGTCTTTTATTTACATCATTGCACAAGGTACTCGACATTCAATCCCTTTTACTGCTGAGCGATTCTGCTAGCGCAATTCTCCTTCTTATATCCTGGCCACTATATCCATTCTTTTCCAGTGTGGTACCCAGGAAATTATATTGTTTCATCTACTCTAGTTTCTGCCCTCCATCTTTTATGATAAGCTTTGCTTTCTTAGTCCTACAAGATCTCATTACTTTAGTAAATTAGCTTTCAACAGTTACATCGATTGGAAAGAACACAACTCGAGAAATTCAATGATGGCTGAGCATTTCCGTAAAATGTTTTATCAGCCTATATTTTTAATGAGGTCATCGACTTAAAAATGCATCAAGATATACTTTCAGATATTCCTTTAGGACGTGTAAGATGATTACAGGTAGAGATGAATCAAAAGGTGAGTATGTTCGAAGATTCAAGTACATACTCATTCTTCTATACATGACACACACTGGAGCAGGTGGGGCATTTCTACTACTTCGGTAGTACGTTGGAATAAAATGAGCAGATAATTAAATATATAAAGTGGAGAAAATCGTTAGCAAAGGAAGCGCTCTCTAACAGAAGGGAGTTAATGATGGAGGCATCGTGTAAGAATGCAAAGAAAAGATAGGCGAAGAGACTAATGCATGGTGTAGAAACATTGCCGTTTACCGTTGCATGGTGTAGAAACATTGAACTCCGAGGAGAGAGGATGAGAATAGGCTGCAGGCGTTTGTGATGTGGATGAGGTGGGGAATGAAGAAAGTGCAATGGATGATAATTAAACGAATGGGGAAGTTCTTGGGGTGGTGGGCGAGCAGAGGAAACTACTACAGGTGATTATGAGAATACAGAAACGGATAATGAGGCGCGAGGGGATTCTGAGTGTCGTGATAGAGGGGAGGTTATTGTGTGGGGAAGCAGGAGAAATAGATTTATACTTTATGGATGGGATGAAAAAGGATAGGACGTATGCCGAGCTGAGTAACGAAAAAACGCAAGGAAACAAGGGCATGCCGCGTTGAGAAGAAAGGAAAAAACTCAGCTATTCCACATAATTTTTTTACGACCAGGTTTCGCTGCTGTGAAGCATCTTCAGGACACCCGAAGATGCTGCACAGCAGCGAAACCTTGGTTGTGAAATAAAATATTTTACAAGGAATTGCAGAGTTTTTTTTGCCCCTCTTCTCAATATGGAAAGATTCCTGTGACCGTAAAAGATAGTTTAAGTATTAGATCAATGGTAGACGAGTTCACTTTGTGGATGTTCATCTTAATAAAAAAATAAAACAATAATTTTTTTCTTTTATTTCCAAACTATTTTATTGTTCACTTGAACTCAGCTCTTAAAAATTACGTGATCAGTACGTTGAAACCGGTTGAGTGAAATATAAAATAGTGTGGAAAATTATTAAGTTCTCTTTTTTTATTAGTATAAGTATTCCTTCGTCCATTAAACCTACCTTAACTGGTGGTTCATGTCATAAAATAGAGGTAACAACAGTAGTGTTATTAGTGTAAACAAGAATCTTCCTCTAAATCGAAGTAATAAATGGAAGAAAAATAGGAAACTGCAACAAGGAAATTCAAGAAGCCAGCAGTTGGCAAGTAAATTTAAATTAAATATTAATTCAAATTGTCAATAAAGCAAAGGCATTTTGACATCTTTGCATGCATTATGGTCAGCCAGGTGACCATAGACAGGAAGAGTTTAAATCTCGTAATCACGTGCAGCACGCGTCAGTATTTTCAGTCCGAGTCTCACTTGGACTTTGAACCACGGAAAAAATACACGTGTTTACCAAATTTTAACTCTCCCAGTTGATGGTCTCCAGGATGACCAAAATGCACAGGAGTCAAAATTCCTGCAGTTCTATTTGAATGAAAACTTCCCATGTCATGTAATTAAATGTATACGACCTTAATTAACCAGGGCATGAAAATGTACCTAAAAATGTATCCTCGCAATTAGAAAAAACAAGATATCTAAAGTATTAAGTAGGTACTTAATTACGAAGAAAAAAGCGGTTTACTCAATAAGGAATGCACCCAATAGTTCTTTTCAAAGAATTGAATATATTCAGAAAAAGAAATTCAGTGATTCAATATTTTATGTTAGCTCAGCAAGTAAAATGTGACCTTACAGGTACCTACACGCTGAGAATTGAAAAAGTCTATGCATACCACTGGGGTGCTCACTAAAATAAAAGTTCTTTGGGTTATGAAGTAAGAGCACCTAGACATAAGTCTCGTAGCCTTCAGAAGGAAAAGTTTACTCCTCGAAAGAATTCACTTAATCCAGGACAACAGTTTTTTGCCAGGTAAGTCTGTGAAGTATTTGGAAGAGGTTTCATAAAAACTTGCTTATTGGTCGCGAAGGAGAGAAAGATCCTAGGAAGAAAAAAAAACCTAAAAAGTTTGGCTTCTATGAATACTTTGGTGTTACTTTTTATAGTTTCAGAGAAGAAATTCCATTAGATCTGAGGGGGTATCACCGAATTCGTGACACTAAAGGCAAAATATTCTTTTCGAATGGATACCTTGAAGTGCACTGCGTTCTAAATGATAAAATTTCTATTTGTCATGCAGTACACTGATTACAACAACACATGCATTAACCCGTGGTCTTGCATTTATAATATCCTATATTTTAACCCACATACATTTCACCCTTCCCGTAATGCTATGCCCTGAATCATCACAGCTATTTTTTTACATAATGTCCAGAAAAGAGGCTTTTTCATCATTCAAATATTTGAAGTTTAAATTAATGCCTGAGTCAAGGAGTAGACATCTGAATGTGACACGAAGAGGTAAGTCATTTAAGAAAACCTTGGCACAAGTATTGAAATGCTTAATTCCAAACCTTTACAGGGTGTTGGTGTGGTGACTTGGGTACTATCATCCTATCCAGAAAGTTCGGGTTTGAGTTTCGGCGGTGGCGGGGATTTTTCAGTGAAAATCTAATCCCTAATTGCAAGAATTTCGAATGGTTCTTCAAGGGCAGTACTTCCTCCATCACACGGAATGTTTAATGGTGACTGCGAAACCCTTGCCGCTTTTCGTTATGGTTTAACTAATACCGACGCTGTACCTGGTTTCTGTATACCCTTTCTTCATTCTGCAATAACCCTTCCCCCAAAAACTTGCCTTTCTATCATGAATGGTACAAGTGACCTCAATCAGCCTCCTTCCCTAATAAACAACCAATCTAGCTATTGCCTGTCAATAGTAACCTAGTTTTCGGAGACTGGGCTGATCTGGACAGATACGTCTCTCGTCATGGGAAACGTAAAACGGATCTTCCAGCTTTACGATTTCCTATGCCACCGATAATCGGTCAATCGGGCGTGGGCTCTATTCGTGCAGTATACTGACGTTCAAAGCGCTCAAAATAAGAAAGATGCATAACATTTTCTCAATATTGTAAATAAGTAAACAGCCAACGGAAAGGAAAAAAATGAAGCTTTAATGCTCACATATTGAAAAACTGAAACCCAACGAAATCTCTTATTTCTAGCACAATTTTAAAAGACATAATTCAACTGACACTTGCTCTTTTAAATTCGATCAAAAAGCGATTCTCATCGATAAATGCGAAAACCGTGAGGCACTAACAGCAAAGATGCTCTAACAATTGGGGAGGCTCCGCGACGGCTCGTGCTATGCTCCCCACCCATAAATTATCAGTCCATTATTAGCCATTTCTGCCACGAATCATTACATATTCCCTGTATATCACCATCTTAGGCTATGCCTCCGACCTTTTCACTCCGTCAAAAATGTCATTTTTTTCTTTTCCCTCCATCACCATTTCTAAATGCCAGTTGAGGCTTTGCAACCTGTCGTTGGAGGATGTTGGTGATATAAGAGGTGGCTAAAATGTTAACGAAGATGCTTTCAAAAGGGTGTGTGGGAGAAGTTCCATAAAATCAACATATGAGTTTAAAAATGAGAAATAAATAAACACTAACAAAGAACGGCTTTTTAACAACATATTAAAAACGAAAATAGAATGGGAAGTATTACAAGGAAGAACACGATATAAAAGCGCATGAAATTAAGAGAAAATGAGAAAGTAAAAGAATCGACACTAGATATTTAAATAGACGACTTAGGTCAATCGGACTAATAAGAAAGCATTGGCCATTAAAACAATAAGAGCTTATAAAAGAGTTTAATATTCTCACGGACCCTCTCAGTCTGGTGCGATAAGAGAGATAAACAGTTATTATTGCAATATTAACTCATCCCTTTTGTTAATTTCATTATCATCTTTCATCATGACTAATGTCCCGTTGCCTAACACTTCCGGCAAGGGGTATCCAGCCGGGTGTTGGGGATATATAGTTCTAAAATATGCTCTCAGGGACTTCTTCCTAGACGGTGACGTAGCCGTCGAGTCTATATTCTCCACCAGCGGGAGGTTTTGAGGAATTAATCCGTCTCCGACCACACTTGCGAGTCTTCCGACGAGCGATGGATGAAAAGATATCTTACCCGTACCTCACTGATGCCCATGGCTACGTCGCTCTCGCTAGTCGTCTCTCATGGGTCCATCGAGTAATCTCTCACTTCCTTGCTCTCTCAGCGGCGTGTCCCCTAACATTTCATCCCCTTTTCCCCATATACCCCCCAACACATCCACCCCCTTTCACCCTCCGCCACACACGCTCTGTCCTATCCCCTCACCCCTCCCGACAACCCGCTGCTGTCTGTCGGCATTCTCTTGATATATTTCGGGGAGTAGAAGGGGGTGGTAGAGTCAGTCCTCTCGGAGGGTGGATTGGTGAGTAAGGTAATCGCCTCCTCCTGTCCAAATTTTTTCTCTTCACAACCCCTCCCCCGTCCTCGTCAACCAAAAACTTTAACCCTTCTGCTCTCTTCTCAACCCACACCACTTACCCCACTACACTCTCCCCCCCCAACTCCCGCGTCCCCCCACTCCTCCAGACTGCACGCGTCTCCGTGACAACCGCACTTTTCCCACGCCCGTCCTCATTCCATCACGCGTCGCTTGCTTTCTGTCGTAAAGCTTCTCGTGATGTGATTGCTCCTGATCCCGTGCGTCCTTCCATCCACCTCATACCTCCGCCCCAACTCATGCTACCCTTCGCGAAGGTCTCTCTCGTTGTGTGCCCGGAAATTCTCTCGGGATTTACTTTTCAACCCCCCCCCTTTCCTCTCTTCCTCTCTCGGAATAGAATACGTTAAAAAGAGAGAACTGGGGAGATTATATGAGTGAGCGAAGGAGGAGAAATGAGTCTCGTGTATATGAGAGAGTGACGAGGGTTAGAGGAGTGGAAGCGGGGAGGTGTTCGAGAAAAAATCGTCGGAAAAGAGAGGGCTTATTTAGTTCGTCGAAAGGCAAACGGATGTTATTTATTTAACATGCCACTCAATCCTGCACTACCATTGGTGATGTCCAGCTATCGCATGCGTTGAATTGCCGTGGAAGGTGCGTCGTGCGTTAAGGAGTACCGCAAGGTTTTCATGAAATTTAATGGAAAGATGAGCTTGGACCGGAGGATTGTAAGGTGATAATATTTAATTTTTGTCTTCCTATTGTAGCCATTTTAATTACTAGAAGCCACCCCAAGTTGAAACTAAAAATAGCTAAATTATTTCATGGCAAGGATTCGCCGGGGAAGATGAATATTTCCCTCATTTTTGGGGTGAAAGGGCCACGGATGTTATTTATTTAACTAGTCACCAATGCTTTATTCAAATGCAATGCTCTCTTCAAAGTGATTTCTAGCTATTGCCATTGTTAAATAAAAATAGATGGCTTCCATTGCATTAAGATTGTAATTCAAGGCTTTTAAGGCTTGTTTTAAGGTAGGATTGACTAGGAGTTCGGTCATGCGAAGTGTTTCTAAAAAAATAGATAACGCAAACAAAATATTTACAAGAGAACTAGGGATGTCCTTGCTGCTTGGGCGACAGCTTTTTATGCAATTTTATGATAAAAGTTTAAACAGCATTAGCATTTAGCGGCAGAAAATGAAAGTGCCTAGGCTCCGACGTTATGCATAATGATCTGGTCTGCGACTGGGAAAACTGTAACTTGTGAAACTCAATTTCAAGCGAACTTTAGGAATTTAAATCAGTCCTTCTTTCCATAATGAAGAAATTCCACATATCAAGCCTCACAGAGAGAATATTACTCCATCGCAGCCGACTGGCCGGCAGCCGACATCTTACCAATTCGGTTAACATCCAGTTGCCCTTTTTCTAGAAAATTAGATCGGTTCAAAATGGTTCTTATTACTTTGAATTCATTAACGAAATTGCACCATAACTAATAAAAAATGGCATGGAAAAGCCTTTCGGCAGTTCATGATCGACATTATCATTAATTTCTGAAAGGAGTTTCAGCTAAGTATTGTACTATGTCGTCTATCAATTTCGTCGGAATTCCTCCTATTTTCTTCAATCATTTACCTAAAATGCTTGTAATAATATAATTTTCTTCTTTATGTTCTCACGTTATTTACTTTTACGTAGGCGCGCTCTGATCTCCCATTCTCTGTGACACTTAAAACTTTCGAATCAATGCCCTCTGCACCGCGGTAACTGGGTTTCTTACCAGACTATGTTTTTCATTCCTGCAGTACATTCTCTCGCCTTGATCTCAATAGTCCTTGTCTCCCTTTCCTACTCCTCTCAATATTTCTCATCGTCACTCCTATTATTACATGGTATGCCCATTTTCTCACGTTTACCGTTAGGAACTTACGCTTCTCCGGGCCAATTAGTCAATGCTATTTTATCCATGTTTTTGAGATTTTCTCTCCATTACTCTTAATTCCTATACCTTACTATTCGCTATGAATTTTTGACTCTTCTGTTATGTGTTTTTCACCTCTAAACTCCACTTCCTCATTATAATATCCCCTTAACCAATGCTTCTGAAAATAGTCAACAATACAGGTAATGCATTTTTTATACCTACTTGGTTTCACGCCAATTCTTGGTGACGCGATCATTTCGTCTCGTACTTAACAATGGAGTGTTGAATTTAAATTTATATTATAAAACTGCTGAGTTTTTACATTAAGTTTATCACTAACGGAATATGAATAGTATTAAGCATTAAAAAGTGCAATAATAATGCCAGAGCATGAAATTTTGTATGGATTCGTCTCCGAAACGGTTTTTCATTGGACGCAGTATGGATGGCGTCACTGATAATACCCCGGCTAGCCATTACCGTGTACTTTACCGTGCACCATAGCTGACACCATACGCCATAAGGTTGTTTATAAGGTTTATTCGAGAAATATTTCGACATCATGGTTTGGGACAGGAAGGTTTCGTAAAGATCATCATGGGACAGGAAGGTTTCGTAAAATCTGATTCTGATAATTCACCAGCCTTTGATGCTTATACTTTTAACGAGTTCGTAAGGAGAGATGTTTGGATGTCTGACGCGATTAGATGAACAAAAACTAAGAGGTAATTTTACTCTCCCAAGAGAATATTCTATTGCATTATGCCTTCTTGCAGGATGGAGTTTAAAAAAAAATTTTTTTAGCTAAAGAACTTAAATTTTAATGAAGAGATTCATTCAATTGTACGCTATCGGATAAGTATGCTGTTCGAAATTCATTTATTAGATCATATCGAGAAGAATGCAGTGATTGTGCTCTTAAGTGTTATCTAACGATAAGCGAGATATAAGAATGAGCTAAGGAGTTGAACTGAGTTGAGCATTAAATTATGAATGAATTATTCATCTATTTTCGAAGATAAATTGGAATAATATCAAAATCTATTTCTGTGGATAAATTTAGTTAATTAGCTAAGGTAAAATTTTAACTATACGATAGATGACTCATCTTAACTATAAATTCAAATAATAAGTATTATAACAGTAGGTAATTCTTTTGAGTCGTTTTTACGTACATCATCACCGTCAGCAGTCATTAATCCAAATATTAGTTTGCTGCAGCTCTCCGCTCAACTCTCCGATCGGCCAATTGCTTCATTCCTACGTAGTTCTTCATTTTGACGTCCTTCATAATTTGTCTTATGCATTCCATTCTTGTCTATCTATACCATTCTGTCCATCTATTTCTCCTTCCATCATTGTTTCCAGTAAGCTATTGCGTCGCAACATGTGTCCAATAAGCTTCCCTCAAAGTTTTCGCGATACTTCTTTTCTTTCAAACTATTCTCCAATGGTGATTCTTTCCGACCATTTAATCTTTATCATTCTTCGATAGCACCACCACGACAGCTGTTGCATATGCCGTACTTTAAGTGCGTTGTCCCCTCACAGACGAAGATCTATACTTCTGGATTTCTAAGGTAGCTTGATCCAGTAAATCCACAGTCTTGCCAATGAAAAAAAGGTGTTGAGTGAGTATAATTCGTTACTCAATGCAGGTGTGGCGAGTGGAGCAAAGTGATAATGTTTGTTTTAGCTATGCCTGGACATCAGTGTGAAAATTGTTTCCTTACGTAGCTCGGGGAGGCGAGTAAACGAGGATGTCCACATAAATTCATTCTCCTCATTTCGATTAGCTAAGTTAAAACGTCCATTTATACCAGATTTTACTCTACCAATATGGTTTATATGTATACGCTATGAGACTGATACAGACCATTTTTAATAAAAGCGAAATATTAGTATTTATCCACAGTAAAATTTATTATCGACCGTGGTTTCAACTAATCCATGTCACTTTCACGGTTGAAAATGACCATGGTTTCCTGAATCCTCAATCGTTAATAAATTAGACTGTGGATAGATACTTGGCTATAGTTTTTAGAATAAAATAAAACGTTAAGTGAGATGTTTGGAAATGAACATTTTTATGTATTTACTCATCAGGTCGCACGAGACCCGAGGTCCGTTTACGCGTTTAGTATTTCACACGATCGGGAATCATTTTACGGGAACGGAAAGGACTCGCTGGAGTGATTTAACGGCGAAAACACGCCATGGAGGAACATGCCGGGAGGAAACTCAACCAGACTGACGCAGGCTTAAGCCGTCACGTGCTGCGAAAATAGCATTAGTTCGAGGAGCGTCTGAAAGGGGTCGCGCCTCTGTCGAAACACACGACGAGAGCCGGTCGCGGTGTCGCAAAACACGCAGCGACTCCGTTGGCATCCACGGAGCGGGGGTGGGGGAGAGAGAAAACGTCTTGTCAAATTCTCTCATTTTGCGTTTCGGGAGAGAAGTGTCAGGGGGTGGAAGAGGAGATGGATGCAATAAGGAAGGAGAAACAGGAGAGAGAGACCAAGGACACAACTCCGGGAAATTTATGTATCCCTTTGCATTGTGCTCTCTTTTTTTACCCAGGATTTTTCGAAAAAAATATGTATCAGTGATGGGTAGGTACATATGTATTTTCACCTAATCTCCACATCTGCAGGAACATTTTCCAGACCTTTTCCCAGCCACCCCAATTGTCAGTCCACCACAGTCGTACGTCTCACAAAAATTCCTCCCTACTACACCCTTAACACGCACCCTTTTTCTCCAACCCTTCCCTTCGTTAAGTCGCCCGTCGCTCCAGACGTATTCGTCACACGCCTCCATCAGAAGTGTCACCTACCCCTCGTTCCTAAAATTATACGCGCACCAACCTGCTCTGCTCCTGGTGTCAGTCCTGGTGGGCTAGTGCCGGGACCAAGATGCCGTCATGGGTTTACGGTGACGATGAAGTGCCCTCGTAAAGAGGGGTTTACCAAATGAGAGAGACCTCTTGGTTCCAAGGTGTACGAAGTGAGTCCAATTTGACGTGCGCACCGCACAGTTTATGTCGCCAGATGTTGTGTAATCCCCACCTATATCGATGAGGGTGGACTAAAACATGCTAACGAAAAAGTAACTGAAATGAAAATTTGTACTGTGATACCTTAGGGACAACTCTTCCTTCCCGTTGACAGACCGTCTATCTCATTATACATTTAGTTGTAAATCGCAGATAATAGGGGAAGTTTAACCTCCTACTAATGGTTTAATGTTTCGTAAAAGAGTAATTTTTTTCAATTCTAATACCAGTATAGCTACCTAATACGAGGTTTAACGGAGAGTTCCTATCGTGAAGCAAGTAGAGATTTATAAAAAAAACTAGATTTAAAATAGATTTTATTGCACTCGACAGCTAATTTGTCAGTGAGAAAAAGGTATTATACCCATTTCAGAAATTTCAGTTAATTGCTGGCATTTATGAGTTTCCACACCCAAAGGGATGAATAGTTTTGTCTGAAATAAATTTTCTCATCAAATCTTAGCCACTAAGAATGTCAAGAGGCTTTCAATTAAATATAGGTGATGCGTCTTTTGATATGCCACGTTGAATGATTTTCTGAGTATAGGATCTCTCCTGCAAACCACGAGCGACAAAGGGCGGGGATCTAATTCCTATGGCACTCACTGCTAGGATTTTTAGTTTGTGAGCTCAACCCTCGCCGATTAAACTGACATTCGGACTCTCATTTAACGCCAAAGTTAAAGTAATTCTAATTTTACTCAGCAGCATGGATTTCGACCTATTACAAGAGGTATTTCAGAAATCATTGTACCAAGTTAACTTGAGAAGGCGTACATACACACAGCCTTCGAATCAATGCAAATATAGTTTTGTAATGATAAATTCCCACAGCAGTTTTTTTCTTATTGTACGTGAAAACTATGCATGGTGATTAACTCAAGGAAATTTTGTATTTTGTCATCAGTACATATTTTTTGCGATTTTAGATGTATCAATATGAGCCTCTAATTAATCCAGGAAATAACTCCAGCACGACTAGATTATTTACATTTCAGCCCACTGGCAATCGATTTCTGCACATTTATAAATATTTGCCAATTACTTTAACTAGGATCAAACTATGCGTCAATGCCATAATTTGAATTCACATCTTCGAATTAGGTCAAGTAAATTTAACTTCTCATATGCATCTAATAAGAAGAAAATCATCCGTCAACATTCAATAAGCAGTCTTAGTTACTCTCGAAATTATAAAAAACCATTAGCAACAATGAAGAAGACTTTTTCAATTGTAAAAGGCCATGGAACCAAGTTTCGGATCATATCTCATTATCAAATCTATGTTTGCTAGTAATAAGAAACAAGCGCATACATCCAATACATTTTAGTTCTTATTAAATGTATCTCATGTAGGTGCCCAAAGCTCCAATTAGCTTGGTAGTTTGGGCCGCATCATGAATAAACTAGTTGAATATTAACCAAAAAATGAAATAGGCCAACCACAGACTCTGTCTGGGTTTGAACCAGTTACTGGATATGGAGAAACAAATACTATTCTACTGCTACAAATGTTTTTGACTACCGGACCTCCTTGCAAGAGCATTTAGCTCAATGCTACGATCGAACCAGGATTATGGCAGAGACCGTGAGTTTAAGATGACTAGTTTTGCTAGATTAATTTTAATTTGTTGACGAAATGGACTGTACAATACTATTGCAGACACTTTTGGCAACGAAAAATCCAAGGAAATGCAAGTGTAACTAATTAAAATTAGATGCGCGAGCAGAGCGAGCCTGATACAAAATAAAAAAATCTAAGTGCTCCGGCAATATATATTTAATGATTTGATTTATTGACTCCATTTCTTTTTTCCTTGCCTGTGGTCAGGAGACTAATTTTCCATTTAAGTTATCGAGACGTGAAGTGTTCTTATTGTGATCGTTTAATAATCTCAAGCGTGTTACCTGCCATCTTAAACTCCTTTATTGTATTGCCTTAAAAACCATTCATGGCCTGCTTAAAATTTCGTTCGCGCTTGATAAGGAATGGGAGTGGAATTCAAAAAGCATTTTATCAGCACGCGCGTGGACGTGCAGTGCCAGAATCGGGAGAAAATATCTTTCCGAACGCGACCTCGTCCAGCTTTTAATCGTTAGCCTTTCCTGATCACAAGCCCCCCTCGCTTATTATCTCCTTTATCAAATTCAACTTTCTCTTCACTCTTTAATCCTCGGGTCAATTTCTCCAAGCCATTAGCGCCTTGATTGGAGGTTTTTCTGTACGTCCTCTGCTACGCACTTTGCGCGGATAGATTTTGATGATATCTCTTAACTAGTTTCCAGCGCGTCGGAGTTGCGAGTGTAACTTATTACTTGGAATTGTTCTTGAACGATTCTCAGGACAAATTTCGGAAATTTTACTCTTTCCGCTCGCGTAAAATTACATAACATCTGTAAGTTATGACTAGATGAACACTGCCAGAGAAAATGCCTATAATTAACATCAACCGATGATTAAAGTCACTTTCATCGGAATACTAAATCTCGTAGTTCCAACTTGCAGTAAGATACACAGGAGTTAAACGAAATATACGAATACTAATCATAATGTACATACATTTACGAGCAAGAAGATACTACCAAAGGAGTCGGAGTTTCACACTTGGTGACCAACGACAGTGTAATTTTCAAATAAACTTTATTCTAGAAAACTTAAAACTTTACTCGAGTGCACAGATAGCTAAACGAAAATCATGGATATTATCTTAGTCTACATACAAGCCAGAAGATAGATACTACAGCTGAATTGGAGTATCTCGCCTGGTGACCAAAAACAGTATTAATTTCAGCTTGAGTGAATTGTATTAAACTTAACTTTACTCCTGTGCGAGATTAACCATCCAACCTTAAGGGACATAACACGATTCATCGCATTTCACCTTCAACGGCTCCACTTTATTCAGGACCTTGGGGTGACAACCGTGAAGAATCATTTTTCCAAATGTGAGATATCTGATCACCAATTTTGCTGTTCAAAGCTTTCACTTCCCCAAACAATCTCTTTACGCTCAGTTTTTGTGGAAAATGCAGCCATCAAATCCTCATTCAGAAATTACTACGGCAGACTCGACAGAAAGAGGCTTTAACTTGCATTAAAGCAGATCTAATTTAAATAATCTTAAATATAATTTTAGTCTTTGTGAAAATATTGATAAAATTAATGGAAACTGAGGAAAATTATGTTTCAACCGTATCATTTAAAAAATACATAGAAATATCAAGATCCGTTAATAAAATAATAACTGCTTGCACATTGTAAAGAACATGTATAGGATAGGGGCTGTACTAGGAGTTAACTGCAGCTTTGAAGATATTGACCGTGAGCATACATTAAACGAGAAAAACTTTAACTTGCATTCAAACGTGAATAAGAACTTACTGATATTCCTAACTCGTGATCATCGCTGACGTACATCCTTTGAATTATCTGCCGAGTGACGAGAATTCATGCTTCATGGCAATTAGAACCGACGAAATCACCAGCACTCAACACTCAGAAACAGAAAATTGAGACATTATTGCAATAACGATTTTCATTTCCATCGAATCTCCGTAAGTATACACTCCCGAAGCGATAAGTGTCGACCGAGACGAAATGAGAAAACTACGGTGGCACACATCCAAAATCAGATATTGTGATTTTTCCTCCTCCTTCAAAAGTATCCGCGGGTTAAGGTCGAGGGCGGGGGGACGAGAGAAAAAAAAGCAGCCGGATCACTCTCTGCTTAATTCTCTTGAGAGAGGGAAAGAGAGTATCGTGTTCCTTTCGAAAACGAGGTGGGTCTAAGGCGACGGGAGGTTTTCAACGGCTTGGGAGGAGGAGGAAAAAATAGATGTGGGAAGGGTTGGCACGCCTTCCACATCACATCGCGTGCGCATAAGCATTTGCATGCTATCGCGGAAGAGGGGGATGTTGCTGGAAAGTAGAAAGAGAGATAGAGAAAGAGGGAGAGAGAGAGGGAGACAAATGAAAGCGAGAAGAGAAGAGCGAAAGTGGGGAAGGGGGAAGTTCATCTACATATTACCCTGCGAGCCACAACAAGAGGCGTGTGGCAGGGGTTGCTAAGGTACCATCCATGAAGAATAAAGAGAATAGGTAAAAGGAATTTGATGAATAAAGGTACGAAAACTGAAGTGTGTTTTCCTTGGATTACTCTCTTGCTCTTTCTCTGTTGTAGTCGTGATTACTACGTGGTAGAAATAATTTATATTACCCACTTAACACTATTCTTCTTAATTATTCGTTTCTAAGGCAGATAAAACTGAAGGCACACTTTTCTAGGTCCAACACTGATAATTATGCTCATGACTGTGCCTACCCCGAAAGATAACGGCGTGATGAGTATGTATGTAGTAGAAATATGTATGTCTGTAATATTGAGTTATATATTTTTATTCAGTTTCACATATATGGCGTGGGAATTAAATTATATCCTCTGTATCAACTGAAGCTTTTTTGACCTTATTTTTTAATTGTCTAAACCTTGCGTGCATCCCGAAAAAATCTTTTCTCATACTCCAGTTCTTATAGTAGCTGTAACACACTTTTTATCCACTTGTATAAGTTTGAGCAAAGGGAACATCTTCCCTTCAAATGTTGCTGAGGTAGCAAATCAGATCTTTCTGCGTCATGTCCCAAACAGTTAAGGCGTACAAAATACGAGCCCTAACTATGGCGAAGTAACATCCCTCTGTCACCTTTACGCCCGAAGACCTGCCTATTATTGACTTCCTTTAAGTGCAGTTCTGCCAATATTTCGGAAGTTTCTCCTCCATGATAGAACCAAGTTATGGCTGAGGTATGAGCCGCCGATTCCACAGACATCAAAGGGTTTATCGAGGCAACTGCGATCAAATCAAACTCACGAAGAGTTACCTTCAATGCTCTCCTGATGTTCCTGCTCTCCAGCAATGAATGGTCAAATCAATCGTAAAATTAGACTCTAGGACCAAACGAAAGCAATGTCGGACCCTTGACAAATAAATGCCATCATGTAAAATATTGAATGTACTGAAATATGAATAAATACTGAAAATACTGAACTTCGACAATGACTTCGCGTATAACTTTTTGATTTGTAAGTCAAATGTTAATTTTTTGTTAGGTCAATAACCTTTAAAAATTACGGGAACACAGAAAAATCTTTCAACTAAATTTAATAGCCACCACACCTTAAAAGATAGGTATAAAAGAGAAAGAAGTATGAAAACTAGCTACAAATAGCAAACTACCGGCGTTAGCGTTGCGAGATATCTACCCCTTAGCATTCACAATTTAATTTCATCCTCTACCCTAAAAGTTATAAAATCCTTGACTAATAGCTTCTTCATTAAAAATTTCATTCAGAGCATTTGTTATAAATTATACCTGGATGCGATGTACGTGTGATTTCTTTTGCCAAATTGGGTTTGGATGGAAGGGGATAAGGGTATAACCAAAGTCTCCAATCTGTCTCTCTCTATTTTATACACTCCCCATCCCTGAACGACATTCCTTGGCGTTAAAACTTGACGATACATTAGCGCGAGAGAGTCGCGTGAGTCAGTGAAAGTGTGCGGGAGAGAAAGAGACTGGTGGTGCTGTTTAAGTGCGTCGGAATAAATTCTCGCGAAGAAGGAATTACAAACAAGATTAATCTCGGCCGCGGTTCGAGGAGAAGTAAAAGATACCAGGAATTTTTGAGAAGATGCGGCTTACGGTTATGGAAAGATGAAATTTGCTTCGAAAGGGAAAAGGATGAAAGAGACTGGGGAGTCGAATTCACGCCACTTCTCACCGAATCGCTCTCAAACGGCGGCAGCCGCGGGAACGTTCCTCCCCTTAGTCTTGCCGAGCGAGGAAATACCACTAACGCCCTCGCGAACAGAGATGCTATCGAAATCTCGAAGGGAGAGAGGCTCGATAATTTGATATTATAAAAGCGCCTCGCCGGAAGAAAATGGGTTCACAGAATCTTCTATTTATAAGCGTTTCGAAAGTGTTAATTATTCGTGCGTAAAAGATGTTTGATGACTATCAATTTTAAACGATCGCAGGAAGGGAGCTTTGATGGCGACTATTGTTTTTATTTCGTATAAATAAACCAGAAAATAAGTACAAAAGTTCACCTTATGGTAAGATCACTGAAAATCCAAAATCCTTCAAAAATGAAGAGGTACTTTCCACGTCAATGTCAGTATAGACACACTCTCGTACGTTTTTTTCTTATTTCGGTGTAATCAGAATTACTGGATCAGAATAATTTGACCAGAATTATTCAAAATATGATTTGCTAAATGAAATGGTGCCTTAGATACCTTTAGTCAATGAATTTTTAGCCGAATGCACTTTACGGGATCCATAGCGTACGTAATTTGAGAAATTCGATCTTTATAGAAATCAATTTTTCATTTACCAGGTGTTCTTAACTATGAATTATCAAGTTCCATCACTTGAAAGTAATTAAATCCATTTTCAATAAACAGCGTCGTTTTTATCTTTTATTGTTTTTATTCTTTGGTATCTTCCATTTTTTAAGCGTAATAATTTCAAGTACGCAGATTATGGATAGGTATATGTTTGAAAAAAGGCACACTTCCAAGACAGACGCATATAAAATTTTCAATCTCTAAGGCATTCAACCACTAATTTTAAACTTATATGTTCGGTTTCATCTTCTGTTTAACTTTCAACAGGGAATGAATGAACTGTGAGATAATCACTAAGAAGACCCATCATCATATAAGAATTTAAAGCAAAATATTGGTAGCTTTTATCCTCAGTTGTTCATTTCCCGTTTCAGATCTCAAATCATTCTCGGGTAGCTCATTTCTCGGATAGCAGTTCATTTCTCGGGTAGCTCTTTTTCTCAGTTATTTTTCCCCTGCAATTTCCTTACTTATGTTTCCCTATTTATGTACTAGCAAAGTCAAGGCTTCTCGTTAGGCATCCAAACACTTGCTTTATATAGGCAGAAAGCGTCATACTCTTGTTCTATTTCTACATGCATCAAGATTCCCGACTTATTACAACGTAATCTTATTAATTCAAGAGCATAATATTTATTCCCTTAGCCAGTGCAAATCCCTTTCATTTCAATATAGGTATGATTGAAAAAAGGAGGTTTTGCTATGGATACGAATTCATTCATATTATATCGTATTATGTTTCAATGGCCACTATGATGTTTTATGTTAATTGTTCGCGTGTCTACTTCTAACCCTAGCATGCTCCAGTTTATTGCCCTTTGAGCCAATTGAATTCTCGTTGTAGCTTTTCTTCATCAATAAGAGCATGCATAGCTGAACCATTTTAATTGTGTAGCCTGTAGTCTATTGGTCCTAATTTCTTGCATTAGACATGAATTTTAACCTATTAGGAGCAGCATTCTTCAACTTTTTGTTTTCCCCTGCCGCTTGCTGAATATAGTTGAAATATTTTTCAAGACGGGTAACGGCTTAGACAGAAATAATGAATCATGTAGATAGTATTATATTTATAAATTCTAATGCTATATGTATACAACGTGCTGACGGTTTTTATTTTAATCTAATTTCATTCATCACTATTTTGATGTAAATTCTGACCAATGTATGGAATGCGAATGCGATGTAAAGAAATCATTCCCGACAAGTCCCATCATTGCCACACTCCTATCTTCACTTTTGCTTTCTCAGCAATGCAACTGAATTTATATCATTTCCAACTGTTCCTCATATAGCCAACGTTTTATTCGGCTGTGATTGAATGAAACTCCACTGTTCTTTATAGTGTGGTTAGTATTCTATTTTAGTCCATATTGTCAAATAATTTCTCTGAGTCGGTTTCTTTCTCCAAGTCGGTTTAGCAAATATACTGGTTGTTCTCTTTTTCTCTTATTCACGGAAAATCTTAGGGATAAATTTAGCTTCTCTCGTTCCCCTACTATTAATGAATTCAAATCGGTCATCATTAAGGAACTCCTTTGCCTTCTTTTTTAACATGTATAAGATTCTAGTCTGAATTTTGACGAATATGCAGCATGACTAGTTGTTCTGAAGTATTCGCATCTCTCGGCTCTGTATAGCATACATGTAAAAAACATGGGTATTTTCCTTTTTCTATTTTACGTCAGTAATCTGATGCATTAGAATGTCCCCTCTTTTTACTTAGCTAAGGAAGCTTGAGCGAGACTCATAAAATTCAATAAATGTTGCCTCATCATAAAGAAAAAGATTTAATCCTTCCAATGATTCCAATATATATATCAGCCTTTTATTGCACTACTCTTCGAGATACCTGGCAAAAAAAGCCGTTATTCATGGGATATGGTACGGGTGTGCGCTTCGGGGGACGCACTTTAAATGATTTTTGAATTCGAAAGCCATTAATCACGTCATAAATGTGATGTTCTATGGTAGAATGGTGTGTAGAAATGAAACATTTCTCAATTATTAAAAAATATTCATCATAATTGGTCGCTCAAACATAAGATTGGTTGACTGCAACCCTCTATCCTTTCCTATCTAATGCTAGTTCCCCTACATCCTGGTAGTTCTTATCCAAGTACCTACTTTCCTATGTACTTGGTCTATGTATATTTCCCTAGGCTTTCTTCTTAGGACCCTCCCTCTACTTTTCCTTCTGTTATAACCCTCATAGTAAAATTTTCAATAAAAGTTTAAGTATCTAAGAATTATAAAATTGAATCTATATGAATGTGAAACCACAGAGTCAATTTCTATAACAGAATATTTGTCAATCAGATCTGTATAAATTTAAAAAAAATCTACTGATCAATACTGCGCGATTTGCGGAAATGCTGGCAACATAAGAGGCATAATTGCATCGTTTGGATTAAGAGTGCAAGTAGTAGTAGTAGAGTTGGAGTAAGAACAGAATTTCATCCGAAAGAAACAACTTTAAAATAAAAAATAAGAATTGATGCTAATTAATATTTAAGGAATGAGCTTTACGCAGAAAAAAACAAGTTTCACGAGTATATTTCATGAAGTTCTACTAGCATTATACATTGCACGATCGTGCGCCACTCATTATTTTCACTGAACGTGATGCTTACAAAATCGGCGTGAATTTTTTCACCGAATGCGGATACACGATTAATTACGTCATCGCCACTGGAAACAAGGAAGTGGAATAAACCTTGGGCCTTCGAGAACGAAACTTCTACAAAAATAACGACGAACGAGACTACCTCTAGATAAGAAGGTGAAAGCCGTGAATCGCTTCAAGCTGAGCGAAACTATTTTATATCAGCTAGGTACTAATGAAGGAGCAATAAGAGTTTGTCGAACAAAAACATTTTAGAGAAACACTTGCGCATGTGTTGCTGCACACAAGTTATGCTTACACGGACTTATAGTCTCCGGCGTCGGCTTGAGTGCATGTTTCCCGCAATTCGATTCATATAAAATCTAACGGAGTTCCGGGCTCTTTCCAGTTTTGTTGAAAAGGGTCACTTGGGGGTTGCACTATCGCGATGAGCGAAATTTTCTTTATTCCCACACGACCCCAACACTAGAGTCATGAAATCGGGGAGAAAAAATATTGCATCTTGATAAGGTCGACTGAGAAAATACTGTCCCGCCGCACCTTTGAGGTTGCGAGGCTGAGAAATCTCTCCTGGAGGGGATGCATGGCGGGGCTGAGAGGTTTTACCACCCCACGTGCACCCTTGAAAAGAGTGAAAAAAAAAAGATTTTCCCCTTCCGCGATTCTCAACCTTTTCTTTTAATCCCCACCCATTTGTTCCATCGGCTCCGATCCTTTATAACATCTTCCTCGCCTCTCTCCCTCTTTTCATACCACTGGCTCTCCCAGTACGCTCTTAGGAGAGTGGACGAGAGTGGCGATTAGATGAGCCAGCTGGGCGGTGGAGCAAAAAAGGCGGCGGGAGGAGCGGCGGCAAAAGCCGGGCAATTCCAAAGAGCGCGGAACGACGGTAGGAGTGAGAAATATTTCTCGCAAAAAAGGACATGGAATATTTTTCGCGAGTGTAGGGGGAGGTGGGGGGGGGGGTGGAAATATGCTGAAGGAAGTGGACATGTGAGAAAAGGGAGTGAAGGAGGAGCAGAAAGGCTTTAGTGAACGGAGAAATGAACAGTTGGGCCAGATATACTACATCATACAGACTACATCCTCAGAGCCACCACAAAGACTTGTTGCAGGGCGTGTTTGGACGCCATCGACGAGCATGAAAGAATGAGGGATATAAAAATCTAGCTTATTAATGAGAAATGTGAATGATTTTTGTTTTGCCAAGACGTTTACTTTGGTGACATGGCGTTATAATTACTACCAACACCACTACCACGGTCACTTGCCTTACGTTCCACGGCGGTGAAGGATTGCCAACGAATGCTTAACAATGGTGACCTCCAGACCTTCGAAGAATAGGCCGGAACAAAAGAGGAAAGGAGAAATTGCATGTGGTCCGTTTTCTCTTAAAGTTGTCTTTCAATGACAAATGTAATATTCGCAGTAAACTTTCATAAACTACAATTTAATTACAAGCTACCGAAGCAAAATATTTCCATATAATACCTAGCAGTAAGCTATTGAAAATTGAAGAGTAAAATATCTACTCGTTAATTTTTGCAACTGAAAGTTTCCCTATTCAATCACTTTTTCAAGGTTCATTTGATGGTATTCCATCATTAGAGGAAGAAAAAGACAGAATTTACTAATACCACTGAACTTCATTTAAACTCAACCCGGGTTTCAACGTGGATTCACATCATCATCAGGCTTTCTTACCCCCCCCCTTAACCTGGCAATGTCATGTATATAAGGCTTGTGCTTCTCTTACCTTTTGCCTGATGATGAAGCGAATCCACGTCGAAACCCAGGTCGAGTTTTAATAAAATTTAGTGGTGTAAGCAAAAATTGTCTATTTCTTCCTCTTTCCCTATTCACACCAAAATTTCTCATATTTCGTTCGCAACTAGCTGTCATTGCTAACTTGGTTTGTCTGGTTGCTCTTCTACTATAGTTACTCACCAGTTTTTCTAATGCAAAAATATCTCTGATTTTCACATGGTAAAGGTAGCTCATCAATTAATATAAGAAAATTGTAACATGTGTTTATCCCTTTGTCAGTACAAAACATAACCTGCTGACTACATGTGCGTCTTAAACGTTACGTACCTATTGGTAATATACATAGGTTAAAAATATATCTCAAAACTTCATGGAGCTAATCATTGGATGCAAATTGATTACTTGAGTTATTCACCTTCTTACCTATCCCTCCACGGGAGTGTAGTACGGGAAAAAACCTTGCCGCAAAATTAAACAATAAATATTTCATTGTTATGAGAGTTTGTTCCATATTTTTATGTATATTTGGTCTAATTGGAGCACTTTTCCTGAAAAATAATTCTTGTTCATTCATTCATTATCATCATTTGGTCCGAGAAGGTTGGTTATTCGGGGAGGCAATGGACAACTTGGGTGGGTTGATTGTTGGTTGGTAATTTATGTGGGTAGGTTGGTAGCTAAAGCCTAATTCGAAGGAAATATTTTTCTCGGAATATTTATACTAGTCAAGGTTATTTCCCTATCTTATGCTATTACTCGCAGTAGTGTTATTACCACCTTTATCTTGATTATTGTTTGATTGATTAAGGAGGCGGGCAACTACATATTTATTTTATAATATCATATTTATTTATTTTAATTAAGTTTTTCTGTCTACAGTTCATTCATTCATCTTTGTTTACTATTAAATTAATTTTAAGAAATTACTCTATACAATTAACTCTATACAATTCAGAAGATGGCAGTCGTGTTGCCGAAATATCAAAGAAACATGTGAGTTTCCTTTTTTGTGTGTACCTATATTTTTTAGCTTGTCATGCCGCCTTAGTTGTATATATATATATATATATATATATAATGTCTTTGTAGAAAATCGCTCTCGGCGACGATACCACCACCCATTGCACTTACCCCCCCCCCCTCCTTCCTCTCTGCCCTTTCCTTCCCAAGGGAACAGAGCAGACTTCATTCTTCTACCGCCGATGATGACGGCCTGACCGTCGAAACGTCCAAGTTTTCTTTTGTAAGTGTCCTTTTTGCGTGTTTCTGTGTTTGTTTAGTGTATCACTGTTTTATTTATGCATGTGTGTGTATATATATATACAAGATTTGATCGTTTAATAGTATAGGATATCATATCCACAAATGCATATGATGAATAGACAGATGAATTCACTTCTTGAAAAGGGAAGAGACTAATGCGGGGGCCACTCTTGCTTTTGCTATTCTCTTCGCTGTTTTAACAATCAATGCGAAGCGCGCAAACGATGGGGTACGCAGTCACGCGCACGGGTTCAAAAGTATACACTAAATGAGATGGAAAAATGACTTGAAAAAATGACTTGACTTGTCCTGCATTCGCAAACGAATCTCCCCATCCCCGGTCAGCTACGTTAGCTAGTTACACCAACAAGCCATATTTGTTCCAATCGGGATACCCGTGTTCGAATCCTGGTCAAGCCAAATGATTCTTTTCATTGCGAATTTCATCCCCTTTTGGTGTATACAATGGATGTGCACGCCACTCAATTAGGAACTGCGATTCCCGTAGAAAAATCTCAGTCAATGCCGGAATTCAAAACCGGGCTCGCGGGATGGAAAACTAGTACTCCAGTCACTAGACAAGCCCACCCATTGGATGTCTGGACTCCCTGTGAATTAGCACAGAGGACTGGCGAGTGGGGAGTGGTTGGAGGAAGGAGGGAAAATTAGCAGCCTTTAGGAGGAGATCTTTGGGGAGAGGGGGGGGGGAGCGTAGGATCTCAATCAACATCGCCGGTGAGTGAGTAAGAGCGGAAAGTGAAGAGGGAAAGAGAGGTTAAGGGCGGAAGAATTCCCCAGGGCACAAGAGGGGGTAGAGCGAGTTGCCGCGAGAGATAAAGGAAATGATGGCCACCAGCCAGGTGGCTCCATGACCCATGTTAAAAGCAAGCTGTTACAGAGAGTGACTCCGTAGATCTGCGCCCTTAAGGGAAGAGTGTTAGTCCTCAGGAACCTCCGAGAAGGGGGAGGGGATTAGAAAGGGGGAGGGAGAGGGTGGAATGGGGAAGTATATACTCATCTCTCCTTTGTCCCCCCACCTCCTTCCCACCCTATACTCCACCACCGTCCTCCTACTACGGTCTAGCCACCTGCAAGATCTCTCAGCGCGCCACGAACCAACGGGAACACGAAAAAGAGATGGGGTGCGAGAGACGAAGCGCGAAAGCTTTAGTTCCACATTCCACCACATAGTACGTGCCTTATAATGTTTTTTTTCCTCTCGTTCTTTTTTCGCGTTCCCTTCCGCTTTCTTGAGGGAATAGTTTGCCGCTTGAATGCCACTTCTTGCAAGTGAGGGATCCGTGGGGTGAAATGGGATGAGTTCCACGAGGGATATGGAGGATAGAAACGCCAGCGGGGTGGGGTAGGGAGGGGATAGGTCATAAAACGACACATGACCTTAATGCGTGCTTTCAACACGCCACGGCGATGCATAACGGGAAGGTCTGTCTTTCGTTCGTCCTCCCTACTTTTTTCTCAGCCCTGTATTTCTTCGATCTTTCTGCACTTCGCGAGAGGTGAAGATACTCCAATGGGGCTCGTCAGCTTGTGCAGCACACAATGATAAGCTGTCAGCCTATATTCTTTGACATTGTCAGGGGTCATCCACCATCCATTTCTCTGCACTCATTTCATTACATCAAAGTAACTAGTGGTGAGGCATTTTTTGCATCATGGACATCGTCAATAGAAGTCATACATTGGAATATTACTTTGATACAGTCCTGCACTCCATTTTATTTTCTTATACTGTCATTAGTTTCTAAGTATACATCAGGATTAGCTAATATTCCATCCATGGCCTCCCTCGGTCATTCATTACATTTGTTTCTCTTGCAACTGTAGTGTTTGGAAGGCTGTTATGCCTGGCAGCTTTTGTAATAAGTCTATCTCTTCCACTTCGCAGTTTTTATCGAACATAATTTCTTCCTACTCTTCGTAGAGCCTTATAACTGGTGACTCAATCCGAACTTTTGATCTTGAAATTCTTAAAAGCATCCATGCCCTTATTTCGAGAATTTTGTTTATGTATTTTATCGAAGAAAAAGCGTTTGATTCTTCGTCTTAGTAATCAAAGTCGATGACTGACAAGTAGGACAATATTTCCAATACGAGTGATGCCTCCGCTGACCCTACCCGCCAAGTTTAATCAATAATTCTCCATTATGAGTGTCCTATATAATAGTAGAAGGCCAAGGGTATTATATGGTGCCTATGGTACGAAGAAAATATCCCGATTGGCATATTTCTTAGCACTTGAGATTAGATCGGATTAACAAATCAAGAAGGTGTATAAGTTAAACAATGTGGCAGTGGTAGTTTCTCAGGACATAAATTAAGAACTTACGAACTATATTTCCGCCTTCGTTGTACAAGGACTAGAGCAAGTGAAATTATCACGTGTCAAAAGAGGTAATGTTAATTACATTTAAAAGGAGTACAGTCCAAATCGAGCATTAGGATTAGAGACAACAAAAATAACAGATGTTCCACCATATTTATTCTTAGGCTTAGCGATCGACTTACACAACAGCAAAGAAAGTATGCGGATATTCTGTTTCAACGAGTGAATTTCAGCATATGATGAGGTACTTAAGGTTTTTCAAATGTAATTTATCAAATTGGTTCCAAACCGACGTTTTGCCTATAAATAATTCATGAGGTATTTTCGTTCATTTGGAACTCATGAAGATGTGAGACATTCTCAGAACCATTAGCTATTTATTTTTCAAAGCTTTTAATGACCATTTGAAATATATTCAGCGACTGAGCATTACGTCTGATGGAGTAATTTCGGCCAAATTTCCCGTGCTTCATGCACATTCATGATAGGGAACCCTTTGTGTAGGGCACGGGCGTCATCACGCGTAACAATACCAGCACGTGTGATGACAACATCTGTTTCTCCGAATTCACTCTTCCCAGTAAGTCCAAATTGATTCCGGAGATGGAACAATGAGTGAAGTGTTTAAATGACTGTGTTTCGTGACCCGCAAAGGATAATAGTAGAAACTCAAAAGTGCCAGAGGATGTATCTCCTTTTCAAATTCAAGGCGCCTGTTGAAATTATAAGGTATCCTGGATGTGAACCTTCATGATTTCCTCGGAAGACCACATACAAGGACTCTTGAATATCTAGTCCTTACCCACGCGCTGTCACCAGCATACCCACATGACTCATTTCCGAATGCCTAAGAGCATTGTATAGGTGGAAATAAATTCGGCAGAAAATCTGCGGAATCATTATAAGCGACATACATCTTTGCTTGTATAGTTTTCATCGTTTAGGAAATCATTGCATGTGAATTGCTTTCACGAAGTAAAGCCTGAAGCATGTATATATAATTTAAATTGCATTAAATTAAGTTTAATGACTTTGCATCGTTGCACTAATCCCCTTTACAGCGGGATGAGTCTTGCAATCAATAAAATGAAGGTATTTCACGGGATAAGCTTTGTAACAGACATATTAGAAGCATGTAAATATTGACGCGTGAATATCGAGAGAAATATGAGACGAGAAGATATGGTTACAGGAAAGTTACTGTGCATCATTATTCTGTTAGCATGTTTGATTTACAGAACACTGAGATTAATGAAAGAGATTGAGCAAAAACTAAACGAAATACATCTTTAACCCTGCAGTACTCGCGTCTTTCTTGTAACGTGAGTACTCGCGCTGGGTCTATTGGACCCGTCCGAACGATGATGGTTGTTTTAGTCATTTACGATGGTATAAATCTGTTTTAATGTTTTTATATTAATAGTTCTTGTTAAGAGTATGTTGTAGCAAATATTTGTTCAAAACAATTGTTAATATTTTGCCTAAATGTATTTTCACGCTCTTTAATAAAACACTCAAAATTTTTTTCTCATTTTACGATGAATTTGGGAAAGGGTTTTTGATTTGTCAATGGAAAACATTGAAAAAAGTAAGTTATTACATTCATTTTATTATAACAATAAGCCTTTAATTTTATTTAATGCATAGTTTTGTTATATCTTAGTTCTCATCATTCTCCTCAGTCACTTCAGTGGCACCTGAAGGATCACAATCGCTCATCTACACAGATAGACTTGGCATGTTCTTGGCAAATATAGCGATTACATTTGAAACACAAAGTTTTTGTTTTAGTCTTTTTCTGATTTGCACAGTTGACAACGTGACCGGCTACCCGATGTTGCACTTAATGGTTGATTATCCCTTGTCTTGCAAAACTTATGTGCGGTATGTTGTAGCTCACATGACAACATGGAAATCGTAGTTCACCTATCAATTAGTGGCTGTATTAGATAAAAAGACAAGTCCTTTAGGAAAAGCTTTTGAACTCTCTATTGTAGTGGTGGGTTGCTTGTTGACATTAAAATAATGAGAGCATTAATTGCCGTGACAGTCATGAAAGAATAGAAGATCACCAAAGGCCATACCCGACAGTTTCTGGCCACATTGTAAATCCCACATAACTGGTCTGTTGTGTCTACGGCAGCCTTTGTGGAGTTATAAAATTAATTTACTTCTGGAAGTTTTTTCTCCCCCACATTTATCTCATCTGTGTGATGCATCGTTTATAACAATAAAACACATTTGTTTGCTTTTGGAACGTATGATAAAATTGTTTTCTTCTTTTGAACCCCAAATATGGTTGATTTTATCACTCGAGGTGTAGTGCCAATAAATGATGGTGGAATTTCTTTTTTGTTTTTTTTTATAGTTCTTACGATAGTTGTTTTACGTGCTAATAACTTTGCACATAGGGGGAAGCTTGTCAACCAATTGTCTGTAGTAATGTTTCTACCAGAATATAGCAGGCGACTAACGACTCTTTTTACAACTTCAACTGGTCTGGAATCGGTATAATAAAGCCCTTCAGGTTGTTTCCCACGGTAGATGTCTAACTTAGATGTGTAATAGGTGCATGAATCTACAGCTGAAAATATTTTTATCCCGTACTTAGAGGTTCTGGTGGGGATGTACTGTCTAAAGCTACATTTCTCCCTAAATGCTTCAAGTTTTTCATCAACAGTGACGTACGCGCCCCCGTTGTATGATTTCCGAATATTTTCGTTGAATGTTTCATTGATTTTACGGATGGGAGCTAATTTGTCTGTGTGGCAACGGTTTTGACGATCACTGGCACCATCAAAGCGTAGGCAACGCATCAAAATCGGAATCTATTGTACGACATAGTTGCATGGAAAATCTCCAAGTTTGTTCCTTCCGTTGCCCAAAGGTCTTTCACATTCAGGTGTGAAGCATTGTGAACACCTGCGATGTACAACAAACCCAACAATCCATGAATTTCAACTGTATCAGTTGTCGGCGCATCACGTTGCCTTTTGAATATATTATCAATTTTACGTATGAAAATATTAGTACAAGTAACAATTCCATCGACAAAATTGAATAGTAAATTCCATATTTCCAATGGGGTTTGAACATTTATGGAATATTGAGTCAGTTTTTTTACACTTTGAAAAAAATTTTCTAAACTTGCTGTTACATTTTTCCGAAAAGGCACTTTCTGATAAGTAGTAATATTGTCTCTCCCAAGCAGCAGATGCTCGGGTGACTCCTCTTCATCATCTTCATCGGTACTCTCTAATTCTGCCTCCTACTCACTATCTGTGTCATGAAAACTTTCTTCTAAATGATCCTCTTCCTCATCTTCAAACAAACCACCAATGATGTCGGTGTCGATTCGTTTTTTCTCCAATGTCGCTTTATTCATTATGACGCTAAAGATCAATGCGAAATAAATCATGAAATTTACTTCACTCTACCTATTTGAATTATACACTTTATATAATTTGTACTACTTAGAAATGCATACAAAACTGTATGTGTAAAGATATGCAACTCATTCCTTGTGAAAAATTGTTTAGGTTTCAGAAACGTACATTACCTTTTTAATTCCTGCGAAGCTGCGATATCGGCAATCACAACTGTTTGCAAATATCACCCGGCCTCCCAGAGTAGTATTTTTATCGTTGAAATAACTCATAAATAATAAAAACTGTTGAATGGTAAACACATTGATAGGTAAATAAAAACTGCATAGCTGAACAACGATTGAAAATGTATTTTCTCTCTGTGCAACCGACTCTGTTGTAGCTTGGTTAAAAACTGGAGAAAACGAGCTTTTTTGGACGGAAGTACCGCAGTAAACCTTGGAGTATGGCTGACAAAACCCATGGATCATATGCACTCCAAACCATAAAATCTTTAGGGATGCGGAGTCAGCAGTTACTTTGAAGCTTTATAACAATGTGCACATGTGCTTATAATTGTATGCGAGTGAAAGTAGTGTAAGTTTGAGGGCCTCTAAGACGACTTTGTAGTTCAGTGCGGTCACTTTTCCCTTCCTTGAGAGTGGCATTCTCAAAACAAACAAATGCTTATTTATTAATTAATACGTTGTGACATTCACCAACGAGCTATAACATTTTCTATGTATTTTTCATGGCTCAAGATTATTCAAGAAATGCAACAAAATGTTGGAGTTAATCAGTGGCAATAATATTGTGCAGTATTGTGCACAACTGTTTGCAGTGTTCCAGAAATTTCAAGGGATTACCCATTGCGTTCCTTATAATAAACTACACTTAGTGCATTCAAGTAGTACTACTTATATTTTAATTGATTTGAAATACGAGTCTTTCTGCCGTAATTTAATAAATGAGGACGCGCATTTCCACAATACAGAGCCCATGACCGATTCCGGATTACATTCCGCGACATTTGGTTCAGCAAGTAAGCATTATACGAGATCTTCCTAACCTGACCGCATTGAGTATGTATCTACAAAATAGATTAGATCTACATAATATATCGTTTGAACATATCACTGCCACAGACGTGATTGCTAAATGGAATAACCTAGAAAAATAATGTATGAAATATGGGCTTAGGTAATAATTATTATACAATTGTTATAAACAAATTACTTTATTTTTATAAAAAATAATGAACATTGTTTTGCATGTAAATATTTCATATCAATAATTACTGGAAAAATGAGAACAAATGGAAAAAAGAATTTTGAAAAAGTGTAACACGAGTACTCGCGACGGGTCTAAAAGACCCAGTCGGGTGATTGGTATACAATTTTGCAAAAAGTTATAGTCGAAAATCTCGGAAAATTGCACAGTACAGAAATGAAAGTTATAAAGTCAGCTACACGAAAGCAATAGAGTGAACGATTGAAATTGACAGAGTTATAAGTATTTGAAATGCGCTCGGGTCTAATCGACCCATACGCGAGTACTCGAGGGTTAACCAAGTGTAAGTTTTCTAACCTAAATAACGGTACTCTGCAATGTGAATTGAAGATCGTAAAACTTCATACAAGTGGACATTGCAGAGTAGTAATGCAAATTTTAGAATCATATTCCCGTCACATTGTATTTATGGCAGTTTGAACGAGATACACATAGAACTTTGGCCTTTTTCTCTTTAAAGAAAAAATCTCGCCTTGCCGAAGATACCAAATTATTAGCTACTTACTGCTCCTATCTTCCAGATATTTGTTTAAAAAAATAAAAGCAGTTTTCTATGGGTTATTGTACTAGTACGCCCTCCGGAGAGAGTTTATCGAAAAATGAGGAATATTTAACGCATAGGTCTCGTCAAAAATTAACGGAGTGTATTTTTGTATTTCTTATCAACTATTTATTTAATAAATCCATTACTCACTGCAGTAATTTTTACGTAACCGAAATAAACCTGTTGTGAAGACGTTTTCACCGTACGACGTGAAAAAATGAGTCAAGCTAAAGACTAAAGATTGATATGAAAAAAATGAGTCAAGCTACAACCTTATATGTGCATTTTTAGTTAATTACTATGAATTTTAGTCGTATAAAACAATATTTTTGCGTCATTTGTGTTACAATATTTACTTCATGCTTGTTACATCTGCTGAATTAAAAAAATAAAATTCGAATATGGTCTCCATTTTAACCAGGGAAAAATATCGCTCTAACATCCTTAATTCATTCAATGGAGTGATAAACAGCTCGAGTAATACTAACTCAAACCCCACCATATTCATATAGGAGCTAATGGTGCTAACATTGTCCTTATTTCTTGATTCCACGAACCTAGGTATAAACGTTTTTAATAGTGTTCCAGGACGACATACTTTGACAACGGGATGCCTCCAAAACAAATATCTGTCATATCACCTGAAGCGTTCTAGAAAAAATCATTTTTGTTTTTAATCGTAAGCAATTGCCCGTTTCGCAACAAAATATCTTCCATGAGAAAATCTTTTGCGTTTTCTCTTTCTCTGTTTCTCTATAATTTTCTACTTTGAAGGATAAAATAGAAAGTAAAATGCAGCAAAAAATGACCATTCGAAACAAAAACGATTCCTTGTTCCAGGAATCGGCTTGTTTCAAGGGCACTGGAGCGGTTTCCCGTTTTTTATGCTCCTTACCATTCCCTTGCTTGAATTCGCCCTTCCTTTTGTTCAGTCCCTCATTTCTGGACATGACATTCATCTATCATTATCCACAAATGCTGCCATTTTCAGCTGACCCTCTCCGTCCGACCCTTCCTGCTGGCTTTCCAATTTTAAGTTTTCTGCATTTATTTTTCATCCCCAGCTTTCACCCAATCACATTCGTGCCCCAAATTTCCTTCTTCCCCACTTGTAAATTACAAATTAAGGCTTAGTTCCTACAGCATTTTACACACTTTCAAAATCCTGATGCTAATGCTGATAAAACATGCTAAAAGATATTCTACCCGAGTTAAACTAGAAGCCGAATTCCCAAATTTTCATTTGGATTCCACGCAATCACAGGGTATGTGCACGATGAGCACGGAAGTATTTCTGTCCAAGAGCAAACAAGATCGGTAGCATGAATATTATTAATTTGATGATTCCTTAGCAACACATGCCCATAAAAATTAAGCTAATTAAAAATAATGAATTAAAACAAGAATATACTTCATATTTCATTTAATCAAGTGGGCAAAACTAAATTTTACGCGATTATAATTTGATTTTCAACCAAAATCTTGGATGTAAATCTGAACTCGATGAAACATACGCCTTATACCTTAGCAGCCTTTTCATCCAAATGGCACCTGGAAGTCAGAAAGGTTGGACTTTTTTTGAGGGATTTCTTCATATCGCGAAATTTATTCTAACTTTTGTTGAGTGCTCGTGCAAGGAGAATATTCTGGGGTACATGAAGTTATATAAGAGTGCTGTAACTATTGTACTTCTCGTAGTTAGAAGCAATACTGGCCCAAGATGTAGGCAACGTGGGGAAAAGCCACAGGGAGGTCGTAGGATTGGTCATTCTGCGACTTAATGTTGAATGTGAAAAGGGTACAGAAAGTATGGAAAGCGGAAAATGTCAATAACTTTCAACATGCATTTTTATCCAAAATGACCTTTTAGAGTATCTTAAAATTGACGGACCTAGATACCTAGCTTCAGCAATGACCAACATTTAACTTACGAATTAGCAATTTCCGTCATTAGCCAACCAATCGCCAGCCAATTAAAAGGAACTGTGGCTGCAATTGTAATAATTGATATATCGACAATGCTAAGAGGGTCATTCTGAAATAATCCAACTATCCCTCAAATTACCATGTGCTTTAAGAAATCATAGGCGGTAAATAAATTTATCGTTAGGGGTGGCATAAATATTTGCTCACACTACTACTATTTCTTGGACTAGTACTGGTTAAAAGGTAAGTTAAGCCTCTTTAATGGAGAAATTCGTCAATTCAGATTCTTTTGATTAATATATTTGACAGCACATGTAGGCATCGATAAGTTTTCTGACATTTTCCATTATAGTTAGGCAAATATAGAAATTTTTGGTTACATTTCCAGGTTGGCAGCATTCATCAAAATCTGATCTCCACCATGGCGATTGAGATAAAATGCATGTATTTATAGCTTTGTTTTCCACTTAGAAAAAAATAATGAAACAGTAAATAATATTATCAAAGCAACTCCTTGATATTAGTTTGCAATTTTTTAGTCGCTTGAAAATAAATGGAAGAACCTTACAGAATTTAATGTATCAATAAATTATTTAGCAATTGTTCTCCACATTGATTTTCCTTAAAATTGACTTCCGAGCTAGAATAACACCTCTATTTTTTTTGCTCCGAAAACTGTCAGCTTGCTCTAGCAATGTTCATTATTTTTCCACGGCAGTTTATATAGCTAGTGCGGGGTGTTAGCTACGGTTGGACAGGATAGGGTCTCCGTGGGAGACCACTATTTCTTCTTCGCTTCCATTCTTCACCTCGTAAACCCACATCAACTTACTTACTTCCTTCTCCCTCATCAACTCTTTTCTTTCAAACTCCTCTCCCATTATCTCCCTCAACCTCTTCCTCCGCACACTCACTCCCCTTTTTATATACCTGACGCACCAACTTTTCTCATCACTCACTTTTTCTCCGATCTCACACGTCCTACGAATCCTCCACAACACCGTAAACCCCGGGCAGGCCCTTTAATCGACCCCTGAGGAGCATCCCTTTCCCCATTTTCTCTTACACCTTCCACGAAAAACTTTCGACTCCCGGAGACATCCTATGGGGTGAACCCCACCACCCCCTTTCCCTCCAATGCCCCCCGCTCCCCCCCCCCCTCCAACACACAACGACAGGGCTTCAATTTCCTTTCATTCCCCCAACCCTTTTTTCTCCCACGACGAAAACTGTCCCTGTCTGACCCGCCCTCATCCCGTCCCCTTATCTTTTTCCTCCCCTTTCCCTTTCTACTCTCCGACTTTTCCCATCGGAGGTCTTACAATTCTCTTTCTCCCCGTCTTCCCTCCCACCTCGCAAGACCTTGCCCGGCCTCTGCCGCCACTCGTGCCGGCCAGACGCACATCATAGCCAGCAGACGCCGCCCGCCGCCTCAGGCCTCATCGTCCGTGGAAATTCTTCCCAAACCGAGAGGAAAAAAATCTCCCGCATTTTTTTCTCCTCCTCAACCCATTCTCGAAAGTCTTTATATATATTTTTTTTTCGGGTCGCATGAGCGTGGACAGGAAGACACCAATTTGTAACGGCATGGACGCACCTTCACGTTCCTCCCGCACTCCTACCTCCCATAACTCCCTATATTTCACTCACGGAGCATAAAGGGCGAAGGCGGGCGACATGGAAGAGTGGAGAGAGAAAAGTGTGAGTTGCGGACGACTTCAAAAATCGTCAACCCCTCACCCCGCCTTTCACTCCTTCGTGTATCACATCCAAACTTGCCGCGTTTCGTAAATTCATTTCGTCGTCCCTGGGAATTCCTCGACTCTTTCACCGCCGTGCACTATCGGACCTTTAGGTGGTTGGAGCTGTGGTAATAGTGGGTCATTGTGTGCATATTTAAATAATTTTTCAAACAAGTTGAAAAATTACTCGAACCACATTTCATCTGTATAATTGGTTCCACCGTGTATACAGGTGTACAACTACATCTGTCTACGCGGTGGAACTCACCACACGTGCAATGATGAAAATGATACAAGATTTATAATTGGCATTTTTCGCTTAAGAGTGTAACGACATGACGACACGGTTTATTAAAAATTTAGGGAAAAAAATATTTTGGAATATGTTTTTCGTATTTTTGACTCGGTGTGACACCTAGATATTTAGATATTATCAATAATTATAGAAATTTGAAATGCAACATCTCGCGAGTAGAAAAAAATCTGAACCAATTTTTGAAAAAAAGTAACTTAGTTTTTCCGCATTAATAGTTTTCTAATAGTATTTCCACATCAAATATTATCAATAGTTAACTATATTGTTCTCATGTAATCAAACCGCTAAAAAATATATCTCATTTTCCATAGGTCTGAGTGTTTAAATAGCATTGAATTTTTAAAAATCAGGAAAATGTAAATGTTTTCACTTTTATCAATAGATATCACTAATAAAAACACGTATGCAAAGGTTCGCACGAATCTGAAAACAGACAAATATCACTCCAGTGACATAAACCAAAACGCACGACACTGTTGTCTCCTTCACATCTCGAAATTCCGTCTTCCCTTATCTCAACGTTCTCTAGTTTACCGATTTCCCTCTTAATATAACTCGAGGTATTCTTCCCTTAACCTCTTCTCCCCCTCAACTCATTCAATGCATATTAAAAACGTCACATGAGTATTTAATTCCCACTTATATAATATCTGAGTTGTTTTGATTGCTATGTTAATTCTTGTTTTTATTCCATTCTTCTTGTTATTCATTTATCGTTATCCTGATTTTATTTATTTTTATCGTACCAACCTATGTAATTAAGTGTTGTGCCGTTTTTCGCTATAAGAAGTAACTTCAGGCGTCTCTTCTTAAACATTTATAACGTTCATGATGAAAAATTATAACGTAAAATTTCCAATCATCGCATTTACACAAATCATGTGGTACGCAGTTACGGTTGTGGTAAGGTTGCGAAGTTATGCACCAAAGACGGTGAAATTCACACTGAAAAAATCATTTGAATTGACCGGGATTGACACAGATGGCTTGGTGGTGTTACTGGCTAACACACCTAGCAGGCAATTGGAAGGTCAGGGTTCGAATCCCGGTAAAGTCAAATGATTTTTTCATGGCGAATTTCACCGTCTTTGGTGCATAATAACCTATAACGTAATTCTATTTTCAAACTTTTTATTGATAACTACACTAATGTTCCACCTTGGTCGGTCAATAAAATGAGAGGGAAAATATTAAAAAGTATTAACTGTTCACCTTGAACGTTTTTTTACCGTTTGAGATAGTAAAAAAATAAATATCGGTTGTTCTGCCTGGTGTGATGGCTCCCAATCCCAAGGACTCGGGTTCCAATTCAGGTAGCGGAGGAGATTTTTCAGCAGGATCCTGATCCCTCCTTGAGTGATATGTTAATCCGACGAAAATACCACGACCCCACGGCTTCTTCTATAAATAGCATCCCAATTAATACGGTGGTTGTTCTGCAACCTTCCTAATTTCCCTAAACTATCCTTCCCGCAACATTGCGAGCAATTTACGACCTTGCGAGGCGTGTACTTTCCTCCACTCTATCTGTGAGCAATACCTCGACAGCTATAGTTACAACTCCCATCTTTTGACATCAGCGACTTCCTTACTCAGCAATCCTTATCAAATGGCCTCATATATCAGTCACCTTCCAAAATAACCAACCAATCAGGTGTCTTATGATGAGTAAGATCACATACATTGGTTTATGAGCATGAGGTATTGGGACCAACCAGTAATATGTATGAACTTTTCATGGTACTCTTTTATGTACTAGTATCTTCAAACTAATTTTACAGGCATTTTGAGACCTTTTGCTTTAAAATCGGCCGTCCGAGGCTACTCTCTTACATTTTGCAGTAAGTTAGAAAAGAGTATGCTAGGTTAAGCAATAAGGAAAACCAAGTGTTTGCATTAGGCGTGCCCCGTGCACTTTCTCAGCAAACGGTAACGGCACTCTACTGGTTAGTTTTGGCACATTTTTGCCAGTACCGATGCCACAAGAAGCAACGGAAGAATGTAAAGCGGCTACAGCAAAAGACGTTTGCAAAGATAAGGCGGTATGTAGGAAATCATTAAACTTAAAGCTAGATTTCGAAGGCTAACGCCGAGAATTAAGCTCTTTTGACGATGCCTATACCAAAAAGGAACGGTTTGATGAGTATGCATTCATGTACTTTAAATAACGGTTAATTGCCGAAGTGTAAATTCCTGAGAAATACTGCTTTAAAACTTTATTTAACCTAGGCGTGGCTCAATGTTTTGAATTTTTGAATAGAAATGAAAATAAAGTACATCACTCACTGACCAATCTGTTGGAATGAGCTTTTTTTCTTATATATATTCTTAAAATTGTTTACGAGGATAAAAGTTGAATACATAGAAAATTTATGGCCTCTATAATGAAAACTGGAATCTAAAACTTTCAGTTTTTAAACCATGGTTATATTCTCCAACTATAAGGAAAATAGCAGAATTGTAATTTCCTCTTTGTTTGTCAAGTAGATATTTATCTTTCTCCCTAATTTGAGGAAAATTGATGAATAAACTAGGAAAAAAGGGCATTAAAGCTTCACCATTCAAAATACCATTGAATAATAATGGCCAAGAATAATATTGGATGTACCAGGAAATGAGATTAAAATGGTTGTTGTTAATTTGTTTTTTTCTTACTAGTTAATGTCATTGTTAGTGTAGTATCCCAGCTAATTATCATAAAAGTAAAGTAGATTTATAATTAGTCCCACTGCACTGCAGTTGTGAGCGAGGGTAAAAGGTTTTCAAGATAATACTCATTTCATGAAATGGAAATTTCGAGAATTTAAAGGCAATGGAAATAGCATTAGGGAACAACAATGAAAACAATTTTAGGAAATTGCATAATTAGATAAAGGTAATTAGGTTAAAATGTTTTCTGAAACAGGGGATAAGGCTACTTTGCCCATTAGTAAAAATATTATGGCTGTCGTTGAATTTTGAAGCCACGTAAAGATTCCAAAGTAATCATTTCAATTGAATTAGATATTTGAAAAGGTAAAATGGTAGTTTCTTCTTGAACGTAACTAAACAAAAGGTCAAGTTAAGTTGACTAATTTTTAATTTATAACTAATGGAAATGCTATGCAAAGAAAAACTGGCACTCCTCAGAATGGAATTTTTTCAATATACAGCATGATTTCAACTGTTTTATTTAAAGACTACCGAAACAAGAATGCAAACGCTCCTTATTAGATTTATTTTGTAGTGAATACCAAAACGTAATACGGATGAATTCTTTGAAGAAAGGTTTCTCGGGTCTTCCATCGGGTCAGTTGCTGAATCCCTTTCGACGTTAAGAAGAACGACTTGCTCTTCATCTTTAGCACTTCTTTGAAATGTGGCTGAAGATGAAACGTAAGTCGTTCTTCGGAACGTTGCCAGAAATGGATCTCCTGACCCATTGAAAATCCCGAGAAACCTACCTCCAGGTGATATATCGGAAAAAACATAAGATATATAATACTTTCTATGTATACAGATAGCTGTTAATCAACTCACTAATGCGTTTTTGGGGAAAAATTCGATTCGGTTGCTCAATTTATAAATTAATCATCCTTACTCGATCAAAAATGATATTCGCATGGTACTACAACTACTAATATTAATATTAGTAGTTCCGTGGATATTCGGATTGATTAACGTCATATGCGAAAAAAACAGGATGATTCCTCGGTTTCTCGTGAGCGATTTCGGTTGTTTAAAGAATTCAAAAAAGATATGGTACTTTTTTCACAGATTTTTATTTAAAGTCGACCGGTTTCGTCGCATAGGCGACGTCATCAGGTCGCCTATGCGACGAAACCGGTCGACTTTAAATAAAAATCTGTGAAAAAAGTACCATATCTTTTTTGAATTCTTTAGAATGGATTTTCACAAAGTGAAGCCTGAAACCATCGAGTTTTTCAGTTGTTTAGTCGGGCATGAATTCATCAGAGCTAGACCATGAGTGGGAAAGATTCAAGGCGGGTAAAAGTTATTCCCATATTATTCACGTAGGATCCGTTCACGAGCTGCCGGAACCTCTGCGCTTCGACACAGCTGAGCAACAGCAAGCACTTGCACTCCTAGTTCACGGTCATTTTTCGCAGCCCGTGGGCACGGGTGAACGGACTCGAGACATTTACCCCCTTGGAACTACACCCCCCCTCGGAACGCCGAGGGAAAATGCAGCCGCTGACCCTTACTATATTTTGCCCCCCTCCCCCTGCTTCCCGTTCACTTAGCGTTAACTCACCAACATTTACCTTCGGGCTCGCGCACCGGCACTCGCTTACGGCGCGGAGCCAGCCATGCGAATCCCATCTCTCTGTACGTCTCAGGGCCCGAAAAACTGAGCATTCCCCACTCCCAACATTTGTGCACCACCCAAGCAGGGCTGCGCCGCAGAAAAGAAGGATTCCATCATCGATGGTGGTCATCATTTCGTTTATTGGTTTGCTGCAGATCTCCCTTCATCATCTATTCAGCTGAACATTAAATCTGCCAATTCCTCGTTTTATGAGAACACTCATAAATTGCATTATGTATTCCTTCCTTGGCCAACTTGCTCCCGATTCGTTGCTCCTATTTTCTCATGATTAGTTTTCATTCCTTGTGGGGAATACGGATTGAAATCAAATCATTAGAAAAGTATTGAGATTCTTTGGGACAAAGAAAATGAGGCTGATCATAAAATTAGTAGGGCAAAAACTAGAGCAAGTTGAGAAATTTAATTAATTACCTAGTTTCGGTAGTACGCAGGAAGATAATAGTCATATTAGCAAAGAAATTTGGAGGAGAATAAAAATTATAAAGGAAGAGTTCCGTGATAAAGGGAATTGACGGCGACATTGGTAAGAAAGTAAAGAAAAGGCTAGTGAAGTTTGCTATGGAGTGTAGCATTGTATGGGGCAGAAACGTGGACTCTGAGAAAGGATGGCAAGAATAGGCTGCAGGCGGTCACAAGATGTAGGTGTGGAGGAGGATGAAGAAGGTGCGATGGACGGAAAGGAAGACTAACGAGGTGCTTGAAAAGCTTGGAAAGGAAGACTAAGTCCTTGGTATAGTGGGTGAGGAAAGGAAACTCCTGTATGTTACCACGAGGAGTCAAAGCAAGTGGTTGGAAAAAGTAATTTGGACGGTTTTTAATCCCTCCCATTTAAACCTACCTTAACTGGTAGATTACCTAATAATAATAATACGCCTCTAATGATGTCCAAATTTATAGCATGTTTGGTGTCATTCGTACGTTCGATACGTGAGATTAAGGAGGGGAAAGAGCGCATGGAAGGAGTTGGGAAAGGAACGGGGTTGGAAAGAGGAAAAACGACGATAGGTAATGTTGCCTAAATAATTGCTCTTAACCTGAGAAGGCAGGAAAAATGTCACATTTGCACAATACAATCATGTTTACGATTTTAAAACAGTAGATCCAAATATGATAATAGTGTTCGCAACTCATCAGAGAAGCCCATCTAATCAATTGAATTCCTACAACACATGTGAGTGACGGATAGATCATTTTGAAGTTGGCAATGAAGGTCTGTGATCCTGGAAACCCTGGGAGTCAAGCGCAGAGGTTGCCTTTACTACACCGTGCGGAGCAAGTTGGTAAGCAATGGGAATCAGGCCATAACACTGAAAATGTTTTTTTTTGCGCAAATTTCACCATGTGTCGTTACCACTGTAATATGTTTTTTCTCTAAAATTCACAGGATTTTCACTAAAAATGTTTTTTTCAAACTCTTTGTAGCTGTCCTTCATTGGTGAATTTCACATTCCATTCCATCATCATCATTCTTCTATAGCACCATATTTATTTTGTTTTAAATCTTCTTTGTTTGATTTCTATTATTTTCCAAGCTTTACAGTCCTATTATAGCTCGATCCACACACTTTGACGAAATACTTTCCTGCTTTCAAGCATGTACTCTAGCTGTCAGCAAAATTCTCTTCTGGTTGAATGCCTTCTTAGCTGGGCAGCAGTAGCAGCACCAAGGTTGTCACAGCGCCGGAGCGCTTACAGGACTATGCTTTCCGGCCGCGGGCTGTTGACATAGTATGCAATCTACTATACTTATCTTTTTTGCCCCTGGTTACCAGCAATATCCGATAATAAAATAACACGTGATTCCATATCTCCCGTCGATTACTGACGATAGAAGCACATACACAAGACCCCATTGGTACCTCATGGGCTGCTTGAGTATTGCGTCTCGGTGGTTCCAGCATGCCGATACAAGTGAATATGCAGAATTCCAGCTCAAACCTTATTGCCAATTTAATTATGCAACCACATTTATGAACAGTAAGGGAACTTAGAAAGTGCTGTTGAGCCTTGTAGAATAACATAATTTATACAGCTCATTTTCATTCAACTATTCTACTAGCTGATTGTTAGGTTCATGGACAGTCCCCATTCTGCATCCCAACCTCATAGACATTGTCTCGCATTCCCTCCTAAGGATGGCCCGTTATTAGATCCCTCTTCAATTCTTCATATATTCTACCTCCTCTTATTTCGTCCAGAATTCCTATCATCTTCCTTCCTCTTCCACGCTTCCCCAGTGTTCTCCCCTCTATCACTCTCTTCAACTTGCACTCTTCTCTCAATACCTCCTCCATCCATCTCCTCTACCTTCTCTGAACCTCTGCCACAAGCTTTCTCTTCTCTCCGATCATATCCAATACCTCCTCGTTCGCCTTTCTTACCATCCAGCTAACCTTCTCCATCCTTCTCCAAACCCATATCTCAAACGCCGCAAGTCTACGCACATCCTCCCTTCGCAATGACCAAGTTTCCGACCCATATAGCGCCACGCTCCATATTAAAGTTTTCACCAGCCTCTTCTTTACGTCTCTTCTCAGACCACCCCTCATCAATTCCCTTCTTTTCGAAAATGCTTCTTTAGCTAGCGCAATTCTGCATCTGATGTCCTTACCACCGAACCCATTCTCCTCCAAAATACTACCCAGATACGTAAACTGCTCGACCTGCTCTATCTTCTGCCCTCCCACCCTTATATTCAGCCCCGTCTTCTTACTTCTAGAAAATCTCATTACTTTTGTTTTCTTGTGATTGATCTTCATCCCATACTTTTCGCACTGTACCTCTATTTCATTCACCATTGACTGTAACCCCTTGGCAGACTGACTAACCAATGCTTGATCATCCGCAAATCTCACTGATTTTATCAGCTCCCCTCCTACCTTTATTCCTACCTCCTCCTAAAATGCTTACTACTGAGAAAATAACATCATTCATATCAGTGGAACTACATAAACAAAAGAAACATTTAGAAAGTTTTTTATCAATGATGACGAATAGTATCTTTTTTATACATTACAAAATCATAGAAAAATCCATTTTAAGGTAACTCGAATATCTAAAGAAATACTGCCATCAAAATGAGGATGTAAAGAACAGCAAGCAAACGAAAATGTTACGGTGTCGTGGTCAAAATGGCTGTAATAAACTGATAAGACGGTGATTTAGCCGGTGTTTGAAGTCATAGTATCGTCTCGATTCGTACTGCTAGAAAAGTAACGGTGAACCTACGTATTATTTCATCACTAATAACCTTACCAACACCAGGGCTCCATTAAGCCCATCTCACCATCGAAAATGGAGTCTGGGTGATGTGGGAGGGAGAAGGAGGGCTGGGGGAAGAGGTTGAATTGTAAATCAATCGCTTTGAACAATGGGTCTCGTATGTCGGAGACGTAGGGACGTTTTGGGAGCAGCGGGTTGGCTCCTCGGGTAAACGAAGAGGGTGAGAGGGTTGGATGCCTGAAGGAAAATATGGGGGTTGAGGATAGATGCTCTTTCGGTAGGGTAGTGGAGTTCCTAGGCGCGGTTTTCCTTGAAGTGGACAGGGAGGGATTGGAGACGCGGGTATTACGGCGAAGTTAGTGAGAAGGAAGGCTGTAATTGCTGGTGTAGGAGGACTGTACGAAGATCGAGCACATATATGCCATAGAGGGCTCGCTCGATATACGTGAAATGCATAGCTAGTCGTGGTCACAGAATGCATACAGAGAGGCTAAAAACGTTATTAAAATTAAATGTTCATCCACATTGGCACTGAAAGCAGAGGAATTTTGACTTCTATGCATGCATTTCGGTCCTCCATATGACCATCGACAGGGAGAGTTTAAATCAGACCGAAATGCATGCATAGGAATCCAAATTCCTTTGCTATCATTGACAGTTTGGATTAGTCTGATTAATCTTTACACTAAATTTACATTTTTGATTGCTCTCTACTTGAATTATTAAAGCGATATTGGCTGCAGTAAAGATTTTTTGGGCATTTCGCCATGTTATTAACAAGTTCCATCTCGGTCAGTCACTAGAAAGCAGTGGTCAACGGCGATAGAAAATGGACTTTCAAAAAGAAAAATATACTCGTATGTTCAACGTGAGCAAAATGTTTTGATGTTTTAAATACTTCTGAGTAAAATTCTTAAATTTGTGGACTCAACCCTAGTTCCTCGAAGGAAAAACATACGCTTGAATAGGTGCTTTGCACGAGATTTTCTGGCATTCCCTTTTTAATGGGAATTTAGGTACCTCCTTTTATTGATCATAGATCATTACGGTAAATTAAGTATAACTTAGGTGAAATTGTTATCGGGCGGCAAGAAGAGATGACGATACTAAAGTGAAGAACAAAGCAGCGAAGATATTAAACGTCAGGAATATATCAATGTTAGGTGGAGAGAATAGGTGGATGAACTATATGACAGCGGCAATAGGCCTGTGAACTTAAGTATGGAGAGCAATAGAGGAAAACCTCGGCCTGGAGATTCTCGACTGCAAAATTGAGAAGGTATTGCGAGAGTAGATGGCAAGATAAGCTGTGGAAGTAGATGACATTCCTTTGTAGTTAATGAAGAAACTGGTTAATATGAGAATGCGACCTTTTCTTGAACTTACTTTTAGGATTAAGGAGGAAGGAGTGTGTCCAGATGACTTCGTAAAAACAGTCTTGACTAGTATCACGAAGAAGAAAGCGTCATAGTGAGAGGATTATAGAACAATTAGTTACATTTCGTTCACGGCAAAAGTTTTGATTTGAATAATTAATAATAGGTTGTAGATTAGATAAACGTACTACTTGAGCGAACACAGTTCGGGTTCAGGAAGTGGAGGGCAAGAAAAACAGTATAAAAAGGATTTTTTTGCTTGCTTAGTGGATTTCGAAAATGCATTTGAGTTAATTGGGAAAATATAATGCATGAAATGAAACTCATGAAAATAGAAATCGATTGGTGAGATAGGAGACTGATCCTATAGTTATACATACATGGCCCAGAGGGCAGAGGTGAGGGTGCCTGAAGGAGAATCAAGATCGGCAGAAATAGGTCGTGGGGCAACTCAAGGATGTTCGTTGCCAACCCTGCTTTATTCGACATATGCCGAAGAAATAGTAAGAGAGACATGTGAAGAGCTAGATGTGGGAATAAAAATTAGAAGATCAGTTATGTTAGGGATTGCAAGCTTTAGGAGATGCATTATAAAACTAGGGTGAGAAATTCGGAATAATGATAAATCATAGGGAAACAGAATTAATGGCAAGGAAAGTGAAGCTGGTCATAAAGGCAGGAGGTAGCATTTCAATTACTGGAGTAGTACGTTAGAAGGATATAGGCATAGCCGCAAAGACATTTGGAGGAGAATTGTGATAGCGATTGAAGTGTTCACCAATAGAAGGGAGCTGATGTCGAGGACCTTGGGTAAGGATGCAAAGGAGAGGCTGGTAAAGATTATGATAAGGGGTGTAGCGCTTAATAGTGCGGAAATGTGGACTGAGAGAAAGGAAGAGAAGAATAGGCTGCAGACGGTTGAAATGTGGGTGTGGAGGATTGACAATGAGTGCAGGACGGAAAGGAAGACAAACGAGGAAGTGCTTGTAATGCCGGAGGAGAATGAGAAACTTCTGGAGGAGATTAGAAGGCAGCAGAGGTGGTTGGAGGAGGCAATGAGAGGCGAAGGGATGCTGAAGTACGTGATAGAGGGGAGGATGCTGGGTAAGTGGGTAAGAGGAAGAAATAAATTGTGTAAGGAGATATGGCCTGGGGCATGTAAAAATATTATTTGACCAACCTTATAATTCTACATATTAAGTAGTTGTAGCGAGATATTTCCCTAGTCATAATGGAGACCATATTCGAATTTATTGTTTAACTTCAGCGTCTATAAGACGTATGAAGTAAATGTTGTATCATTAATGTTGCAAAAATATAGTTATATATGAAAATAATGTTCAGTAATTAAATAAATATCTACATAAGTCTCTAACATGACTGATTTTTTCACGCCGTACGATGAGAACACCTTCAAAACAGGAATATTTTGCGATTCTGTAAACATTACTGTGGTGAGTAATTGATTACTTTCAATAAACAGTTGAAAAAACATGCTTACCATTTTTTTTTTTTACGTTAGTTTTTTTACGAAATGTAGGTGTTCCAATTTCGTAATTTTTTAAATATTCTCCCTCTACAGCGCTCAGCCGTAATCTACCCCATGTAAGACAGCTTACCTTTTCAAGCTAATTGCTCAAAAGTAGAGAGGGGGTAATTCTCGTAGTTAAATATAATTTGAAAGATGAGAGTTTTTTCTTAAAAATGAGGTCAAACTTATAAAGATTCTAGTCGAAGTCATATCTCGCTCAAACTCCCTTAAACATACCCTTATCGGAGGAGTTCCTTAATAAATAAATTAAATGTAGCAATACACTGTGCCGTGTGCCAGTACAGGCCGAGTGAAATCAGACACAGTCAGATTTTTGGCGTTCAAATGGTGGAGCCAAGTTACTTCGTGTAATGTCCGAACAAAAAATCACTTTCAAGTTTTTTGAAAAATGGCGGTGGATTTTTAATCTTTTAAACTGCTGAGTTACTTCTCAGCATTTATTTGCTAACGATAACGGCAAAAAAGCGGTTTTTCGCTTCACTGATACATATTGTCGGCCTTGGAGGTGTCGAGGTAAGGTCCTCGCCTGCTGTTGCTGCTGCTGGTCGTAGGTTTGAGTCCCATTTGGATGTGTTTTGTCACCATCCTAGGCATGGGTGTTTCGATCGTCTGCGATGGATTAATGGTAAGGAAGAACAGTACAGTTGTAAATCTGTTGAAAATAAGCCGCAATTATTATCAATAATGAGGCTCGCATTTTAATACTGACCTTTTCTTATTTCTTGCGAACACACGTGATCATATGCAAAAAAAACCTCAGAGTCGCAATTAGTTTTTGCAAGAAATATAAAACTTAATTTGATTTCCGGGCTGGCGCCGGGTTTCTCTCCACACTTCATCCATTAAAAAACATAAATTCTCTTACCAAGATGCCAACTAATTTAAATGGTGGTATTGACCTCGTTTGTTGGTCGCCTACTCGCATCCACAAATAACCAATCACGCAAATTTATTTTCTCGGGTTTCTCACCGGGTTATGGGCTTCCATGTTCACCAACGCTTCGATTTGCAACTAGGAAATCGTTATCAGTGTAAATGAGGAATATCAATCTGCCCTGATTACAATGACCGAGACGGACATCGGAATGTACATGCGAACGCGAACATGGGAGCTTTAAACCCGGTGGGAAACTTGAGAAAATTTCTGCATATTACTCGATGAGAAAGCATCTGATCTTACATCACATTAACGCGTTATATCGGGGCTTAAAATTGCCAGTTTGAATTGCTCGACTGGGAGCTTATCATTCGCTATAGTACACTGCTCCCTTTGGATCACAACAGTAAACTTGCCTTCCATTCGTTTAAGTCCCTCTTCACACAAGACAGCGTACATCAAAACAGATCGGGAGCAGAGTTGATGTCCGCCATAAAATCAAAACGCATATATATATTATAATTGAACGCATCCACGTACGTTGTTGATTTAAATCAAAAGTGTCTAAGATAGATAATGCTAAGTTTTGCATTACTTCTTGGTAAAAATCTCACCTTTTCAAGTGTGATATTCGAACGAATTCGTGAACAATTCACAAAATTCGATATAGTCAGGCTCAACTTTGCGTAAGCTCATCCTTACAAAAGGTAAAAAACTTTGCAAAATTTCACAGGCTTTTTAATAAGACGACCGGTTTCATCCAACGGTGTCATCAGGCGATGGATGTAACTAATCACTTTTAAAAATGCTGTGAAATTTTATTATCTACAGAATATTTGGTCGTAACTAATGTATACTGTATAAACTAATGTCCGGCAAGTTAACGAACGTTTCCCCTACGCACTTACTTCGATTCATCGTCGTTCGTGTGCACCTATGCATTTCGAAGTACACTAGATTCTACACCTTGAATGTAAATCTCCCGATGTATACCCGCATGGTTCTAGCTGCTGTGACAATATTCTACGCATAGACCCTCTTTAACCTGAACGTGCTCAAAGACAGGAGACATAAAGAGGGAGGAAGCCACGCGCGGCGCACAGCGGCGGAGAATACCCACGCATAAGAATGACGAACAGGTGTGGTGAGACCTTCCCCTTCCATTGGTCGCGTCGGTCCTCCCAACGAGCGAGCAAGCTTTGAATCCCTTTCGAGTCACCCGCGTACAGGGAGGGCACCCTATTCTCTCTCCCACACTCCCTTCAAGTCGATTTTTTTCGAGCCGGAACAAGAGCACGTAACGCTTTAGAAACACTTGACTCAATTTTTTCATCAAACCTCGGGAGAGAAGGACAGTGGAATAAATCCAAGCCGGGTTGTAGAGAGGCCCCTTCTCTTCTCTCGCCAGGCCCAACGTCAGCAAGACCGTCGCTTCTTATTCCGTTTCCCGCATACTTAATGCCGATGGTAACTCATGTTATCCGCGCGGATTTCATTGAGTTGTTATGGTTAAAGGATCACTTCCACGTGGGGTTGGGTGGGCGGTTATGGTCCACCCAATGGGGAAGGTGGCAGGGGGGGGGGAATGAGGACGGAGCCCGTGTCCTGCAGAAAAGGTAATGCATCTTGTTGAAGCCGGACGGCTCCGTCGAATTTTACCATTCCATTATCTCCGGTTGAAAATCGCGGCCTTGCTCAGCATTTTAAGCTCTCCCATGCGAATTACAATGGATACGTACCTTCGGATTTTGCCATTGCGTTCGCGTTTCGTTTTAGACAAAGAGAAAAATGATAGGCTAACCTGGGTGAACAATGGTTTAGGTTAACTCTGAATTCAAAGCACAACGAAGGGACGAATAGGTTACGAGGGAAAGGGACAAGTTTCGAAAGTATTGCGTTAAAAAGAAGATTTAAATATCGAAATAATGAACTTATCAATATGAGTGTCGATAAATACCTCTCGCTGAAACTAACACTAACGTTAATTTTAATTAAATGAATAGTAATAAGAGAAATTGAATGGAGAAAATGAATAATTACAAGATATGCATATCGATATCAATGGATGCGTTAGTAAAATGTAGTCCCAACAGCTTGAAAATATTGATTTGAACTCATACTCATCAATCTCGAAAATGGTTTGATTTGAAATTATTGTTAGAGGTGATCGTAATCAATCACAGCAACCAAGCGGAATGATTGTATGACGCATAGCATAGTGCACATTATTTGGGAAAGAATAAAGAATAGTCATAAAAATCAACATATGCCAAGAGAAAAACATTCAGAAGGTTATAAATTTTTTACTTTGCTTTCGATGACTAAACTAAAATTAAATCATATATTATGAGGCATCTCCTATGCACTCTTATCCTTCAATTGCATACATTTTACTAGGAAATATTAATCGTTCATAGAATTAACATTCAAACTATAATTTAAGTTTGGTATTAAACCGTTTTAACTTTTCATCCAATAATTAAAGCTGCCAACTATTGAAATCTAGTTTAAGCCATGTAGTTGATGCTTGTAGGAATAAACCACACCAATGGTGTTTCTTAGCTCTACTTGCCGTTGCGGTGCTTGTGAATTACAGATAACTGATAGTATATAAAAATGGTGAATACTAATAATTAAATTAACATTTTTAAAAGGCTTTCCAGTTCAAACTCTCTTTCATAATTTGAAGTACACTGGTCATGGACGTATTTAAACCAGTACATTAATAAATGTTTTTAACAAGCAATCACCTTTTGATACATTTAAAGAAGGCTATATATTGATTTAATGTAAATGCAGTTCATTTACTTTACGTATCCAATTTGGATTCCATATTTGTATGTGCCATAAAATTATTACATGCCATGAAATTCATTACCATTGGGCCCCCAGCATCTTTTAATAGTTTCGATCTTAAAAGTACAAAATATTTAAATTAATCCTCTCGAATCACTATTATACCAAAGGCATTATACAACATTATCAACGATTCTAATAGTGGTGATACTGATTCTAAAATGTACTAAGGGCAAAATTTCACATCCCCCAAACCCAATAGGTAGGTACCTAGCCCTCACTCTCACTCAAAGTCTCATTTTAAATTGAATGAGGGAAATTCAAGCAGCATCAAAGGCCAAAATTGAAGGTGACTGCAAAATTAATTCAAGGCATCGTTAATTTTCTCTTCTCCATCTGGCAATTGAATTACTTCTGGCAACATCAAAAAGCAGTTATCATTACAAAAACCCATTTCGCAGGCAGATACAAGGCAAAAACAAGAAGAGACATTTCTGGCAAAGCGAAGGATCCTGAGGCTAAAAAAGGAGGTTCTAAGACCTTAGTTATTCAGCCGTGGACAGCTTTAATATCTGATAATAATTCTTATCTAAAGAGAATGGAGCTTCAGCTCTTGCCTACCCCTGAATTAGTCCGAAGATGGAGCTCTTTCCTTGAACAAAAAAAGGTAGTAAGTCCAATAATTCTCAGGCCTGGGCCTCAACTTGATTTGAATTCCTAAGGGAAAACGCATGAAAAAAAGAAGACAGCGATGAGCTGAATTAATATAAACTCCTTGCCAAATCAATGCCATTTGGAATTGGAGCTTATCGCAAGGTCTGATGCCTAATGACACAGAAAGCCGCCTCTCCCAAAGCTATATACCTTCACTGATTGTCAAATTGCCGAAAAATCTCCACGTTTTCATAAAGAGGCGACAATTTTATGTTGTTTTATGGTCGCAATCAAGTCATTAGTCAAATTATCTCACCTTGCTTCGCTTGAGATATAAGAATGGAATTCGGTTCGGCGGGCGCCGAACATTTATTACATGGAAGCCGAACTGTAATTAAAAAATAAAATTTCGGCGATAAAAGGCAGTGGGAGTAAGTATGGTGGTGCTCCTCTTAAATATTCACCGACAGTGGCGTTCACGGCCATTTATCTGTTTTACGGTTCCCGTTAATGCCCCTCTCCCCCTTTCCCTTTCATTTTATGACTTCAGGAAAAAAGTGTGAGATATTAACACCTTTTTTTCCAGTAGTGCCTTGATGCTGCCTTTCAAACTTCTATTAAGTAGTTGAAATTGTGATGCCTGAGTGACACGTCATAAAATATTTTGCAGCCAATCATAATCCAATAAATAATTCTCAGTTAGGAATTAAAATTAAGATGTTATACACGTCCGCTACACATAAAACCGATGAACCATCCGAAATACTTTAAATCTTTGTGGAACTTGTGTGATGTAGCGTCCTTAAAGTATTTAATGATTGAACGTTGAAAGTGTCTAGTCTATAAGCAAAATTCCTTGCCACTACTGGAGAAGTTAAAGAATGAAAAATTAACCTTAAAACCGGATAAATGCCTCGTAGTCATGATCAACTTAATTTATGAAATATATTTAAAGTTGCCAGTATCAACTTTTCCTGCAACACAGTATAGTAGTTTCTTTCTGAGGAAGGTTACGAAGTGTTTTATTCATCATGTATTGTTCCTTTCCCTGAGTAAGTAGTAATTTACCTGAAAATGTCAAGAAATATAAATGGAAAATAGTAAACACAGAACTGACCAATAAATCTCAATCAACGCAATTCAAAATTAAATTCTCAAGAGCCAAAATATCCCTCATCAGTTCCTTGCATTTTCTTCAAGTAATAATGGGCGTGCTGACTTCCAGATCCTCGTATTTGAAGTGACTATAGTAATATCACTTACGATTGCACCTGGCAGTTGTATTTTCTAAAGATGAGGCCTTTGAGGATTTACTATCTGCCAAGAAGGTCGATTCTGGTAACCTATGTCCAATTAACCAGCTGAGGCTGTAAATCAATCCTACCAAAAGAATAAATTTAAAAGTACAAATAGTATCTGACTTGGATTCAAAAGTCAAAGAGCGCCAATGCGTGACCTTCACGAAAATTGAAACTGATGTTACTATGGAAGTGGATTTCCACAAATGTGACTAGATTACCTTGATCATAGTTTAGCAGTATTTGAAGTTGATTGCTTTCATTATAATTTCGAAAAAGGTTTATCCAACTTCATGGCTACATCGCGATACTATTAAGAGTATTATTTACTATCACTTTATAATAATAAATTAGATTTATAGGTCGGTTTAAGTATGTTAATAAGTCCAAAGGTTACAGCACCGAAAATGACAATCGCTAACGCTCAAACAATTCTCATGATGGTTGGCTCCACGTACTTCCACCTTAAGAACACAATATTTAATGAAACTACTCATCACTATTTACATAAAAATGCAGAGAATCCCAGGGGTTAACAGCATCATGGAAAGTTAGTTGAATGTTATAAAATTACGATTAATAACAACAGAATGAAAATAATAATTCAATGAAAACGACTACTGGCGAGGCATCAGATCATCAAAAAGCTGGAACTGTGCGGAAGAAATATTTGACGAGACAGTAGGATCACAAGCATTGGAATGCGTAAGACAGATGAGGGATGAAGAGAGTGGGAAATACTATACCATAGATAACTCTCATAAAGGCTACCTGTGAAATAATGGAAGTAACGATACACGTCATTAAAACATTGTTGGATGCCGGTAATATATGGTAGAAACGCTGGGATAATAACACCGGTATGAAAGAAACATTTCAAAAAGTGTGGTAAGAGAAGAATGACCACTAATTCGATGATGGATCAACGATAAATAGAGGCAGAGTAAGACACGTTCGTTTAGAATGCTACCAGGGGATGAGACGCACTTATTGGATACGCTTGAATGATTAAGGTCCGGCTGAGGGAAATATGGATGGCGAGAAATACAAAGAACGTACCAGTACCGCAGAGGAATGCCTCACGCAATGAATTATGTTCATGCAGCAGACTACCAAGAAATGAAGTCCAGCTGCGGAAGGAGGTGAATGGAGAACTCAAACCAATCTAAGGAATACCAATTGCCTATTTATGTCGGTAATTTGTCTTCTGGTACAAAGAAATTTGATATAAGCACTAATATACGCTGAAAATACTGACACAAGGTAGTTTTTGCTCAGAAATGGAAATATTCTCATCTCGCAACTTTCATTACTTTAGAAGAACTCATCTTAATCATAAAAAATTCTACCGAGGGTATAAAAACACCATCAATAACTAACACATGGCATTCCATTTTAATATAGACTGAATAATTGCAATCACGTGTGGAGGTAGAGGACGATAGCCTAGAAAATTAGCATTCTACTACTGGAAACAAAGACGGACGATAAATATCCCTGTCTCGACATTGGAGAGCAAATACATCAGAATAATTTCATGATGTTCACTTAAAACGGAACTCAGTAGCCTGGATGAAAAACTACGCGATGAGGAAGTTCAACGAAAAATAAAGGAAGAAAAAATTATCAGGTGAATTACCAATTATAGATCAGTTTAAATTGGGGATTTTATGAGCAGTAGTTGTCAACTTAAGGCAACCAAATAATGAAATAATGTGTGAGAAAAATTATTTAAAAATTTTTTTATTAAGGAAAGAAAAATTACTATATTACTGACTACAGGCATACTGAACAACTAAATTCCTCAAATAGCTTTAAACGCAGGAAATAGTATGACTTGAAAGCTATAGTAAACCAAAACCCGTGCCTACTGATAACCTGCCGTGGTGATTACAGCTCTGGTACACAGAAATTATAAAAATATGCACCAGTGATGAAAATGTACCGATATAAATCGATTAGTTGATATTAATACATGATTCCTCGAAAGTTTTCACTATCTTTCCAATAGGCACATAAATATACTTACTATTAAAATGGGAAAAGTGACGCGAATATTATGATCCTCTTCCTGATATTAAAAACTTGGAATAGGTAAGCATTTTCCGTGTAATAAACATTTCTTCGTCTTCAATGTAAATAGTTAACAACAGAATTACAAGGCAAGTTTTTTCAAGTTAATATATTATTCATTACAATGAAAGCCAGGTAATGCTATCACATATGTGATTTTATAAATAAATTATCTTATTTTTATAAATATTTAAGCAGTGGAGAAAAGGTCGACCTCAGTGTAAACATGTTGCAAGGTCCAACAGCAGAACAAATGCATATAATTTTATACCACGTGCATTATTATTGGCTTAAAAGGCCATTTGATATTATGGCAGTACGGATGTAGCAACTGCACTGAAAAATGCAGCAAATCACGCAAATGGGGATAACCTCCCGTGTGTTCAACAATCTGCCAGAACCCAAAATCATATCTCTGGATCTTAAATTCACCAGACGGCTAAGTTCATTTTTAGCTAGACCACTGAATTTGAATTACCATCCCGGGAACATTATTCTCTATAATACCTTCTAGCGAAAATATCCGTTGATTCTCAACGGGAGAGAAAAAACTGTTTATACAAAAGGGAAATGATTTCAAGTCGGAAAAATAAAATGAAATCGCTTTTAAATTTATATCGAAAAAAGATAAAAAAGCGAAAACCGAATAAAGGTATGCTGATAATTCATAGATGATGGTTTATAATTAAATCGAAACGTTGTGGGAAGCGGAAGGTACCCGTTGAAATTCAACGCGTGTGAAAAACATGGAACTTATTTTATAAGAAAACCACAAATCCTGAAGAATAGTGTCAGGGTGATCATTTGAGGTGTTCGTATCCTACATTGTACGTTGTGTTTATTGTAGTAGACACGCTGACCGTTTTCCAGGTGCACGGAGAGTTGAGTGACTGTTTGTCCTCTTTCATGACGGGAAACCCAAAAATGGGCCACGCAGGTTTATCACTACTTAAATACCACCCAGGTTGATAGATGGTCACCTCGTCCCTCCGGTTCTCTTGAGCCGTCTTCTGAGTGCATGACGGCGTCATCGCTTCCCTTGTATACACACATATGCATGCATTCAATGACGTAATTGAGTAGCGCTATTCAACTTTGATATGTGCGTTTAGTATCTTAATCAGGATTAGATAGTAGGGTACAATCCTGCGGTTGACAACGTCAAAAGGAGCATTTGTAGCGGCAGACATGTTTATTTGACCAACAATCCACCATCACCCGGACTGCGCCTTTGGTGTGAAGAGTAGCCATTATCATTGGTTACGATTGCTAAATAAAAAAATCTAGGGTGATTCTTAGTGCACTTGCCGATTTTCATGCACGGATGTCGTTCATTGTGCAGAATTTCCACTCTTCTTTCGGGTGTGAAGCATGTAGTGACGTCATTATAGTTTCCGCCATCTTAAAACAGAGTAAAGTTTTGAAAGAGATGGATCTATATTTGAACCAGATTTATAGTTGGTTACCGATAGGTAGGTTACTGGTAGGTTGGGTTAGGATGAAATTTGTGCGGTTCTTAATGTAACCAGAGAAAAACCACGGGAAGATACTCATGTGATCGCTGGTGGGCAAGTCTTTGAGCATCCAAGTCTAACCTTTGTCGTTTTTCATGCAAGGACTCAGTTACTCGCCAAGAAGACATTCATCATGCTTTAAAAGATTTTTTAGAAATGTTACCCTATATTTAATTAGGCATGTTTATGGATATATTTTTATGTCCAAGGAGGGGAAACACAGCGGCGAGTGAGACTCTTTAATAGGCAACTGGATGATTGAGTGAATGTAAGTTAACTGCAGTATAACACTTTTAAACATATATAAATATTTTGTAACGTTTATGATGTGGGAATTGGTCTAAAAACAGTTCACAATCGTAATGAGAGGCAGGCGGTTCCACTATGTGTAATACATCTGAGTATTATACGATAATAAACAAAGCTGTGTTTGATGTAGCAACAGAGGCATTATTACCATTACTATTCGCTGCTCATAAATATTCTTGCACGTTTAATTGCTTGTGTAACCTCTTTAATTCCTTTATGTGCATCGTTTACTACGTAAGTGTTCTCTCATATACATGCAGTGCCCCTACGAGAGCAACTTTGAGAATAGACTTTGAAGAGTAAACTTGTAAATGTGCATTGAATTATCGATTACCCCCAGAAGCAATCTATCATGGGGCCCTTGGGACTCTGGGCTCGTCTGACAAAGATTTACTTTCTACGTGTTATGATGGGCCTGTAGGAAAACATGACATTAAAATGCTAGAGACATGAATATCCTTTGAAATCAAATCTCTGGTTGGCAATGAAATTAGCTATTGCTGATTCTAGAAAAAAATATGAGATTTTTCAGGTAAAGAATAAGAGAATACTTTTTACATATATAATAAAATTAAGAGAATACTTCATAGTGTTAACTTGCCTAGACCTTAACCCCTTTCGCGATAGACATTTCAGTTTCTACATAGTTGAAAACAACAAACTGCACGCATGGCGAATAATGTTTTTTTTTAACTCCAACATTTTTACTCATTCCACGTTTTATAGTTGCAAAAACATTACATTGCGGGAGGGCTCCCATACTTCTTAACGAATGACATAGCTATATGTGCATCGTCTAATTTTGCTTCACATCAATATGCTGGAGCAGATGTGGTTGTTTCTCAGTCCCCTTACGAGAGAGAGTTGGATGCATTTTCCACTTCTCCTCTCGCGCACATCCCGGTCGTGTTCTGCGCACGAATAACGGACAACGGCTAATGCTGTTTTTAAAGCATAACCAGAGAAAACGAATGAGACCAAAGAAAAGCCTCTTAAAAAATAAAGCTATCCGATACTTCCTAATAAACATGAAAAGATGAGCGGCATTTTCTTCTTGCTAGAAAATCCCATTCTATCTGAATCAATATGTGTATCACATATGAAACTTACGAGGAGACCACACTTGGAAATATGGCCAAACACAGATGAGCAAATTGTTAGTAAAACTTTGCACATTAATTGTGCTCAACGGTGACATTATTATTAGTTCTCCAGGAGTCATCCACAAAGTTGCACCGGTAAGAAAACTCTATCGACATTTACCAACATTTCAAATATCCCCTACGAGTAGAAGTACGTTGATCGAGCCCACTTTAATAAAAAACAAATTTATTACAAAGAAAGAAAAGCATAATAGAAGGAAAACTGAATTAATGCCTGGGGGTGATCGAGGAGAAACAGTTTGCGGAAGAAAAAGGATGCAGGAAAGAAACGCCACAACCTGGAAAGAAGGAAAGCTGTCATTTGATAAAGGAATATGGATCAAACAGTTTAGTTGCCAATGCCAATATAATTAGAAAAACGGTGATGATGATGACTTAACTAACCCTTGAATAGAATTTTCATAAATCAAAGAACATAGATCGTAAATCCCCAATATACGAATAACATTTTTCAAAGAAAATTTATACGCCGGCTGTTACAACGAATGGCGATGGCATCTGTCGTCTCAGAGGAGATAAGTATAAATATCTATTTAGTCGGGTTCTGGAAGCAATACATACAAGTAAGAAAGGGAACTTTCATTATGTTATCTCATTATCTGGAAAATTATTTGAAAATGATTATGAAAATACAATAGTTAAAACAGCGAATTTTGGGAATATGTCAAGGCAATTGTTAAAATGGTAACTTTGAGGAAGATTTAATGATACAGCTTTATTTTAGTTCTTTGCATCCCTATAAAACTTTTTCGTCAAAAAGACTAATATTATATCCGTCTCAAATGATGATATTACCTGTAGTCCAACGAATATTCAAAAATATTGTAGAAATTACCTAAAGAAGTATAGACATCGTTTATGTGATTAAAAAAACATCATTCGCATGAGGTATAGATCTTGTGCTACATGAATTTAAAGGGAAAATATCTTAAAACTTCGGTATATGCTCATCAGTTATCTGGCAAACACTCACCAATTATGTCTCTAGAATCTTACGGAACCTAGGGACATAGGTGACAGTTTCCCAAAGAAACCCTAAGAGTTCTCTTCCTCTTCTAAACATAGCAAAAATTGAGTATACCTAGTCAGCATTGAATGAGTGCACCAATGCCGACATTGGGTTTCTCTCCACAACGCTCACCGTCCATAACTTCGACTTAACGCTAATTACACCCCATCTCTCTTCGAAGGAGCAAACTAGAATTACATCCAGCTCCTCAAAATAACCATTAAAAAGCACTCATAGGGAGTAGATTTTAATCGAGGCATTCCCCCTCTCAAGTTATGACCACTATCGCGGAAATAAAAACAACTGTAGGTGTAGAGAATTATTGCGGTGAAGATGGAATGGACTCATTACACGTTGCGATTGAAGACCGTGGCGAAACAGAATGAGGACACGGTCGCCGATCAGTCGAGATATCTAGCAATCCTCGCGTTCCTCAAGAGATCTTATTATAATAGACCTCGAGAGCGCCGCGTGAAAGGGGAATATCTGTTATTCTCATCACCTCCTCGGATCTTTTCGCCCGAGAGAGTGAGAAAAAAATTGGCGAGCTCGAACAACAAGGAATCAGGAAGAATTTCCGAGGAAATAAGAAAAAAAGTGTTCCGGAACACGGTGAGCAGGGTGTGGCGAGAGAGTGAGTGAGTGAGTATTGGGAGAATGGGGTAGAAGAGTAAAACGGAGGACGTTTAAAACGAGAGGAGGAGATTAGATGCGAAGGGATAAGAGGCGACGAGGCGAGAAAATGAGGAAGACTCGAGGAGAGCATGAGACGCACCGCGACCATCTCTCCTTCAACCACGCTTTTTTCCCTTAAAGGACTAGCCCGATACCGGTTTTTGCGATACGATTCGGCACTGATATTTCATTCACCGATAAGTCGACACCCCGATACTCATGATGCGAAAATATAGATTTTACACAATAGTTAGCATTTTCTCCATAGCTCACTATCCTTCTGTTACAATCATGCATTTCTCCATACACTCTCTCCGTACTAGCCTCTTTATCCCGTCATCAGTCTTTATTTTATTATCCATTATGGGTCTTTCAGATTGGTGTTCCACCATATGTCTTCCTCAGAAATCTTGCAATTAACTCCTCCTTCCGTTATTTTTTTCCAAAAAGTTCTTAGGCATTTCTAGTGGTAATTAGGTGGGGTTAAATATAATACATAATTGCATATAAATCACGCCATACCATTCCATTTCGGGGTTGGGGAATCAAAGAACTTAATTAATTCTGCTAGGCCTAGGAAACTGTCTATCCTCCATAATGCCCTATAATTCCATACCTCTTCCCCCTCTATTACAATCTTGCATTACTTCATAAATGCTCTCCTACTCTTATGAATCCTAATATTCTTCCTCTTTAGAGTCCCTTCCACTTCTCTTGCTCATGTCTTCCTTGATCGACCCCAACTTCTCACACCATTCAAATAATTTTTTTAATCACAAATTTTTAAGATCATAGCTCCGATTCCAGCCTCCGAAATCAGCAATAATGTGTCGATCACCAACGCAAAGACAATTTTTTTGTGAAGCGAAATCGTAAAAATGTTACCAAATTAACAACAACCAAATCAGAATTTGCTGCCAAGAGAGCGATTTTCCTACAGAACTCGTTAGAAACAGGTTTTTAGTGAATCCAGTGAACATCTTCAAGAAACACGCCCCAACAAAGACAAGAACAAATCGATTCACATTACACCAAATATAATATCAATCTAATAGTAGTAAACTATATCAGTGCTAAGAACAAACGTGCAAATGTTGAGCTTATATTTTCAAAATGCAGATATATAAATGGGAAAGGAGAGCTGGCTTGCAGAAGATATATGCGATAGCGAAGTTTGTTCACCAGGGTATAAACGAGATCGACCGAATAGGGTCGGCGGTGGAGAATTCGTCACAGTTAAGTCACATTTAAATAGCACCACACACATGTTGAACGACAATGGAATAGTGTGCATCTGATGCACCATTAAAGAACGGAACAGAAGAAGCCTGCACATTGTTTATTTTACAGACCACTCGATTCTAACAAAGAAGATATATACCAACTAGTATGTCAAATGTCGACATTCGCATTGAGAAACAGCAATAGCATAATAATTCTCGGCGGGGATTTCAAGCTTCCTTCAGTTCGTTTTCAAATCACTCTCTTACCCAAGCAGAACACAAACTAGCTGGGTGAAACTAATTATATGCCCTCTTAGCTGTCAGTCACCCTGCGATGATGATATATATATCGATATCCTCGAAGGCGTAAGTGATCATGAGGGAATTTTTGTGACTTTGGAAACATCAGTAGAGTTCATAGTTAAACCAAAAATAAAAGTTTACTAATTCGAACAAAAACATTTATTAAAGTTTGCAGAAGTACCTAATGAAATTTTCACTCTCGAACTTTGTAGCTAGTACTAAAGACAAAAACACCGAGGTAGCATGAAGATATTCTTGGAAATTCTACGGAAAGGAATCGATAAATTTATTCCAATACAACTGAAACATGGGATAATAGCACCCCGATGGAATACTAACAAAGTAAGATGGGAACTCAGGAGACAGGAGAATTAATACAATATACTAAAAAAATACCAATAGATAAGGTGTCATATAGATAAAACGACATAACTCAAGGCTGGAGTAAAATATATTTTTCAACGCTGAAAAAAATGTGTACTGCTCTAAGATACTTCCAGAAGAAAGTGCTAGGTGTATATTTATTATAAAATCATTTTGTTTAAACGCAAGAGAGCTTCAGGGTGAGCGTTCAACTATAGAGTCTTTGACGTAAGAAAGTGGGCAAGTACTCACTAATGTACCAGCAAAGCCATCACATTGAACTACTTTTTTGAATGTTTATACACTAAGGACGACACATGTGTGACGCAGATATCTATGTAATTTATGTAACGATGGGTAATTATATCTATTAATAATATAATCTAATTAAACAGCGCGATGGGATAGTAAAATAATTACGCTCCATTATATGTTACCAGTCGCGGGTCCAGAAGAGCTTCCTGCTGCGTGCGCTCAAGGAGCCCCACACATCGCATCATTTCTAGAAATCATATTTAACAAGTCATTATCAGAGGCTAAAGTGCCACTAGGCTGGAAACTAGCCAATGCAACTCCAATATTAAAAAAAGGAAACTAACAGAACCCTGGAAACAACCGGCCGATATCGTTTAGATATCTAGCATTCATTATTCTCAAGCACGTGGTTATTGGCAACATCAGGACGTTCATGGATAATTAAAACTTCTTCCACAGCAGCAAGCACGGCTTTTGACTGAGTATATCTCGCAAAACCCAGCATGGACTCTTCCTCTATGATATTCTAAAATCAGGTGAATCGAAAATGCAAGTTGACGCGTCATTCCTGGATTTCAAGAAAGTATTTGACAAGGTTCCAAACAAATAATTTATTCTCAAATAACAACAATCTGGGGTAAACAAAAAAATAGTTAATTGGATAAATAAGTTTTTGACCGCAAACAAAAAGCGGTAATCGACTGCATTATTTCCTACATGGTTAGAATGACATTCGATGTCCCTCAAGGAAGCGTGATTGGGCCTCTATTATTCCTCATTTATATAAACGACATTAAATCTAGAGTATGTGGCAAACCTAGGTTGTTAGCAGACGATGCCGTCATACACCGAGAAATTTCCACAAACTCTGACTCAAAAGCTCTGTCATCGGAACTCAACAACGTTAATTCGTGTTGTCTTTAGTGGGGGCTCGAACATAACCTTAGTAAATACACCGCAGTACACTTCTTACGAAATAAATTACACCAACGCTATATATATAAAGTGGGAGGGGTTAATATAAAGGAGTCAGATGAAGTCAAATACCTCAGAACCACTTTGACTTAAGACGTAATGTGAAAGAAACACATACGAAACAGCAATATTGCCTTGGGGAGGTGGTGAAGTAGCCCACACATTGGTCCGGGAAACTAAAAACGTGATTTCATCCGAAAAATCCAAATCCTCTCATGCATGTAATAAACTGTACCACATTAGGCTTCACTTTTTGAAGTAGCTACGTGATATCCACATTCAGAATAAAAAACACTTGTACTCCACCTACATTTTGTAGTAAGGATAAGTGATTTTGATTTCAATAATGGTTCCGATAACTCTGCCGATTTTATTCTCTAGTGCTCAAGAATAATTATGAAGATTAAAGGGATTTGGAATATCACCAATGACGAGGTCCTTCAAAGGATTGAAGAGATGTTAAAGCGATAAAAACTTGGAAAACTGAAATCAAAAACTTATTGAACGCATTCTACGACATAACTGCTAATAGAAAAACACAATAGAAAAAAGAAGCCATAAAAAGAATTACCGAGGTGGACTAAGGATGGTGCACATCAAACGAAGTGCGTGGGACACTGAAAAGGACACTTATGAAGTCGTAAAACGGTTTGCTTATCGGGTGGATAACGGAATGGAGAGTTGCAGAATTTCAACATTCGGATTGGTAACTTCTGATGATTATTTACTCAAATATCAAATCAAACATCTTTACTTTAGCTCCGTCTCCGTTCCTCAGTCACATGCTGTAGGCACCCACGCCGCGAGGTCACGGCGGTGGGAGAAAAGACTCGTAGAGGGCGAAGACGTGAAGGGGGAGTTCGTTGAGACGACGAAGAGACATGATCTGGGAATAAAGTAAGGAGGAGGACGAGAGTGTATGCGTGAGAGAGGGAGAGAGGAGGATGAAGGAGAGGTGAGGGAAGGGGGGCAACTTAAGTAGAGGGACCGACCAGAGGGATGGGAAGTCGCAACAAGAGGAACGACCGAGTCTCAGGAACGCAAGCACACACACACATAAGAGTGCAGTGTGCATTAGTCGTTGAACGGGATGAGAGGGGAGTGGATGAATGGAGGGGGGGAGGGTGACAAAAAGGTGCAGACGGGGTGAGGACAGAAACAGGAGATGGGGATGATAGAGGAGGGTGGGAAAGGAGGGCGTCGCGGTATGGTAGACGGCGATGTGCCGGAGTGGTCGCGCTGCGATACACTATAAGCCAGAGATATCGCATTGCGATATAGACCGCTTGGCCTACGCGATATATGGTTTTGGGATTTAATGCGATAAGCGATGCGATGCGATTGTACGCATGAAATATGATGCAGCGCGAGGCGAAATGAGCGATGAAATTGGATTGAAATGAGCAGTGATGATATATTCTATGCAAAGCACTGTATGTGATGTAATACGGCAAGCGATACAATGTGGTGCAGCGCGATATATTTTGGGATCAGGTTTTTGTGTTGACTTGATCTCTTCCTGAAGGTCTTGGTTTGGAATCCCAGCAGTGGTTTGAGATATTTTCACAAAATTCCGATTCCTACTTGGTGCAGTTGGTCCTCGGGATGGGATATAAAACTGAATATAACCTGGCGCCTTTCATTTCTAGTTGGCAGTGCCAACGACAGGCTACTCTTCACTCATCCAGTTGAAATTACACTATGTATATTTAGTTATAGATTTGTCCCAGTTAACATAATGCCATGCTGAAAATGGTGCACTTAGTTTTGCAATCAACGGTTAATAACAATAGGGAAATATAATTTCTCTGCCAGTAGATTTCGCAGGTTGCTACCCCCTTCTCGTTTTGGTATTTACTCGCAGTGGATTTTTTAACAAGCATACAAGCCGATCAGCTTAATTTTTTCTGTCGAGCACTGAAATCTGCCCTTAAGTAGGTACATTATATTGCTTATTTTTATATACTTACGACAATGACCAATCTCTTGAACAGCGGATCGTATATTCTATACTCGATATATATATACTAATGTAAAATATTTGTACACTCCTTCCTCCATATTCATTAATGCATAGTATTTTTTCTTTGACAAAGACCCAACAATGAAGTTCGTATTGCACACTACTCGTATTGTATTTAATTGTTTTTGATATGCAGCTATTTAATTGCTATAAGGGGTTGGGTGGAAGAGGAAACTCAATCTAACCACAAAACGACATTTATCTATTTATTTATCCTCAGCTCCACAAAATACCCTTGTCCACACACCTGACACACCTATCCATAATAGTGCGGATTGACTCCGTTGGCGGTTGACTTAAAAAAGAATTTACCAATCAGCGATATATGTGTAGAGATAAAAAATGTGGTGACCCAATACTTGTAATTTAACGCGTTTAAAAATGCGAGAAGTGATATTATTTAATGCGATATACCAGCGGTTCATAACTATTCTCGGCCTGCGTATCCCTTGGTATGCCATTTCCCCTTGGCGTACTCATTGGTATAGTGTTAGCTCAACTTGGTGGCAGTCGCCAAATCGATGCGTGACGTTATGGAAACAAACTATCGTGCGGAAGGGGTCAAAATAGTAGCGGAGATGAGATCACACGGTAGGCAACGCATGCAGAAATGCAGCAAGTTATCCCAGAGGGCGCGTTACACGGATACATTCACGATCCAATTAAAGCTGCATTAAAACGCGCTGATAGTTTTCGCAAACCGTCAGAGAAGCCCTTACAAATATATTGGATTAAGAGCCGTAAAGAGATATTACGTTAATGTGGACAATAGTTGGAGCTTTTTGAAGTTGGAAACAATGTTTTGCGACCTAGGGACTCTAGGGTAGTCAAAGGCGGAGACTAACTCCCTCGATTGGAGCTAGTTCGTAGGATAATAGGCTCTTCCCACTAAACACAGTCTTTTGCCATACTGCCAGCTTGTTTCAATAATACAATAACACGATCAGTTTGGATCCCTTCGTAGTAAGAACTGATTGCCTCACTTATGCCACTCTTAATTTTTTCAAGCGTACCCCAAAACCATAAAGCACTACGCCAGGAGGTAATGGAAATATAACAAGATTTATAGTTTACATTTTTTCCTTGATTAAGGCATATCCTCAGTTTTCGGCGCAGTAGTTCGATATTTAGACGACGACATTACATTAAATATGCTGCTTTCGAATTGTGGCCTCGAGCGTGCTACCATGATTTTTGTATGCAACAATTATGATGATAAGAAATGTTTTATTTCGAGTTTTGAAGAAAATCTGTACAATTATACTTGAAATATAACGAAATATATGTCATTTGCTATAAGGCTGTGAGTTGAATTGGCATTGAAATGCCATACAACAAATCGGTATCATATTTTTTACACTTTTATCTATTGATATCACCAGTGAGAAAATATAAGCAAAGTTTCACGCAAATCAGTACACAAACAAACATTGCTCCAACGACCTCAAGGCCAAACCCCGCACGCTCAACCGGCCGCCAGGAGCAGACCAAAAAAGGAGAACAATGCATGGCCAAACCAGGAATTAAAGAGTAAATAAGTTGGTGAACATGCTAGCATGCAGCACACGGGTTAAGATACTAAGACATTATAATTCCCGATACATACTATTTATTCTTGGATACTACGAGATACATTCACTCTCGTCTTCATACCTCGACATGGGTGATGAAGGCGAGGAATTGGATGAAGGAAAATATGTTTTATGGACGGGAGTAAGAAGGGTGGAGCACATGCTAAGATGAATAATGAAATACTATTTGTGGATTGGACCCTGCACTTATAAAAATCTAGAGGATATTTACTCACTTCCATTTACCTAACCATTTAGTAAATACGGCAGTTTTGAATGCTTACATTCTGTACTGCAAGGCTGATAAAAAAGAGACAATTTGTTATTCAGAATAAGCCTTATAGATAAGATGATAGCTAAATATCATACTGGCACTGAATGTACGCGGCTGATAGGATAGTATTTAATTCAAGAGAATCCTTAAACGGAACCTTTCAAGGTTGGAAGAAGAAAGTTCGTTCTAAATATGGAAAGAGAAAAGAAACAAGATATAGGTGTAAAAACTTGACCCCTGTTTTGAATAGTGCCACACGTAGCTCAATTTCTACATAAAGGAAAAGAGAGCGCTGAAAAAATGGTTCGGAAAAATGTAAATTTAATTTTTTTAAATATAGCATGGACATTATTAATGGTATATACATTTTTTTAGAATTTTTCAAAGAAAAATTATGGCGCTAAAAATATTTAAGTGCTGAATCCACAAAATCTTCGAAGCAGGTGAAAATAATGCACGTTGAGAGATTTAAATACTAAGTTTAAATTCACGCTTGAGGGGCTAACGGGTAAATTATCTAGAAATAATAATGACGGATGATACTGAATTTGTACATGGCAAAGCTTTGCGTTGCAGGATTCAAAGCTGGTTCGGAGAAAACTGTGGCTTTTATTGCTCTTTGAAGTACTCGGGTCTCACTCGGCGCAAGAGGTGAAAAAGCACACACAGAGAGAATTCCCCGGTCGGTATTTTTCCTCGTCCGAAGCGGTCTCCAAGCGACGTCCTCGGGAGTGTATTTCATCAACGCTCGAGAGTTTTAAGAGGCGTCGCGCGCGAACACTTTTACAAGTACTCCGACGGGGCGGGACGGATAGCAGATTACACGCAATGCCTAATGGGATTCCTTTGCCGTTGAATCCCTTGGAACGACCACTACGCCAGCGGCCAACCTCGACATTGAAATCCAAGAAGGATCGAGGATTCCATTAAATTTTAATAGTGTCGCGCGTTTGAATCCAAGATGAAAACAGCCGTGTCAGGTGAACGATAACTCCCATTTATAAAAGTATAAATACAAATTTTGTCCCACAAACATTCCCTTTTTTTTAATTTTAAATGTTTTATGGAGAATTGGTCATTAAAAAAATCACTTTTCTTCTCTTGCCAACGTTTCTAAACTATATTGTGTCATCTTCAGGACTTGATGTGGAACACTTAGATAACCAATTCAGACAGTTTTTATGTTAACTATATTGACATTAGTTAATATAAAAACTGCCTAAGTGTTCCACCTCAAGCCTTAAGTTTTGAAACGTTGGCAACAATTGAAAAAAAACCTTTTTCAGCTTAACATGCGAGTGAATAGTTGGTGCCTTGCAATTCCTTGCGGATTGTTCATGAATGAATACATGAACAGAAACAAGCATCGTTTTCTTTGGGAGCAATAAAGTTTAAGTAGCAGCCTAATATAAACATTTTATTGAATACGAGCATAAGGAATAAAAGTTCAACTGATTACACACCTTATAAATACACTTATCCGAAGTGGATATTAGCTCTGAGAAGCAATTCAAACTACAATTACCGCTTCATAAGACATTAATATTAGTTTCCTACCGGTTAACCATTTAGTACGTGGTTATTTCAATGGGAAAGAAAATATGCTATTAATTAAGAGCGTATTTGTAATAGTGTGACACTATGGGCATTTGTATTCAATGAAATTAAAAAAAACCTGAATGTTAATTTCACATATCTCACTGAAATAAGTGCTGACTAATCTTTGCATTTGTTCTATTGATTTTATGCTAAAGATGGCTCACAAAATGGTGGATACTCCATTGCAAAAACTTAAAAATGGGTGCTAAAATATAGACAAAATATTGATATTACATAGAAATGACTACACTGAAGGCCAAATTCCGTTTGACCGATCGACTAAGACCACGAATGGGAGATTTCCTCCTACGCAGTAAACATATAGGTGTCACATTCCCATAGACACTACTAAGTACTATCATCATAAGACGTACGACTTCCGTATCCATCTAGTGAAAACTTGCCCGCAAGTATTCCTGGGTTTGTGGCTATCGTAGGATACTTACTTGGTAAGTAATTTCAATGGTATCTATACTGAAGTGATCTCCGGAAATTCGAGTTTTTTAGAGCCCGGTTCAGCTTTGAATCATATTTCCTGGAAAAATGGCCAATGAAAGCCGTTAATAGGATTTGTAAAGCAGCCTCACTTAATGAAGGCACGTTAAAGTTGGTGGTTTCTGGAGTAACTTTATGGAAATTGCTATTCATTTTTAATAAAAAGGATATATCCATTATTCCAATTTAATGTGGAAAAAACAAAGATTAACCTCTTTATTCAAAATGAACGCACGTTAATCAGCATCAGTTAAATAGTAAGGTAAAATAATCTGCGGTTTCAGTTTCCAATTCAATTTTATCTGTTGGAGTGATTGATCAACGAATCGGAGGTATACAATCAATAAAAGAATCTACTGCTTCCATTTACGAAAGTTAAGCCCAACACACTGTCAAGCGTCGTGTCAGAAAAATAGGCTGAGGAAAAATTTAAAAATATGCTTCCTTTCGTATTACTTAGAAATCAATCAGCGAAATTAAATTTTGCGAGGAAACTTGACAAGAAATCCTTTTGAGATGCGCTGAGGACTTTCAGATGCGGGAAATAAGTTTTCAAATTAATATACTTTCATTGAAAAAATTCCCAACCGGACACCAAATTGAACGAAAGGACAGGAACAGTCCTCCGGTGAATATATTTAACAAGGCACATACGTACCAAGTTGTCCTAGATGTCCTAGCACGAATCAGGTTCGTCGACCAAGATGCGCATTTCAATAACATTTCCTATTTGCAGGGGGGGGGGGCATTCGCGTCCCATTTCCCAGGGGGAAATGAAATACTGCAGAATGCACGACAAAAGGTTGTGAACTCCGGGGTTGGGAGAGGGCGGGCGGTATCTTCCCGGCAGCCCCGATATGGCCTGAATACAAAGGAGGGGAGCCTCTCGGCCAAAGATGAAATATGTCCGTGCGCCGTTTTTGAGGACTAGCGCTGAAGGCGATGTGGGGGGAAGAGTTGGGCATGCAAAGATTCGGCCGCATTGACAGCGAGGACGAATCGCTTTTCGGGAAGGAGAGAGGAATGGTTAGGAAGGACCGTGAGGTGAGGAGATATGGAGGAAGGGAGCCGCTTCTCCCCTTTTTCCGGAAGCGATAGTTCAAACACGGGAAGACAAATCTCTTCCCGCACAACGAATTGACGTTTTTCTTCCTACCTGGCCGAGTACCAAATAGATGGAGGATCTGACTTTGCCACTTACATCTCCCAAAAGGTATTATTTTTTCTTTTGTTTTACTTCGTCTATTTCCAGCGGATAGTTTCCTCGTTGGGTGAGGCCAAGGTTTTTTTTTGCGGACACGGCATCGTGAAAATGTCATCGCATCGGAGCAAGATGGCTCGAAGACCGTCTCGAATTTATTTCCGAGAATCTACAACAAATTATCTCGCTTTCCGCCACGTTTTAAACACGGCCCATGCTTTATATTGATTGAAACTACAGTGGCAGCAGAAAAGATGGAGATCGTGCCAGAAGTCAATCTCATATTTTGGGGAAACTGAGTTTAAATAATTGTAGCAGTCGTGCGTAGGTATATGTACTCAAATATAAACGCGTCAAAGGAGTCAACGCGTCGAATATATCCGAACTTTTTACAAGAGATCCTAATGAACAGACATCTCATAAGCCACAAATTAATGGATTCCATAACCGGGCTTTTAAAATCATATGTGTTTTACTCCATAAAGAAAGCGTTGGCCTAAAATTCAACAAGCTAAACAGATATCCCAATCGCTGTGTATTGCCCATAGTGATAGGTAGCGAGAGGTTTATGAACCTCTCGCTACCTATCACTAATTCTAATATATTTTTATTCTCACAAGTTACCTTTTTTATATCTCTTTAACTCACCATAAGCAACTTTAAAATTACTCTGCAGCTCTCCACTGCTCTCTTATTTCAATCAACCGCTTCATTGCATACTTCATAATTTCTTAGATTGGCATCCCTCACATTTGCCTGATGTATCTAGGTCTTCCTCGATAATTCTTCCGCCATTTCTTCAGCCATTCTATTTTAAAGAGGCTGTTGCTAAGCAAAATGTGTCCAAAACATTACTTTCACTGAATTTTTGGGTTTTATTTTCAATCATACATAAAATAAACCTCTCCCTACATTTCCCGCTCAAACCTTCCTTTCAATGTAATACCTTCCCTTTTACAAAGAGACCTAAGTTAAGTTTTTTATTATCCATATCAGTTTTTCAGATTAAGTGTCTTTATCTCAAAATTTGCTGCTAACCAAATGAAATATTCCTTTGAGAATTTTAAATCCGAGCAGAGTAAGTTAATGGAACCAAGCTGTATTAACAATGTCCAATCATTAACCTTTGAGTTGGCACTGCAAATTAATTACTTTGTTGAAATTTTATTGAGCTGCCTCTCGCGCAAGCTCCCATTGGAAGGTTTATGGCAGGCAGAACCAATACCTACCGCATCACTTTCTCAATTCGATTCCATAACCCGACGAGGTTCTCGCGGCCAATTTCAACATTCAGGCAGTTAGGTTAAAGTTTCCGCTCTAAACGATGGATTTATCACTCTTTCCCAGCCATATCAGATCGTATTAAAACGCGATATTTTCAATTCCGAGCATGCTATTCCAGCACTCCGGGACGATGGCTCCTCCTCACCCACTCCCATATTATCTCCGCCCGCCTCTTCCGCTCTCTCTCCCACGTCTACCCTTCCCCACACATACCCTCGTGTGCCTCCCCTTGCTTCCCCCTTCTCCACGCCCCCCCATCCGCCCACGAGTGGTGGCCGGCTCCCACGATTAACCCTTCCGAGAGAGGAAGAGGTGGAAGGAAGAGACGAAGGAGAGAGGGGGGAGTGGAATAGCTTCACCTGACTTGGGATCGTCCTGGCGTCACGCTAAGGAAGGCACCTTCGTCTGCCACCCTCACCCACCAGCCCACATTCCCATTCCCTTGTCAGTCTTCCGTTCCGCCCCACTCCAATCACCCACCCACCGAAACGTCAACCCCCTTCCCCCTCTCGCCACCTCCACCTACCTCCAAAAAACAAAATAATAATAAACCTCACTCTCTCCTTACTACCCCTCCGTACAACATCCATCCATTTGCCGCCATAGGCTCATTACCTCGTCACCCTCGTACTCCTTCTTGCACCCCACTGACCCATCCAATTGCTTCCACTGCCTTCCTACGGCCCCGCTACTGTTTCATTACTTTATTCATTGAATGAAAGTAAATGAATACACAATGCATGCGTACACCTGCACACAAGGACATGTATTTACTTTCATTATATGATAAAACTTGATGCATACCAACATATATACCCATCACACCGTTCCCTTTCGTGGTAGGAATAGTAAAAAAGAGTTTAAGTATTGGTTTTTGGCATACTGTTTAAATAATGTCTACCACACTTCCCTCTCCTTAAATGCTTCTTTTGCTTTTGTTACATTTATGCATTGCTTGATACACGACTTAGAACTCCCTATTTATAACACAAGAAATAGAAACTAAAATTTCACCGAAAATTTTAATAACGAGCAGTTTCATCCAACAGTAGACATCTGCATGCATTGCTTGATACACGACTTAGAACTCCCTATTTATAATACATGAAATAGAAACTGTAAAATTTCACCGAAAATTTTAATAACGACCAGTTTCATCCAACAGTAGACATCTTGGTCATTATTAATATATTTTGTGAAATGTTTACTAAGCTTTCATATTCTGTGCAACATTGAAATTTCACAAAGTTGAGACTGACTCTATCGAAGCCTTCTAATATTCCTCCTATTATGAATCATTTCCGCCACATTCGCCCGTGACTTTCTCGCTCTACCCATTCCTTTCACATCATTCACCCCTCTGCCATGAATCTGTTTCGTTTTTTGACTCTAATCCATTCTCTCTATACATTATAAGAAGAATTGATGATTTAGCCTTTATTCCTTCACTGGTTTCTCCATTCATTGACCGATTATTATTTCATACCTGTATTAGGAAGGTTATAGGCGCGTACTTACGCACTATTTCACACAAACAAGTGTTAAACGCACATAATGAGAGAGGAAACCTTATCCATTTTTAATAACAAACTTTGTACTTTTCCACACTTTATTTCAAAACTTCGACCGGTTTCACCATAATATGGCATCTTCTGGCACATTCTGAAGCTTAGGTCATACAATATATACCAAGAGAAAGTTAAAAATGGTGGGGGTTTGAAGGAAACCTTATATTTTAAGCTTCATTTTCTTTAGTATTTTTCTCCATACATAAATTGTTTTACAATGTTTCTTTACATTTATTATGGAAACTTTTAGTACGTACTTGAACACACAGTCAAATACGATTGTACTACAAATATGAGGAAAATAAATTAGTTGGACTTTATTTCCTAAGTTATTCTGTATATTGAATCATATGCTGAGTTTCCATCTTTCTTTGCCCGCATTACGAAAAGGTAAAAATGACACATCTGATCGGAAAATAGAAAATGCGAGTATCATCTTCCAGTCTAATCAAATCTTATTCTTCCGGATGTTGGCATCTTACCATCATCCTTTCCTACCAATCCTATGCTCGTCCTCTGAGCTGTACCTATCCTTTTCCAAATATTCTCTCGGAATCCCTGCAAGAGGGTGACATAAATCATCAACTTGGATATTCTAGTAAATGTAGCTGTGTACATCTTTGTATTGCCCACGCCAGTAAAATTTTCTTTGATTTTCCGACCAAGAACCGATAGGATAAATAATGTATGTGGTTTGCCATTGGCTTTATGATACCTTTTGACGCACTGATTAAGGCCACCCCTCCTTATTTACGCTTGTCTCACAGACGCAGCTTAGACAGTTCGTCCAACTCCGACCCTTCGATCTGTCCTGCACGGGTGGCCAAGTCAAGAGCAATTACCATGGCCTCCAAAGTTCAGGGAACGTAGGAATTCCGAAGCCCTTCAAACATGTCAAGACTGTAGTCTGTAGGGAGGAATTTCTCACCGTGAATGCGCCTGATTTTCTGTGGTCGTACGGCTGCATAGTTTTAGATTTTCACAGTAACATGCCTGCCCAGATGATGAAGGTGCGCGCTTGGATTTCCGGTTCGGTTGAATCTTTCATTCTCAAGGAAGTCGAAATCCATCTATCATAAAAGGATATGTTTGTCGTTGAAATTTTCCATGCATCCCACATTCATTTCCTTATTAAACCCCTCATATATAAATAAGATCTAAAAATAAACTATGATTAATTTTGATATAGAAAGTATGGAATTAATTCTACGAATTCATTGTCAACGCCTCCATTTATCAGTAGACTTTCCACCGGGTTAAGAACATTATGTTATACTACAGTTACGGAATTCACATTAACCTTCAATTGTTTTCAACCATCATGGGTAAGGATCGATAGAGGTATAAGGCCATGCCAACCGAGTAGTAAAACATATACTGACTGAAATGAGCAGTATTGAAATATATTTCAATACTGATCCAGAGGTGAGGAGAAACTATGATACGAAATCAATATTATGAGGTCATAACTAGCTGGCCGTGAAGTAATGTTACTTGAAACAATCCTCTACAACATCAGTTAGGAGATGTATACAAAATCCACATTTAATAATGAATATATAGAATATATTTACAAAATGAAGGACGTTTGACAGAAATCTCAAAATATTTTAATTTTCGATCAGTAATGCGGTGGTGATGGTCCTAACTTGTTTTTAGGCAATCGATAACATGATAAACTCAGTATAAACTCCTCTACGCCTCCTTACCAAAACCTTTTAGCTCGACAAAAAATCTCCATCCGGCTACCGATGCTGATCCCAACCCGAACAATTTCTGCCCATTCTTTTTTTCATAAGGTCCGTTCCGGGCCCGGGACGGGTAAGAGAGAGAGAGAGAGAGAAAATGAGTAGTGGATACGACGCGCTTGGCCGGGCCCGCACAGACAGACATCATCTCTGAGCGCGCACCCGTGCCCTCGCGGCTTATTTTTTTATCCGGAGCCGGGATATCCGGAGAGGAGATTGGAGAGAGAGAAGGGAAAAGGGTGGAAAAAATGTTTTTATAATCCTCGTTCCAATCCTTTTTTTCGTACACATATATATTCTCCGTGAAGGGTGTCTTGCCCCTTGTTGCTCCTGTGTGTGCCTTTGTTGTGTGAGTAGGTACCCCCCCCCCTCCCCACCTTCATTCTCTTTTCCATCGCCGTTCATTTTTCTTCGTCCGTCATGCATGCGTCTTGAGACAGGGAGCCTATCATCTTCATCTCGCAGCGATTCCTTGAGAAGACGGTGGATCGGGACTGTTTTTACAGTGAAGGTGACGACGCCGCATCCACCCCCGATTCGCTCTCGTGGATTCATCATCATCTTCCCTCCCCATCCCTCCCCCTCCCGGAGACAGATGGAGCCCCAAGCCCGAGCAAGAAGTAGCGGGCCTTACTGGAGCGTGACGGAGATGAGGCGTCTATTAAAAGACCCGAGCGGAAATTTTCAAAGGTCCGCGAGACTTTTTTTTGTACGTGTATTGTCTCCAGCTCTCATGACATTTTCGAGGGGGGAGGCAGGTGAAAGCCGATCGAAACATTTGGATGAGCGCATTAAGGTGGTTTGAGCACAAGTTTTCCCTAGTCATAATAGAGATAAAATTCAAATTTTACTATTTAATTTAATAACCTTTAAGAAACATGAAGTATGTATCAACATTAATGACGCATTAAATATGTTACTCTCAAAAGTTAATTAAGAACATATATATATATATATATATATATATATATATATATATATATATATATATATATATATATAATAAAAAACACTTGACAGGGGGTGGGGAAAGAAAAGTAAAAAGAGAGAGAGGACTTACTGGGACGTTTCGGGCATGTAGGCCCTTCTTCAGTTTTTTTATATATATATATATATATATATATAATAAAAAAACTTGACAGGGGGTGGGGAAAGAAAAGTAAAATTTTCTACAGCTGAAGAAGGGCCTACATGCCCGAAACGTCCCAGTAAGTCCTCTCTCTCTTTTTACTTTTCTTTCCCCACCCCCTGTCAAGTGTTTTTTTATTATATTGTGGCCTATTGGCGAAATTTTCGTTTCGTGTATATATATATATATATATATATATATATATCCCCTCCTAGTTCCCCTCCCCTCCTTCATTTCCTCCCCTACCTTCCCCTTCCCCAGGGCAGTACTAACTGCTCACTTCTAGAGCTGACGAAGGACCAACTGGTTCGAAACGTTCCCGTAAGAACGAATTCTTTATCTTTTCCTCTTTCTCCTACCTCCTGTAAGTTTGAATTTATATATATATATATATATATATATATATATATATATATATATATATATATATATAAGTTGTTAACTTGACTCATTTTTATCATTCCGTGTACCGAAAACACCTTCACAACAGAAGATTTCTTTGCAATTCTGTAAAACTTGCTGCGAAGATTAATTGATTTATTTAAAAAAAATAGTTGATAATTAATAAAAACCACGCACTGCTGAATTTACGACATCGATGCGTTAGGAATTCCTCATTTTCTAAAATAAGTCTCCCTAGAGTGCATACCCGTACCGATTCCCATTGAAAATGGACGGTATTTTGTTGGAATATAGCTCGAAATGTATTGGGTAAGTTAATAATATTCTGTTCTCATAGGAAATAGGAGATTATTTTCTTTATAATTATATCAAATTCATCATATTATATTTGAAATAATATCTCGCTCAAACTACTTTAAGCTGGGCAGGCGAAAATCTAGATTTCTAGAAATTCTAGATAGATAGGCAAATTTTCTACGATTCAGCTACATCCACCCGGAGAGTTACTGCAGGGGTTTATGACAGGGTATTAACCTATTGAAGCTCTAGGTGCAATATATGTCGGCTCATAAAAAACGACCTTTTGTTTAAATTTGATTTTACGAAAAACGTAATATCTTCTCTTCCATCTCGTGTAAATATTTTTATTCAAACAGCATTTTATAATGGTGATCTAGCTGAATCATTGAACCCACAAAAATATTCTAATAATTAGTTGAAAAAGTCCAAAATTAGCTGCAAACCTTCTAAAAGTCAAAAGGGAAAAGGACTGTTTTTCCCATGGCTCATGTTTCCAATCCATGTTTTCTTGTTAGTAGTTCTACATTGTTTGAACACAGTAGTTGCCTTTTCATCATGAACACTTTCTTAGCTTGGGCTATTATACGCTTGCTGTCCTTTGTAATACATCCGTCCTACGCAATGGTACTTCCGATATAGGTGAAGGAATCCACTTGGTCTAATTTCTCACCTCATTGTGTGAAGTCTGAATCCAGCTTCTCTCTTCGGCTTACTAGGATTTAGGTCTTCTTATTTATTTTCATGCTTTATTCTTGAAGAATATGGCATGACTAAATGTGGCCTCAATAGAATAAAAATTCGAAGAATCTGGCGTAAATAGAGCAACAATTCGAAACATTTGAGGGTCGGATTAACGAGGTGACTTGATTACTGGCTTCCCGTGCTGATGGCACGGGTTCGAGTCCACGCCAGGTGACGGAAATCTTTGAAAGGTATTCCGAGCCCTATAATAGGGTCCTATGAGGAGAGCGTTTCAAGTATAATACCCCTCCCTTTGGATGCGAAGTTTAACAGCAGGTCAAAGCCGGCGGCGGGCTTCTCTTCTCTCTAAAGGCCTTTTTACACGATGAATGATTTTGTACAAACGAATGTACGTGAGGTTGTACGTTTGTCTCAACGAAATTAGAACAGGTTCTAATTCCCGTGCAGGCATTGAGACATTCACACAAGCGTTCATAAAATTTGCCGCTTTACACGATACATTTTCCCTCATGCAAGAGTTCATGGAAGAGTTTGCACAAACAAATGTACCGTGTAAAGCGGCCTTTACACTCTACCGTCCAACTCTCATCCTAATAACTTTCATCCTTGTCTCAAGCGCAGATTCAGGTGGAACCGGTTTGAATTACATTGATGAGTGAAGTTTGAGTAACATAATATTATTGACATCCTTTTTAACGTCCTTTACGTCATAAGTGTGGTGTAAGTAAATTTTCTTCAACTCGAAATTCCTTAAACCTAAATTCTGGAGGATCTGTTAACTTATCGAAGTTCGGCTTTCCTTAGACGAAAACATTTTTCTGGTAACAACCCCAATCTTTTAATTTCACTCTTTCGCGATGTGTTCCCATTTTGTCTAACAAATTGATTGAGTTCAAAAATCCATTTTTCGCTGTAGAAAACTTAGTCTATTCTAAAACAATAAAATGGCAGTTGAGGGGTATTGTCTCGATCATTGGACTGAAAAATTATGTGCTTCACTACGAGATCACCCTGATCAAAACATAAAAAAAGATTTTTTTATTCTTTCTGATTCAAGCCTTTAACACAAAGGTGGCGATCGAGGGAAGGTTGAAAGGAGCTACGCGTCAGTGATTCCCAGAAGATTAAGACAGCAGATGATTTCCTTGATTTCTGTGAAGGATTCCAGAGTCATCCACCAGGCAATCTCGCAGTTAAGATGAATCAATTCAACTACCATTGTTGGCCGTAGTTTATGAAGAAAAATTGCATGTAAGGCAAGTAAATAAATGGATGCACTCGTTCTCAAAGCATTCAATGTGATTTGTGAAAGAGATAACCATTGTCCCTCATTACTTTCCATTACTTTTGCAAGTATCATAGATCATTAAATCGCGCCATTTATTGCTATTAGTCAAATGGCACTTTGCACTAACCACCGCAGTACTTAAAATTATACGAGCTTGATTTTCTTATATGCCATATGAGAAGCGATAAGCAAAGAAAGTATTGCATCCCCGAAATTTAACGAAAATAGATAAATAGTTGAATCGTTAAGAGAAAAATATTTTCAGAGAGAGGAATATTTTGTGAAAATATTTGAGTAAGTTTACGTCAAAGCACTCTTCTACGTGTATTCTGTAATGTACGTGAGAGGTGTGGGTCCAACTTCGGTTTTTATCCTCTCAAAAGCAGTACTTTTGGTGCATTTATATTCATTTTCACTTAAAGCCACATTTCTTTTCTTCATTTTATAAAAAAATACATGCTTTACTAACACCGTTCTTTCTGTCAACGGTATAATTTTAAAATAAATAATAAAGTATAGCAAGTACAGTAAACGTCGTAATTTACCAGGAGTTCGAATTCAGAAGGTAGAATCGCATCGTGATTCATGTTTTTTAATGGTAAAGAACAGCATAATTCTTCTTCAAGTTGCCAAAATGGTTTTTCGGTCATTGAGCATTAGGAATAAATTCACAGATCATCGCCGAAAATCTTATACGTCGCCTCGTCACGCGTTTTGAGATCCAATTGGATATACCCTCATGGACAGAGGCTACTATGCAAAAGTCTACTTCCATGAATTATGTCTTGCAAGCTCCATCCTGGGTGGAGCAATGGTACACGACAATTAGTTTCCATATATTCAACAAATATTCCCTCAGGGATAGAGAATCCTAGGAAAGGGTCTGCGAACTGGCCGGGAATACAGAAAGTCTGCGTTTCATTTCCCCGCATATAAAACCATTTTACCTCTGGAAATTGTATGCCTACATCCATGGGCAAATCTACTTTACATTTAATATTTGTTTCGAAATAATTTATCTTACTTTGAAATTTCAGAAAATGGCTTTCTTATTTCAACTGAAATGGCTCCCTTTCTTATTTCAACTGAAATATTGAGTACTTATTGATTACTGTAGGTGTAAACTCTTTTAGTATACCACCTGTTCATGCCCATTATTTAGTACTAGCAATATACAATAGAATTATGTTGTATAAAATAATAGCTATCAACGAATTTGCTTGGGCTTTTGGAGGAAAATATTCGACCTTTTGTCCAATACTACTGCAAATATTTCGTGGATGCGCCTCACATTTTAGAATTCTTTGACGCTTTCATATAGTTAGAAATCCCGCGAACAAAAACAGCATACCCCCATTAAACAACGAAAAATGTTCCACAAACCTATTTAATAAAAACATAAATATGTACTGAAAAAACTATCAAAATAGTTCTCGCCCGCGAATATTTCGTGAATAAGTATGCCACAAAGAGATTTTTATAGACTAGTTCTATGAATTTACTCTAACAAAAGTGTGTGTGGCCTACACACGTAGCTCACCCAAAAAATCTCTACAGTAAACGTTAGGTTCACCCTAACCACTGTGCCAAACCTATCTACCGCATACGCGATTGAGAGGGTGAGATGCGGGGAAATGGAAAGTGTGCGGACACTTCATTGACTCGGTCGGTATCCATCGGGAGCCGCTCTGTGCGGTGCGGGACCAACTTTTTGTCTCTCCCCGTGCATCGCTCTCGTCACTGTTTCGGTTGCATCAAAAATATGGGTTTTTGAGGGAGGAGCGCAATTATACGGATGACTTCCTTCCTGTGAATCTCTTCTCCCAGTCTCATCTGGGTGGAGTGGGACCTAATTGCAGAGGGCAGGATGGAAGGATTGACAGAGAGGGGGACATGGCACGGGAACAAAGGAAAACTGAAACAAACCAGGCAAGGGGGGGGGAAGGAGCGAATTACTGGACAAAAACGATTGGACGACTCCGCTCCATATATCCCGTTGTTCGAGCAATAACGCAACGTCCGCGTGCGGGTGCATCCACTCCCACCCCCCTCTCCAACCCCTCCCCACGCCCCTTCCCTTCGTCTCCCTCGGACGCTGCATGACAAGGTAATTAACCGATGGGGAATGGGTGCAATTTCGACGGGGGAGCTGAATTACGGTTTACGCACATCATCAAGAGGCGAGCTTGGAACGTTATCTGTCCCGCTCTCAACGCCACGCTCTCAGCGTGTGTTCGCGTGCGTTCGTGTGTATGGATGTAGTAGGCACTATATTGGCGGCGTTCAAATGCCGATTTCCCAACGCGTGTGGCGGCTCGAGGGTGGTGAACTAAAGGTGGCTGGAATGGTGATCGAGAGTCATTGACCACACATTTTTAAAACTTTTCAAGCAGGAAAACATTTCTTGGACAGCTTTCTTCACATAGCAAAATTTTCTTCACTTCTGTTTCTACGGTGAAAATCACCATACAAGCAGTAATAATGCGTGAATTTTATTTTAAAATTTACGCCTTAATTAAAGCATGGTTTTAACGGGTGTTTGGAGCGGAATTCGAAATGTTAGCGAGAAGACTATGTAAATACATTTTTTTACTCGGCATGATACCTTTTCATTTGTTAGCAATTATTATACGATATAATAACATGAAAATATTATTTTGCGTTCAGGAGAAAATATTTAGAAAATATTTAATAATATAAAATATGTATGTAATCATATTATTTCGAAATGAATGCCGTGTGCCATAAGGCTACGTATTAAAATAGTGATTTACCAATAAACTAAATCGGTAACATGAAATATGTTTTTCAATTTTATCTACAGCTTTCTACTAATAAGGGCAAGCATGCAAAGTTTCATGAAAATCTTTGCATAAACAAAAATCGCCCTTACGAGGTGACGCCATCTTCCACTATCCCCTACCACAAAATCCATACCCACCCTCCTTGTCTCTCTCTCACACTCACTCTCCATCCGATGTAGGTAACGGCAATCGGTCTATTGCCTTCATTAGCCACAATTACGGCAGGCAGTTCATTATCACCAAGTGCTCAGCAATCAGCGTTGCGGCATACACACGCACTGCACTGTCTGACGGAGGGGAGCGTCTGCGGGAAGACCCCGCAATGATAATGTTAGTGAGCGAACGGGCGTAGGCATAGGAAGGCTGACGTATGTGTTTGTGTCTAGTCGAGGGTTCTCCCGAGATGAAAACGCCCGTGTCCTCATCATCCGTCATCTGGATTTCCGTTATGTTATGCATGCGTTATTTACATGGCCAGTTGTGCTTTGTCGTCCTAGGCATTCCTGACATGCACGTATACTGGCGTTCAAAATAATTTAACGGTCATAATAAGTGCATGGAAGGTAAGTCTCACGGTCTTAAGCTAACCTTCCGAGTCACATAACATGTTAATACAGACATTTCAATAGGTAGATTAGAAATTACTCAACACATTGCATGCCTCAAAGTTCATTCGATATTCCGCACTGCCTGTAGCCAGCGTTTTATTTTGTTTAGAACAACAGTAGGGATAGAAAAAATCGGTGTGAGTCATGAAACAAAATCCTCTATAGACGTGAAGATATTATTGCAGAAAACACCTTAGTCTATTTTTGCGTTATTTACTCTGGGTGATAAAAGAAATAAGAAGCTTGTACTAAGGGTGACTGGGCTGGTTTTTTGGAATGCATTCTTATGCAGTACCAGGTCGATCTATTTTGATCATTCTTATCCATTTTTATACTTTATACCATGACTAGCGAAAATACCCGTTGATTCTCAACGGGAGAGAAAAAAACTTGAAAATAATGTAGTACCGCTGTATATACGAAAGGGAAATGATTTCGAGTAGAAAAAACAAGAAAATCGCTTTTAAATTTATATCAAAAAGTTTAAAAATCGAAAACCGAAATCTGGTATTCTGTTAATGCATAGATGATGGTTTATAATTAAACCGAAACGTAGTGGAAAGCGGAAGGTACCCATTGATATTCAACGGGTGTGAAAAACATTGAACTTATTTTATAAGAAAACCACAAATCCTGAAGAATAGTGTCAGCGTGGTCATTTGGATGAAATGTGTACGGATCTTAGCGTAACCCAAGAAAAACCACGGGGATATACTCATGCGATCGCTGGTGGGCATGTCTTTGAACATCCAAGTCTAACATTTGTCTTTTTTCATGCAAGGACTCAGTTACTCGCCAAGAAGACATTCATCATGCTTTAGAAGATTTTTTGAAAGGTTACCCTATATTCTATTAGGCATGTTTATGGATATATTTTTAAGTTCAAGGAGGGGAAATAGCGGTGAGTGAGACTCTTTAATAGGCAACTGGATGATTGAGTGAATGTAAGTTAACCTCAGTATAACACTTTTAAACATATATAAATATTTTGTAACGTTTATGATGTGGGAATTGGTCTAAACAACAGTTCACAATCGTAGTGAGAGGCAGGCGGTTCCACTACGTGTAATACATCTGAGTATTAAACGATAATAAACGCTGTGAATAAAGCTGTGTTTGTTGTAGCAAGAGAGACAGTATTACCCTTACTATTCGCTGCACATAAAAAGTCTTGCACGTTTAATTGCTTGCGTAGCCTCTTTAATTCCTTTATGTGTATCGTTTACTACGTAAGTGTTCTCTCATGTACATGCAATGCACCTATGAGAGCTACTTTGAGAATAAACTTTGAAGAGTAAACTTGTTGTAAATGTGCATTGAATTATCAATTACCCCCGAAGCAATCTATCATGGGGCCCTTGGGAATCTGGGCCCATCTTATACAGATTTCCCTTCTACGTGTTATGATGGGCCTGAATGAAAACAATATATTAAAATGCTAGAGGCATGAATACTCTTTGAAATCAAATCTCTAGTTGTCAATGAAATTAGCTATTGCTGATTCTAGAGAAAAATATGAGATTTTCAGCCAATAAAATAAATTTCAGACAAATATGAAGCCTAAAAAATCAACAGAAAGAAACTTTATTTATTCAGCCATCCGATTAAAAATACCGACTTTCTATCTTAAGTGAAAATATTTTTTAAAAGCAAAAAACTTTAACCATTGCACAAAACCCAATGGTTTGAATTCCTAATCAGGTTAACTGAGCAAAATGAATTTCCAATGCGTTAAAGACCACAGCTGGTTGTCAAGGAAATATGCTGTTGTTGATTTCTGAAAAAAATATAAACCACTGCATGAAACCTAATGCTTTTCATTCATAGTCAGCTTAACTAAGCTAAATCAATTTTAAATGCGTTAAAGGCCAAAATCTGCTTTTCAAGAAAATATGCTATTGTTGATCTCTGAGAAAAATGTGCGTTTTTGCAGCTTAAAACGCGGTTTTTAGACAAATACGAAGAGCAAAAGATAATTGATTTAATATATAGATTATGGTTACTAGACGTTAGTTATAGAAAATTAATTGAAGATCAGACTTATTATACACTCCAAATTTTACTGTAGCGTCATTTGTTATCAACTTTACATGAAAAAAAGATGTTAAAGAAAACAATCAACTGGTAATTTTTCCGTAGAAAATCCAAAACTGCATACGTAATCTGCAATTGACACAATACTCCTTGAAACCCTTGAATATTCAAATCATCATCATCTGAGTAATCTACCGGTTAGAGTTAGGTTATGATGAAAATCATAGAAATCCAACAGGCTCTTACACGTGCAGTGTCCTATCTACCTCTAGTATTTATTTCTTCATCTCAGCGTAAGTCCTACCTTTCTTCTTCCCGTCCATAAAACCTATTCTCTTTCTTCCCCTTCCCCGCTTCCCCAACATCCTTCCCTCTATCACGGCCTTCAACAAACCATCGCCCCTCATTATCGCTTCCAGCCACCTACCCTGCCTTCCCCTAATCTCATCCACAAGTTTCCTCTCCTCACCAGCCATGTTATGCACTTCCTCATTTGTCTTCCTTTCCGTCCAACGCAACTTCTCTATCCTCCTTCACAACCACATCTCTAATGTCTTCAGCCTATTTTCGTCCTCCTTTCTCAAGGCCCACGTTTCTGTCCAATAAAACGACACACTCAATATCAAGCCCTTCACCAGCCTCTTTTTTACATCTCTACTTAAGGTCCCCGTCATCTTTCCTTCTATTATTGAACGCTTCCTTCGCTAGCGCTATTCTCCTCCGAATGCCTTCGCTACTATGCCCTGTTACTAATTGAACAAATAAATTCTCGATTTTAATTTTTACATATTTTATTCTTATTCCATTTGGATTCAGAGCTTTATAAATAAAAATTTGGTAGCAAAAGAGGGCATTTTGCATTTAAATGTTGGCGGAATCACAACCTTAAGGATTACACTGCTTCGGATTGAACGTTAAATTTGGATTATTTGGCGCCATTTGTTATGACTAGACTAATCCTGTAACAGGATTTCTTTACTCATATCCCCCACTTCCAGTAAAATCCTACTACAACCCACCGAAACTATCAGTCGTGAATGGTGCACCTATCAACCAACCAACCCAGTCGCTTTGTGTTCGCCAAACGCAAGGCCCCATCGACTTCGTTGCTCGTCTTTGTCTTCCGAGATTCTTTCTCCGGCACGCCCATCCAAACAAAAGAAGAGAAAATTGTTCTTTATAAGCATGTTACGCTCTTGAATGGTAGATGATTGCACGTGAAACAAATCATTTCCAGTTTAGTTTGAATACTTATTGTCGATTTAAAAAAGTTGTGGCGGATAGAATTCATGAAATTTGGGAAGAGATAGTCCATTGGAATCATCGGCGTTAAATGCCTTCACGCGATACCTTTGACTTCTGTATGAACGTGAATATGTATGCAAGAATCAAGAGATAACTCCTATCGCGGTGGTCAGGTTGGTAATACTATTGACCTTAAGCAACATGTAGAGCGAAAAATAGGTTTTCCAGCCAGTGCGTTATCAACTAAAGAAATCACAACTGCTACACTTATGTATGTAATTATATCAGTAAGTAAGTAAAAATAATATAATATCTGGGAATCACCACAACCTCAAACATAACTTAAATACTCTCATACGAAGTATTTGGTGGTGCTTTGAAGAAAGAGTGAAGACTGTAGACCATTCGTTCCAGTTAGGCCACGTATCGAGTATGTCGCAAGAATTTTGGTACCTGCACAGACATAATTTTTACGCAAAATAAACAACATACAAAGAAAAGCCGAATGCTTCGTTAAAAAAAAATTTCGAGCAAACAGGGAGTGTAGGTACTGAACTGATTGAAGGACTATGTTGGTAACTGGGAAAGTCAGTCAGAGAACAATTCAGATCACGTGAGATTTAGGGAGTCTTGGAGGAAAAAACTTCAGCCTGGCACAGCATCACTAGAGCAGATAGATGGGAAAAAATAAGAAAGATACACTGCCGAACTGATGGGTACTCAAATTCCTTCCTGTAACGCACCATTAGTGGCTTAAGCAAAAACAGATAGAGACACCAAGACTTTCCGTTAACATACCTTCTACACCTTCCTTAAACTTTCATCCTTTCCTTCTTCCAAATTACTATTTTTACTACTTCCCTTTTTCATAGGTGTTGCACTAACATCCCCTGCCACATGCCCCTGTGGCGACCCACGAAGTGGCTTGTAGATGTACGTCCTGCATTTGTCCACTCTGACTGATGTTCACCAACCCGGAGATCCAATTGTGGGACTATTTTACCTCCGGGGTATTTAACCCGGAGGAATGCCAACACGTCATATGAATGCAAGGTCGAATCTTCCAGGAAGACTAAAGTGGTGGTTTCCCGTTTCCTTCCTCGTCACAGTACTCCACTCGACTCAGTGAATTTCACTCTCGCCCGAAGATTTGAATTTATTATGATTTTATGACTCCCTTATGATTTTATTTGGATTTGCCACTTTTTCGAAACAAAAGTGAAGTATCTAGGAGTTACGATAACCTCGAACCTATCGTGGGGAACACATATAAGAAATATTTGTGACAGAGCTCTGAAGAAGCTAGGATTCGTCAAGCGTAATGTGAAAAGATTTTCGGATGAAAAAGTAAAAGAGAAAGTAAAGTGCTATTTCGCACTCGTCCGGCCACACCTTGAATATGCAGCGAGCATATGGGATCCGGTGCAGAAAGACTAAATCCGGGAACTTAATAAAATACAAAGGAAAGCGCGTCAAAAACTGCTACTCGTCAAAAACTGCTACGGGCGTACAGACAGCGTTACACAGATGTTAAACGAATTAGGCTGGGAGCCGCTAGAGACTCGGAGGCTGCGCGCTAAGCTTAGATTAGTTGAGCAATTTCGAATAGATATCTTTAAGAGCGACACGGAGAACATCATATTAGAACCCCACTATATTTCCAGGTCCGATAGAAACGATAAATAAAGAGAGATATTTTGCCGAACGGATAGGTATGGGAATTCGTTTTTCCCCCGAACAATAAGGGACTTTAATAAATGCTAGGCGTAATTTCATTAGATCGTTTCCTTTTTATATGTAAACGGCTGGTGTCCTAAAACCCCCCGCCACACACCTATTGAGGCGGCTTGCGGGGTAGTATGTAGATGTAGATGAAGATTAGAAGCAGTTGATACCGGACCGATATCTTCTTGATCTGCACAATCAGTGCCTTCTGCCGAGAATGCTGCCTCTCAGAAGTGGAGCCGGGTAGTTTGCATGCAGAGCGTAGGAAATTCTTGTTTTTGCGTCGATTCCCATTCAAATATTTCCCGAAATTCAGGAATGTTTATACCATCACTTGGTTTCGAACCTGCGACCCTCGGACTAAAAATAGAATACACTACCCCTGGGCCAGTCAAGCTCCAGGAGAACATAATTTTAGCGTCGTATATTCAAATCCCATATGAGGCATGGTTGGCACATTTGTCGCAGGGTGAAGGTCTCGGGTGGACGTAGCGATGTTGCTTCAGGAGGTAGAGAGTATCTAAAACTCAATGCTTCGTCAGCTCCCAGGTTGCTTCGTGCAGGACAGGACGAGGCTATATGCTGCAATCCATTGAGGGATCAGCAACATCTTTTAATTATAAAGAGGGGGTCACTCATTCCGATCTTCAATTCTTTCCGTCAAGGCCACTGCCTGATATATTGAAACCTTTTTTGACATATTGAAACCCGTACGGCATATTAAAACCTGACAGACAGGAGAGAAATACCATGCAATCAAATTACTCGGAACTGGACGAAAACTTAAAGAGGTTCATGTAAATAGATTTGCCTTTGATTATCAATAGCTTCAATTGATGAAAAGTTGATGACCTATTTCTTTCTTCTGTCAAATATGGCACCAATCGTCATAATTTAGATCTGTTATTAGAGTACCTTGGATAACAGCCAATAAGTGAGAAACGGTTGCAACGCAAGCCACTGAAACTTGACGTCACGAGTGAATTGACTGCGATTGGTGGGCGGAAACGCGAGAAAAATGACAACAACCTTAACCAGTTTGATTAACTTCAAGTAACAGCATTTATATAACCACAATTATTTCAAAAGAAAACAAACCCGTAGGCTAAATACCGTTAACTTGGTCTATATACGCCGAACACAAGTCACAACTGGAACCAAGCAGATACGTCCTTCTCCGGCCGCGGTCAGGTTCAAAGAGGGCTAGTCTGTTCACGGTACACTTTGTCAGCGCAGGAGGGGAATCAGCTGACCAGTGGAGGAGTGGGGAGAGTAAGGTTTCGAGGAGGGAAAATTGGCACATGGTAAGTGATATTTCCCAACTGTAAAAAGAATATTTCAATGCTGATTCCACATTAAACTCGCAAATTATCATTTTTCACCGACAAACCTATTTCAGGTGTATAAATATAGGAAATACGACACCGGCAACTATTATTCTCCATAATGAATAGGAGGCAGTTAAATCACTTAAATATATTAATTCAATACTGAAACACGCCAAGACTATTATCAAGGAAATAAGAAGTAGACCAAGTCACTGACCGCTGCATCATACTTAGCGTTCACACTTAGTTCACACGTCAATTTCAATTAAATTTAAGGAATTCTTTACTTATTGAACCAAAGTGGAATAACACGCGAGCCTAATAAATATATATTGGGGTAGGTCAACGCTAAAGCCTTTTCGAAAGATCATTTCCTATTTTCTCGTCAGATGAAAAAAAAAGCTTTAAAATCGCTTTGCAAAATTTTCACGCGGAGCACAAATTCGCCATTTCCTCCTTCCTCCTCGTCACCCAATCCTGTCAAGTCCGCTTTTGCGTGCATTTATCCTCCGGTCATCTACCTCAATTTAAAAAAAAGTGAGGGAGAGAGAAGGAGGATAATGAGAAAAAATAAGATTCGTGAGCTAAACCATTCGGCTCAAGTCCGAGCGGGTCCAAATTGTCACCGAGGCGGAGTTTATCCCTTCACGCTTAGAGAAGCGGTCGGTTTCCCGGGCATCTCAAATGCGAGAGGCCCGCAGTCCACTAGCACACCGTACCAACACCACCACTCCGAAAGCGGTTGAGGACTTGAAAACATTTCCCCACACTTCTGTCCGAGTCCGCGTTGAGACTCGGCACTGGCCTCCGCCGTTTGAGCATTGAGAAAAGAGGAAATAGGTGTTTTTTTAGAGAACAGACGGGCAAGGCAGGTAGGTAGGTCGGTAGGCAAGATAGAAGGTGTGTTAATATATATGTGTGTGTTTGTGTGAGTTTAAGTGTGAGGTCGAGACCGTAGAAATAAGAAGGATAAAATTTGAGCTGGCAAAACGGCTCGCCAGGTCTCTTTCTCTTTTAGATTAAGAAAAAAAAATCAAAACGACTGCTTATTAAAATAAAAACAATAAATGTTCACGGAACGCGTTCGCCTCCCAAGTCCACTGAAAGGACATGAGCCCATAACCTCGAATACTTTTCATTTATTTATTTGGTCCATCAAAAGTCATTGACACCGAGCACTCGCTTCGCATTTTCTGAATTCAATGAAATGGCCGGATATAAGAAAATGGAACAAGGTGCCGGTGGTAAGGAAAAAGTTCGGAGGGCTTACGAAGGGTGGTAAGGAAAACGTTCGGAGGATAACGAGACGAATATTGGAAAATCTAAAGAACAATGACGTCAAAATACCACGACGAATTACTGCTGGCAAAAGTCAAGTAAGAAGCTAAAATTTCACATGGTGGAAATAGCCCATGATAATTTATGATCAAACTATAAAATTTATTTTCGTGTAAACAAATCGCATAAATTACGACACGTGCCGCAAAAATTGTTTGAGACCCGTGGTAATACGTAGAATAATTTTGATGCACGCAGTACACATCAATGTGAGGATGAACATTAGCATGCCACTACAATGCACATGAAATAAGTTATAGTATCGTACTCGACTCATGACGTCTGTGGTTGAGTTATCTCTAAACGCAATTTATTAGCGTGGTTAACTTATTAAATGATGTTACAAATATCATGCATTTATGGCTATCACTGAAATGAATACTTTCACTGTAACTTTCCTGATTTCGCAACTGCAGAGCGGGCCAATTCATTTAATTGAAGGTATGTAACTCATACTTGCTGACAGAAATAAAAGTTGCCAGGATTAAAGACGTGTTTAAAAATAGTGACGGAGATCTTTCAAAATTCCTTATAATCCCAAATAAATGGACGGTTGCTATTACCATTCCTAAAATTTGAGCGATAAAGTCAAGAGAAATAAATAATTCAACTATCTTGGGAGTTTGCTCATGGCAAAGATGCAAAATAAATGTATAGATCTAATGTAAAACGTGATGCTATGTATAAAAAGTTTATGGCATCTGAGAGTAAATAAAACATTTCATGAGAAAAGAACGTGTTAATATAAATAAGGGAAAATCTTTGTGCTGAATCGTCAATAGGTATTCAAAGCCGTTGCTCACCGCAGCATGACTGCTCCAAACCATAAATTATTCTAATTATAACTTACTCAAGCTGACATGTAGGAGCTACACACGAGTCAGATCAAAATGAAGTAAAGCCTCTAGCATTAAAAATTAAAACCTAAAAAATGGAATAGCCATAAAAAGCGCTGATGTGAGCATTGTATGCGATTAATTACATTCGTGCCAATCTGAATTTATTGTTTCCTTATTTTTTCAAAACTTTTCACTACTAAAATATATCCTTACAGTAAAATAAATATCAGCATAAAAAATATCCAAGGGAAGATATTTCACGCAAATACTTGGCAGATACTTAGTGCTAATGAAACTACTATAGTATACCCAGAAGACAGACAATCCATGCGGTAGAGAGTAATGCATAAAATGCAATTTAAAAGCGGAACATTGACATGTACACCAAAATCCTGAAAATAAGGGAATTAGTATTACATGTAAATGAGGTAGTACAAAAGGCTTTAGCTATAAACTTGAAGCATGGTATTTCATAATATATATTTTATTTCATGAACAGTTCGCTTAGTGATAAATTTATTTCTACTATGCCAAGTGATCTTACAAGAAAAAATAAGTCTTAAAAAAATAAAAGAAATGTCATCACCATTTCAAATACCCTGTAGAATCTAAATTGTAAGCTAACACTACACATTTTTGAGGCACAGGGCAATGGAATTTTATTTACAATTTTCATTAATGGAACTTACTTTTACTACGGAAAACTTTACGTGAATATAAATAACCGCTAGGTTGAGTAGCATTTCATTTGCACAATTAATTCAGTACTTAGTATCGAAATAACGATGATGCTACGATCAAAGTCCCTAAGGTGATCTGCGTTCTGAACGATTGGAATTTCATCTTTATTATTGCACACCTCATGGTCAGAAACTAGAAATATCCAAAGTCACGAATGAAAATGTAAAATCAAAAGAACATAATAAATAATTGTATAATAATAAATAATCACAACTAGTGTTACCATGTGGCTTTTACTAGCATAAAATAATTTAATTCAAGGACGGAGTAAGTTTATTTTTAACCAAAAACTTTTGCTTAGTATTCCAACGGGCTCTCGCATCCCCGAACATGCACTTGACGAAAATGGAAATTTCAATGAAGCGCTGAGGACCGTGCTTAATACATAATTGAAACGCTTTCATTTTGATGTTACATTGTACGATTCTACCATGGAACTGCTTAAAAAAGAGATAAGGAAACACGGTATAATATAAAGATCGTTGCGCTATCTTGTAAATTGAAACATGAATTTTGCATCGAGGTGAAAGAGAGCGTATCCGAACCGCTATAGCGCGCTGGACCAAAAAGAATCCTAAATGGTGAGGGAGGAGAAATATCGGTACACGGAAATTACTGCATTTTGGGCACCATTGTAGACTATAACTATCCAGGCAACCAGTATAAACCATGATTAGATAATGTAGCTCATTTGTAATACATTAAAATGACCAACATTTGTTCCTTTCAATAATGATATTTTGTTGAGTAGACGGATTTCGGAAAGTTTTAACGAGAGTTTCAATTAAAAATTAATGTTGTATTCCCTACAAAGCCAAAAAGCGGACGCATGATTTGCGAATTTATACATATTATTTTTTATAAATTTTTAGTAATACGTACCTAGGGTAGCCATGCGTCCTCAAATTATGGCATTATCCTGGATTATGGCATATAAAAAAGTGCCTTCTCAGTGAATTTTTTTTAAACTGGAAAAGGCTAGAATTTTTTTATGTAAGTTAGACTGATATACTATTTAATTTAATTCTGGCAGTTGTCAATACATATCCACTTGTGGCCTCCCTTGCTTCTCTGAACTTCCTAAATTCGAATAGGAAGAAATCGAGGGGTAGCCATCAGTTTTCCTTTCTATCCTTCGGCTAATTATTCGCCAAAGTATTTTTGACGCATATGGCAACAGACTGAAGGTGCTGAGCTCCCCAGTTTTATTAGTCGTGGTCTTCTACGGTATCCTACATATAACACTCCTCTGAAAGTCCGTGAATGACGTAAACGTTGTAAACGTATCCTTTGTGATACTTGAGGAGTTACGTTCACTCTTTTTTATTTATGTAGTATATATGTCTCCCATGCAGTTAAATAAAAGCCTAATTCACACCGTTGATTGTTTGAGAGGCATAGGCTGTTGGCCGAGGGTGCAAGGCCAGAGATGAGCCTTGAAGGAGCAGTTGACGGCCTCATATTGCACCCGAGCCTGAGGTTCCCCTTAATATGTTTAACCCTCTCCTCCATTTTTTCCATTCACTATGAGTCACCATTTCCGTACTATAAGTTAAATCAATAATAAAAGATTACTTGCTCTAATGTAAAAAAATATTCAGTTTGCACAAAAAGAAGAACATCAGTTTGAGCCACGGTGATGGCTAAAAGTTTGAAAAAGATTTTACACATGATGTTTCCCATTTAAATAGGTTCGGCTGGTGCGTGCCAATTGGCTCGGAAGGAAATTGTTTTACACTTATTTCCCGCGGTACTATGTGACAAACTGATACTTTGGATTAAAACGGAAAGAAATATTGGTTAAAATTAAACGGCTGCATTTAAAGAAAATCAGTTTCATTTTTATTTATATTGCGTTGTATTTTATAATGTATATTTCTCAGAAATTATTGTGTATATAATTATTTAATATTGAATTAAGTGAAATAAAAAGTTTGAAAAGCCTATTTTATTATTTAATTGAATATACAATTTAAAATATATTTAAAAGCACATGCATATGTAATTATTATGATAATTCAACGGATTGGTGCCTTGAATTTTAACCCCACCCTTGACGTAACCCTGTACATAGCTAATATTTCATAGATAAACTAAATACGGCAATTGAAATTGGTTATTTGCATAAACACTGACGAAAATAACCAACCCGACTAAAACCAAACGATTTGTAAAGCAAAGATATTCACACTTTAAGGATATATTTAATCTTGACTATGCATTTAATGGGAATGGATTATTACCTTTATCAATAAAATCGAAGAAAAAATAAGGAAAAGTAAATCCATTTTGAACTCCTATGGTCTCAGTTAAATAAAAACCGGGACATTATTATGTAGTTATCAGCTTGTTTTCCTAATAACGAAGTTAAAAATGCCACACAAAAAGATTATTTCTATGGTGTTCTGCTCGATGCTAGCGGATCCTCCTTTAGTAATGCGTCACTTGAGACGATTTTATGCTCCGGTTTCAAGTTTACAACGATTTTAGAAATGGGGACTTATCATCACAATACATAAAATCCCATTTTCTGTAAATGCGATGACATTCATCCGACTAAAACGAGAAAACGGATTCAATCCCCGGGTTTTCTCGGAATTCCAGAGTGTTAACATGGGTTTTTTTCCCGCTCTCGGGTGTGTTGAAACATTCTATTGAAAAAAAATACGACGGCATAATGACAGGCGAAATTGACGTTGAGCGTCTTTCGGGCAGGACGTAAAGGATGAAGACAGGGAAACCGAGGATGGTAGTTTTCCCACTCTCCGAATTGGTTTCCTACAGGTTGGAAAAAATATAAAATGTTAGCCCTGAACTCTCCGTTAGAAAAAAAAATTGTCGGGAAAGACCCTCAAAATATTTCCTCCTCCTCCTACCTCTTGGGTAATCCCTTCTTGGAAAACGGGAGAAAAGGGAGTAATCGCCAGAGCAAAGCGGCTCTCCTGAGAAATAAAACAACCTTCTTAATAATTCCCCGTTTCCGCAGGCCAGGGTGGCAGACGGGATAGAAGCATAGGTCAAACTTGCGAGGAAGCGAGAAGGGATGGAACGACAACAGCAGCCGGACGAAATTGGGCACCACCTCGAGTGGATTTTCATCTATTTCGAGGCACGATGGGCAACACTGTGTATACAGATACGATGAGGATTGAAAGCAAGCGAAGTCTGTTTATAATACCGCGCTGATATAAAATGGCGGAATTTGAGGTAAAAAAATGTAGGTATTGCGAAAAAAATAAAAGTGCATGAGTCGAGGGTGAGGAGCGCGAGTCCACCAACATTAAAGAGTCCCACCAATAGATGACAATAATAACTCATTAATCAATGAGAATGTATTTTATGGAAACCACAGGATAATTTTCATACTATAGAAAAAAGATCAATCAAAAGACGGAGTGTTTAATGCATTCACATATAATATTTCGTCAAACCAATTAAAGTAAGTACAAACTGAAGTAAAAATGTTATGAAAAAGAAATGATTTATTGTTTTTGCTCGGAATTTAATATTCTGTGAATGCCATCCTCTAGTCCTGAACCATTAGAAAAAATTCACTTCTTCTATTTCGCTAACTTCCGCACTTCAAGTATTAGTTCCTATGCACCCAGGTGACGTTTCATTTATTCATATGGCTTACAGCGTATACAAGATAGGTACTCAGGAAGTAAGGTAGCACTTAATGCTTTTGTCACAGATACCAAAATGGAATATGACTTATTTGAGATTAAATGAAGCTCCTGTTGTAGCTTACTGCCAGAGTAATTATTCCAACAATTCAATAGCAACTTCAGGGTAAAGAAAAACACTACAGTACTTGAATCAAATGATAACTGACTCCACAAATGGAAGTGCAAACGGATGATGAATTTAATTACAATATTGAATGGTTTTAAAGTTAAAGTAAGTGTCGAAGCAGGTGTTAAGCATAATTTTCATAGCAGATGTTAAGCATATTTATATTTATATTAATCAACTTGATAGTAATAAATTTTCCAAAGGCAATTACAAATTTTACACCGATCCCAAAAATATTTAAAATAACAAATACCTCTCTGACATTGGTTTGGATATAAATTTAGAATGGGTTTCTCTTTGAATCGTTGACACTCCATATTTTCCATCTCCTTCCTCATAGATAAAAAAATAGCTTTCTACGCCTTTACAGCCGTTGTCACCTCCCCATTTGGGACATGTCTGTCTGCTGTCCAGAAAATCGACGACATTGCAAACTAAAGGGGAGTGACTTCTTCTTTAGTCCTTCCCATGAGTCCTCGCTGCGTCTTTCTTCGCTCTGCCAATCATTAATCCTTGTTACCAACCCAAAGGAGACCTTCGTAGTCTAGTTCCTTTCAAATCTTTCTTTTACGGATGTCTGTCACAGAGGTCTCCTTCCTGACACTTTGCTCAGTGTAGCGCAACGAAAAGGTTTTAATTGGGGGCAAGGAAGTCGAGCAGGTGGCCAACTGATTTTTTCAAGTCGTTGCCCGCATTTCAAATCAATAAACATTGAACTCCGGCACCCTAGGCTTGGTTTTCAGCTCGGAAGTTTCATGCCCTTTGATAGATTTAGAAAGGCCGATAAATTTCCATGCTTAACATATGATGCCAATTAATGGACTCTCTCAAGATTTATGGAGCATATAGTTTTCCGCATTACAACATACGAATGATCTCGGAGGTTGTAATTGCATTGTCGATGCATCGTTGAGTTCACAAAAGCGAGAGTCACGAGTTAATTTATCGTGCATAAATGAGCAGTATACTTGAATCAAACGTATTGATACCTGACTACCAATTACGTATGCACTGGGGGAAATATAAAATAAAAGAAATGGCACGATACAACTCCTTATTTTTAAGAAACTTCGGGGCAACTTTGCCGCTATCTCCCATCTTTCCTCTCTTCTAATTTCTCCCGCATTCCCTAGCGTCTCCTCCAAAACGGAAAATGACATCCAGTGTCAAGACGATTACATCAAGATTAAAAGAGCGTGATATTAGAATCCTGTAGCTGGACTTTATGTACCCACTCGCCCACATGGGATCAATTTCGATTATAGTTGATCCAGGTATTACGAAATAATAAATTTATAATAATTAAAATTTATTAAAATAAAATATGGGCAAGATTTATAATTATATCACAGAAAAATGCAATGCCCCACAATAGGAAAATTAGTTGTTTTACCAACTTTATATTTCAGTAATAAAAACGAGCTTACACTTTAAACTTCGGGCAGCACAATAATTACAATAATAATATTACAACATTGACCGTCCCCAGGCTCCATTGAATTCTGATGTTGCACATGACCTCTTCCAATATTCTTTAAGTCATTGCATTGTCAACATTATTCTTCCCACTTCTTCTAGGTGTCCATCTCTTTCTCCTCTAAATAGATTTCCATTCTAAAATTCGCTTTGGCTATCCTGTGCCGTACCTCCCCCTTTTTACATGCTTAAGCCATAAGAGCTGTTTCTTCTCGATCTTCTCCATTATGTCGGTGACCATTATAATAGTTCTTGCAATTGTTTCGTTTCTGATTTTTCTCTTTTAGTTCACCTGCAACGTCGTCTAAATATAACCATCTCAGTTCACATAAGTTCATTTCGATTCTTCTTTGTCATTTTCGCGCCCATTTAAGAATACTTTGGGTTGTGCTTATATATATTCTTCTCTTTGACATTCTTGTAAATGTTTTGCCACATAAAATGGAGTTTCATGATCTAATCATGATTAACAATTAACATGTGCGGGAGAAAAGAATAATTTAAATCCTAAAAATTAAATAATTTCTTGATGCCTTGCTGCTTCAAATTATGTAAGTTGAAATGAAAAAATTAAATCTACGCATTTTACACTTCTACGCTGAGAAGAGAGTGTATATTATGAACAGAATTCAACAATGAATGGCAAACTTAATGGAACCAGGTGAGCATAAGGTGATCCGACTCTTTTCCAAGACGCATTAGCGGAAATAAGCAAGCAATTACCTGTGCCATGAGCAGCTAGCGCCCTGCATAGTGAAAAAGCATTACCCTCCAGATATAAACTGAAGGGGTTATTATATTACCATATTGTAAGGAGTCCTGGAGTAGGTGCTGACATGAAAGAATCCTACTCATAAGGCCAGGACAACCTCGCATATTACTTATTTGTTTCTCATTTTATCATCACTTAATGACATGAAATAAATAATATTATGCACTCCGTGTTAATAAATCACTTGACGTGACATGTCTTCAATTATTCTAGTATTCCATATTTCATGAAATTTTTCATCCTCTACTGTCTCGCATACATTGTAGACTAAGAAAAAAGTAGAATCATACGATGGAGCTAGAGGCTTTCGGTAGCCATTAATATCATACTATAACATTTCAATTCTCGGTATGCTCATTATATATTTCTGGCATATCATAATGCATATAGATACATTCAACCAATTTCATCACGGACTTTCCGAATTCTAACAAATGTCAAAATTTTGCCAATTGGGCGCTAACATTGGGCTCGCAAGGAATTTGTGCTTGAGTTCATGAAAGCTTAATTCATTTTGTGGATTTAACAAAAACGTCTTTACGATACGACCCGTTTTCAACAAATATTTCTCATCCTCATGCTGTTGAAACCCAGGTCGTGCCTTAAAGAAAAAAAGACGTACAAAAGTTTTTAAAATTTCCCGCCACTATGGAGCTATTTCACATGATTAAACTTGATAAAATTATTTATTTAAAACTAACAAGCTGTATCTCGCTAGACAACCTAAATATTACAGCAAAAATGTGTAAAAAGCAAAATTTATTGCCCCCGATACTTCAGTGATTCTTAACATGCTGCCAGCCTTTAGAGTACAGGACGGAGTCAGTTCCCGGATAGTGGACCAAAAAAATAAATCTTTAAACAAATGACCGCCTTGTTTTGCTCAAGGATAAAAAAACACATGACAGAGACACAGTAGACATTCCCGAGGCACTGAGAAGATTCACGATCCTCGTTCATTATCAGATTATTCACGGTATGTCCTCGAGGTACGGATTCATTTCCTCCACCCGTGAGTATGAAGACGTGATTGTTATGCACCGGTCGACTTGGAGGGAAACTGATTGGATGGGAACTGACGAACTGAAGTTCAGCGATGGGGAAAATAAGCACGGAAGCTGCCACCGCCCGCAAACGGCTATAGAAACAGAACGACTATATGGGCGAGGGGAAGAATGGGGGGGTGGGGGAGGTAAGGGAAATACGGGGGTTGCTTGTGTAAAGCAGATGAGGGAGTTTAGGAAAGAATTTTTCGCGAAGGCGAGGAAGGAGACAAGTTGGGTCGGGTTGTGTGTTGGGTGAAGAAGAAAAGGAGAAGGAACGAGGCGGTAGGCATGAGACAAGAGGTTGGTTGGGGAAGGATGGGAGTTCTGTTCAGATGTGCTTTCATTCCATCTACCAGAAGAAGAAGAAGGAATTTCTGAAAGTCTTAGGGCAGGGAGGGAGAGTGTGGAGAGGGGCCGATAGAAAGAAAGAAATAAAGCAGACTTCAGGAAGGGTGCTCCGGACTGTGCACACTTGTATCGCGACACGGTGGATGGACGGCCAGTGGCCCAGAACGGGAGGATCCGTGTTCGTATTCAAGACCGTGGAGTGAGAACAACCTCAAGGTATTTCCCTCGTTCTCCTCTCAAGCCCTCTTCAAGTCCTCTGTCTTGTTTCCTCCTCCACGCATTTCTCTTTCTTCTACTCCTTCTTTTGTCGAACTGACTCTCCTTTGACATCGCCTCCGTTTAAAATAAAAAGGTAATCCACTAATTACGAATTATTCGAATTGATATAAATCATCACCACTTCCGTAAGCAACGTAAGTAATAGAAGATACCCTACGCCATTTCCAAATTGAATCTCAGGGAAGCGGAAAGTTTTACCAGCTAGTATTTGTTTTCCATCCTGAATGCCTCGAAAGACGCTCACGTTTTTCACAATAAAATGGATTAAAACTTCCACTATACAGGATAAAACAGGCTGAAATACCTCAAATGCTTGAAATGACCAACTTTACCTGAAGAGCTTTAATTTTATTCATCACCTATTATCAGTCTCGTATATATAAACATACATACCCATCACGCCGTTCCCGCCGTAGGCACAGTCAAAAAGTTTGTTTTTGGTGTTAGGTCAGTAAAGCTGACTCTTCTTACACAACTTCCTCCAAACATCCCTATCCTTACTTAACTATTTTGCCTCATTCACGCTCTAGTGTTCTTAACATTCCTAATATCCCTTCCCTCAAGAGCATCTTCCACCACATTCACCCACCGAAGACTGCTAATATCCCTTCTCTCAAGAATATTTTCAACCACATCAACCCCTTCCTCTCACACCATTCCCTCTACTATCATATACCTGTTTCGTCATTCGATTCTCATTCATAATCTCGACAAGACAAAACCAACGAAATACGCTGCTCTCCCCATTTTTTTATCATCCACTCATTTCTAACCCTATCCCTTCTGCTAATACCACAAACACTTCTCATATACGCCGCAAATAAATGTATGTACCTTAAAAGTATGAATTTTCTCATCCAATCCAGCTCGTGATTATCAAGACCACGAGAAAATTCCTATCGTTCACAGTGAGAGAAACAATGCGGAAAATAGTTTAATAATTAACTCCGTTCTGTAGCCGGTATGACGCATAAAATTTATATTTAAAACATAATGTATTTTTAAACTGCCTTTTGCCTGCCGTGTAAAAGGTGAGCGAACTGCAACCACGAAGCAGAAGAGCATGTATCACATTGACACCCTTTAAGCGCAACACGTTATTTCAAAATGAAACTCCGCTTTCTCTATTTACCTTAAAGGATAAATCCAAAAGAAATAGAAAACTGGAAATTTTGCGCGGCAGTATGATCGTTGAAATAATTTTGGGTTTTTTACACATCACTGCTTCTACGGATTTTGGTATTCATTTCATTCATTGTTTTCTCTAGTATCACATTTTTCTTCATACTTCCAGACCCGAAACTTTTACTCCTCGGAAATTCTGGTATAAAAATACAAAACCTTTTCCTGCCTTTAGTATTGTGCTCTGAATACCGGTATGAACGGGCTTCTCGCGGATTATCTCTGAAACAATGCGTCTATCAAAAATCCATGATTTTTGCTTGTTTCGCGCTTGTAAGATGATCCAAAAAGTTATTCTGCAGCCATTTATTTCCATGACCGACGTAAAATTAAGTACCGACCGGAGAAATTGAAAAACAATGCTCCTTCCTGCTGTTGTTTCAAGTAATTCACGGAGTTATTTATTTTCAAATTAGTACAATGGGGAAAGCAAGTATCTTTGGTAGAAATATTCATGCAGATGAATGCATATATACGAATACATTTTCAGTCAACATTCATTTTATGCTTCCAATTTTCAGAGAAAACAATAAAAAATGAGTTTATTTAGAAGATTAAATGAATATCTGAAAGCATACCTGTCATAAATAAATTTACCGTGATAAACGCCTCATTTAAAGTAAAATAAGGAAAATATTTGGGTTTCCATTATTATCACACGAGTGAAAATAAATGAAAAAATAAACAAGAGAATGAGTTAAGGTCATAATTTCCATCAAGCAAATTTTAATTCCCGTATTTATCTACCTATTACCACCCCTTTGATTTTAAAAAATATGCTATGCAGGTGATTAGAACGCTGAGGGAAATTATCTTGATAGTATCACGCAAGTTTTCTCCGTTCAAATATATTGAAATAAATCCGTGACTATTAATATATACTCCAGCAATACTTCATCGCATTATGTAAAGATTCACTAATCTATTTAGAAATAAAAATTATAATCTGTTGGTGAGTATGGGATCAAAAATTCCGTTTTTCGGTCAAGGTAAAGGAATACAATTTAATACGTTAATTGATTTGATTGATTGACGGAACTCATTTAATTTGAACGTAATCTAAATATATTTTTTCTTCGAGTGCCTCCATGTATATGTCAAGGGTCAAGACTCCTTAAGGGATTTAGTGCTTAAGATGAGGTTCAGTACCACTTGGCCTTGGCCTAAAAGCAATTAAAACAAAGTGAATTAATGAATTTTCAAATAATATGAATAAATGCCGAAATGCTGACAATACGAAAGATTGTTCGCATTGATACCCTTAGCATGCATCAGATTAGAAAACGAGGAAGAAACTTCTATTTTGAAGTCAGTTAGATGGGGAAATGTGACATCATCAACACGAATAATATTATAACATACTGTGTTTCCATTGGTAGCGATTCACGCTTTTGAAAACCACTGATCTTAAGTGATAGTAGAATACCCAATCATAGAGTGATTTATTTAAGCTGCGATGACGACCATATTCATACATGAAAAGTGAAAATACGAAAAGTAATACTCTATTTCCATTGAAGTATTAATGAAGTCCTTTGTTAAGATTGATGAATTCCATGTACCAATTCGTTTCCGTTTACTGTTGTTTATGTGACCATAATTTTTTAATGTAAACCACTCCATAATCAATACTTATCATTATCATGAATAATTGAATGGCAGATGTCATATTCTTAGTAAAAGAAAGCCGAGAAGATAAATACGCAGAATTTCCTACGCTATGATGAAGCAGTTTACTACATGAATAAACAAGATCAATGCGCAAACGGTAAACGTCATGAATGCAATCCTAGGGGCGTCACAAGAATTTTACGCCGGCAATATCCGTTGAGTTTTGGAATGCCAACAGCAACGCAGCATGCTTGTAAGCTTTGAACGTGGAGTATTTTAGGCCTGAATGCTCACGGAATATCCAGGAATACCCATTTTGCATGCAATTTACGCCACCAGTACCATAACCCCCCAACTCCTACATCATGACCTCTGCTCTGTCCGAACCCATCCTATATAGTTGAACCTCGGTTGCCTAAACTCCATAGCCCTCCCGGGCGGAAGCGGCTAGACGCTAAGGAAAGCTCCACGACTCAACCTCCCACACAGGACAAGGACCTCCCTACTCTCCGTGAGCCTCCGGCATCTCCACTCATCTCTCTCTCTACGGCTCCGGGGAAGGAGGGGGAGGTCTCGTGGAGTAGGAGAAGGTTCTGGCCGCACGGAGAACAGCGGTTAATACGAGTTCGGTCACTCTCACCAACTCGCCCTCATCCACCCTCCATAGCCTACTCTTCCTCCTCCATGCCCTATCCTTTACACCTGCGGATCCTCCCTCGTTCCACTCCGCCTCCACTACGGTCTCGAAGCCCCGAGGGCATCTTCAACCTCCTCACCCGCCCCCATTTCGCCTAACTCCTCCTACGCCTTACTAGACCGCTACTCTTCATCCATCCAACATACTCCTCCACTCGGCGTTTTTCGTTCCCGGTCTTCATTTCAGCCCGTCTTCTTCCCGCCTACACAACAATTTCTTGAACATGTCAAAATGTCTGTCTCGGTGGCGGTGAGCTTATGTCCTTGCCTGTCATTCCCAGGTTCGTGGGTTTTATCCACCGCCTGGGTGGACTTTTCAACACTCAGGGAATATTTGTTTATGAATATCCAATGTTTATTGTTAAAAATGACCGATTTTACGACTAATTTCGGCTTGATGTTTAAGAAATAAACAGTTAAATATTATCATACGAGTAATATTTTACTCAAATAAATCATTAAATTAAATTACTAGTTTATAAATAATCAAATAAACGCTTAAAGCATTCGTCTGAAATGAAATACGAATCCGGATGTTACCAAATCGCGCAGAGCGCTTCAAACAAATGAGATATCCGGTGATTATATGGAAGCGTTAAGGGAACAAGAATTTGCTACAAAGTACCATAATGTCTGAGTTTGTGTGCATGGCGCCTCAGTGAAAAAGATTTGGTCCATTTTTAAACTCATGGGAGTTTATCTTACACATTTTGCAAGTTGTCAAACTTGACCTTGAGGCACTTGTTTGGGGACAAACGCATGTTTAGGTTTACCAATCCAATTTTAGTAAGAAGGTTTTAAATTCCTGTATAGCCAAAATTACGGACATATATAAATTCCTCCGGGCATAGCACGTTGAATGACATGTCCAGGAATATGATGACGGATGTGTATTGAGGATTGTTATTTCACTTGAATATCGCACTTTCTTAGATCCCCCAGCAGGTGACAGTGATTTCCGCTCAACTTTGACTGGTTGAAAAAACTGCACCTTAGTGTTTCCAGGCGGAAATTCAATCGTAACATGTTCCTCAGAATTTCGACGATTTCTCGGTCCTCAGTATAAATACGGAATGGTATAAATACGGAATTTACGATGAAGAATACATATGTTTCTGTGTGACTTATGTTTTCATTCACAAGGAGAAACGGAGAAGCACTAGCGTTAATTAAACGAAAATTAAAATTATATCCGTATAATTTGCCAACATCCTGCCGAGGACATAAATCACAATACCTAACACTAAATTTTCTTGAAAGGACTGAAAAATTCTAAAAAGAGCCGAACGTACAAAGTCGACAAAGGTGTTTAAGGAGGCCAAAAATATCTGTGTTCTAGTGCGATTTGCCACTCTTAGGCCCGGTTTCATAATCAATGGTTTAATATTATTGCAGAGAGAAAACATAAGTAATACGTACTGCCATTGATTACTCTCACGTCAACTAACACATTCTGAGGTACAAAACGATACATACAAAGCCGAGGTATTCAAAACTGTAACTGTCAGTAAACCTCAAGTTTACAAAAGGCTACGCCACCTCGCGGTTAACGTTAACCAAGCATTATGAAAACTGGGCCTTGACGTCATTATTTATAAGGATGTATCAAAATTATAATTAAACTTTGATTCCGCGAACTCTTTCCCTGTATTTCTCGGGAAATACAAAAAGGTCCCAAAATGGTAGGAAAATTGGAAACCCTAATTTCAACCCAATTCCTATCTACTTTGCTGTTTCTTCATCTGTGGCTCCCCTAACACGCCATCGGATGCTTTCTGACTGCACAAAAAATGTACACAAAGGGTTTCCATTCGACTCATTACTACCTAGACTCTTCCTTCCGTCGAGGGCTTGGGTATATTCACCCAACATGACCTCAGGCAGGAGGAGAGGAAATACTGCACTCCAGCCTTTTCTTTACAGTTTACCCCCCAGACCCTAGGAAGCGTCGGGCTTTCTCATGCCTAGGGCCGTCGATTCGGTCTGCTTGTTCACCTAAGTTTCCCGAATTCTTGCCAGCGATGCGTACTTAGTTCCGAGTAATGGTTTGTCACTAGCTCATCGCATCGCTGCAGCGGAGTGAAATTCTGAAACTCGATGAGCCTCGAGGAATTATTTCGAAGTTGGTCTTAATGCTCTTCGGCAACGTATGCAAGTCGCGACTTGCTCGTTGAAGGCAGTTAAAGGCGTGTATTAGGCTCAAGACGTTTATGGTAAATTAAAAAAAAAGACGAGTGAGAAGGTTCATCTGGAAGGTTAATATTAACATTCCTCACGACTTACACGCCTTAAGTACGCCATTTCGCGAAACTACCGCGAAAATTTTCTAAGTTAGGGGTTTATTGGGTCATAAGTAAGTAGAAGATAAAGAAATGATTGAACTTAATATTACACGTTTTACAAACTCATAGTCTGCATAAAAAGATTCCTGGGGAAAATCCCATATGCATTACATAGTAACGCTAAATAAATCATACAGCCACATAAACATTATGCAATAAAAAGGAATATATTCCCAGAAGGAGACTCAAAGAATGGATATTAATGACTAAAACCTCAAATATTTACATTAATTTACTGGTTGTTTTATTTTAGTACTGACTTGATATTTTACTATAGCACATTAGCAAACATGATAATGCCCCCTAGGTAATGTGTACATTCCTATTAGATGGCATAGATTGCTTAAATACTTTGTTTGACGCAAGAATTGCTTTTTCGCTTTCCCTATCGGACTCATTTCCTTATGAAAAAGCAGTTATCAAACATTTTTTCAACAAGGCTTTCAAGATACCTACCTGACTTTGTAACGCAGACGTCTATTGAGATGTTTTAACTGCATTTGAATCAGATACATACCCTTTGTAGCCTATATTAGGAGCTGGGTGAACTATATTATGGCTATAATATGGCTACATAATAATGAGCAACTGGAAGTTATGCGAAAAAAGATGTTTTTAAGTGCAAGTTAACCCCAGAGAAAAATATTTAAAAAATATCACATTACGAGACATGCACAAAACGGTGAGTAGGAACTTCATCACAAATTATGGCTATGCATGAGTAGAGCAACTCAATGCCAGCATCAAATGCATTCCCAGGTTATGCGCGTCAGCATGATAGAGAAAACAGCATCCCCCTCATTTACCAGATGATTACACTCATAGCCCATTCGTTGAAATCCCGTCTCACTCACCCCCCGGCGATCCTCTCCTAAGGCACACACACATATAGATCCTGCTTATCTGACTTCTCGAATCTCCACGTTCCTTTCGTCTCCCTTTCACCTCCTACCTCCTCCTCCCTCTGGTTCCGCGCGGGCCTCAAACTTTGACACGTCACACCCTAATTTTTCTTCTTTATCTCCCTCCCTCTCTCTCTCTCTCCCTTTCGCCAAATGTTCCCCTTCATCCGCTATGTCTACACCTCCCTCTCTGAATTCCTCCTTCGTCTTCCTTTTGCTCTATCCCGCCTACGTCTTCCTAATGTTTATCTTCCTCCCTATTCCACCGTACCTTCTTCCTGGCTCTCCTTTCTCCACACCAAAGTTTCCTCTCTCTCTGTCTCTTCCCCCTCTTCCTCCTGCGACTCTGATTTCTCTTCCACTCCGCATCTCTCAGTAACCCCCATCCCTCCCCGCGGCACCTCACTCCCCATCCGGCATAACCCACACTTCGAAGGAAGTACGGAGGGAGGGGGGAGTGAGGGAGTGGGAGGTGGTGGGGGCTCCCTTTCAGAGCCGCCAACCGTCCTCCTCTTCGTCGTCCCCCTCCTCCCCCACACGACTCTTGCGTCCTGCGTGATACGGATCCGTGACGGGAACTAATAGTTTGTAAGAAGGAGCGTAAGGGTGGGAGGGTGTAGGGAGGAAGGGAGGGAGTGTGGAGTGGCGAAAGACGAGGTTGGAGGGACCGAAAGGGAGGGAGAGCAGGCGGGTGAGGTTTTGGCGGTGCGGCGGTGGAGCGGGGGCATTATAAAGGAGGGCAGAGGCGCAGCGGAAGGGGAGGAATAGCGGCGGGATAGGAACTTGGACGGGAAAGTTCCCGAGGTGTTGCTCGTGCGGTACGCAACTTCGCCTGCGCACACCCTCGGCATCTCCCAACTCTCCGAGCACTCACGATCTTAAGCATCTTTCACCATCGTAGCCAATGGTTTTTTCTCCGTCCTGCATTTTCGGAAAAAAATTTCGGAAAAAGGAAAATTTTTGACCAGGGGTCCGAAACCTGGACCCTGTGAATAGGGGATGCTGAAAAAATGGCGGAATTTTAGATGATGTCTTGTTCAGAGCCAGAGCAACACAGTGGACGGTTTGAAGAAAAAAGAAAAGAAGTACTTGCTTAGTAAGATTATTATCACCCCTCTTCCATTTAAATTTATATGATAAAAACAATCCTTTTTCGTCTAGTGAAATTATTTTGTAATGAATCCAAAGCCTGGACCCTGGATAAAGAGGAAGGAAACATAAGATGAGGCTTTTATTATGTTAGCATGTATACGGGAGTATGAGAATTGGGTACGGAGTGGAAAAAACGTACTTTTACAGTAAGTCAGTGGTTTTCTCACATCCATCTAGACTTTAAACCCCCTAAATTCCTTCCACGAGGGAATTCCCCACGGGTTGAGAACCCCTGATCTAGAGAAACTTGGGCGTAAGAATTCCGAGTTGTTGCTCGTGCGGTACACAACTTCGCCAGCACACACTCTCAACATTTCCCAACTCTTCTACCACAAATGCTCTCACTAAGCTTTTACCAGCGTAGCCAATGGTTTTCTCTCTCCCCTGCGTTTTCGAAAAAGAATTTCAAGAGAAAAAATTTGAACATGGGTCCGAAACCTGGACCGTGGTGAGAGAGGAAGAGATCAGAAGGGCCACGTTTGTGATGTTGGCCTGGAGGAGGATGGATAAATATGGCATACGGAATCAAAAACAAAAAAGAAGTGCTTGTTTAGTATTCCAACGGTTTTCTCACATCCATTTAGACTCTTAATCCCCTAAAATCCCTCCAGGGGTTATTATCCTCTGGCTGAGAGCTCTTAGTCTATAAGAACATGGACGGGGAAAGTTCCGAGGAGTCGCAGGTGCGGTATGCTTGCACACACACTGAACATTTCCCAACCCTCCTAACAATTAAATTAAATCAAAAACACCCCACCAACAGGCAAATGCCTTAGGGATCACCTAAAGCTCCAGTCTGTGATTATTATTATATATTATGTACAACTTGATGGAACAATAAATATATTATTATTATTATAATCACAATCTTACCAATTTTTTTAACAGCATAGTCATTACCTCTACTCCACCCTGCACTTCCAAATTAAAATTTAACGCATACAATTTGAGACCATTGGCCCGAAACCTGGACCCTGTGGAAAATGGATGAGAACAAAGAGTGGAATATGAGATTGGTGGTCTGGGGATTGTTTAAGCAATACGATGGACGGAAGAGAAATAAAACGTATGAAGTACTTGCATAGTAAACCTATGGTCATTCTTCTTCATTCTATCTTCTTATTACATGCTTTTCTATTTCTACTGGAGCGCTTTTAGGGCGTGGGTGCAAAAACTGGATCCTGGGGAGAGAGCAAGAGAACACAAGGGAGGAGTTTGTGATGTTGGCATAGAGGAAGAAGGAAAGAAATACTTGTACAGTAAGCCAGTGGTTCTCTCTCATCCCCCTAGAGGAGCTTGAAGGGGAAAGTTCCAAGGTGCTACTCATGCAGTACTAAAATTCCCGTGCTCACACCGCCATATCTCCCAACACTGACTCTTACCCATCATTCGTCAACGTAGCCGATGGCTCTGTCTACCACATTGCTTTTATTAATAATTCTTCATTTTTTTCTGGAGAAAAGTGTGGGTCTAGCTAGTGGGCCCGAAACCTGGATTCTGGAGAATAAGGATAGGAGCAGAAGGGAAATGTCAGAGACAAAGGCCTGGAGAGAGGGAAGCATGATGAATACAAAGTTAGACGCAGTGGGGAAGTTGGTCTAATATGGGAGGAGAGAATGTGGGAAAAAGAGATAAGGAGACGAGGGAAGATGACACAAGTAATTATAAATATGGGACTTATTTATAAAAAAAGGAGAATCCAAGGTAAGCGGGAAACGCAAAAGCGGGAGAGAAAGTGATGAAGCATTTGAGATGGGATGATGAGAGGCCGAAGAATGATGAAGAATAAGAATATGGATGGAGAGAATCACTAACGAAGAAGTCCTATGAAGATCTGGAGAGAAATGAAGCATAATGGACACTCTGCTTAGAAGGAGAGACAAAATTATTGGACACATTTTGCGACACAACAGTCTAAGGAAGTCAATATGGAAAGGAGAAGTACATGGGAAGAATTATAGAAGAAGATCAAGAATGGAGTACATTAAGAAAAACATGAAGGACATAAAAAAAATAATTATGTGGGAATGAAGCGGACGGCAGAGAGGAGAGTGGAATGGAGAGCTGCTGCAAACAAATCTGCAAACTTATCACTACTGATGATGATGAGAGACTGACAGAATAGGCCAGCTTACCAGACAACAAATATAAAAAATATACTGCTTGTCGATAACTGCAGGACCCGGTAGAGTACCGACCATGGTGAGTTTAATATTTAAAAAATTGAGACGAGGTCATAGACTAGCATGAAGGAAATTATGCAAGCAAGGGTTTAAAACATAGCGTCACGTTGAAGGACAGTTAAAATTGTGCCCAAAATCGTATGTGCGTTAATGAATTCACCACTCCAAAGAAAGTTTTTGGCTGCAAAGAATTATTCAGGTGGCCCTTGAAAACAAATATTAAAAAAATAGATCACCTATTAATGCAAAAATTGTCGTGACGCTGTAAGGCTGAGACAACTGGACTTCAAGGAATGAAAAAGGGATTAGAACGGAAATCTAGAGGAGGTTGTTCCAGAAGAGTTAGGATAAAAACTATTCTGAAAGTTTGGGTATTCAAAGTAATAAATGAAGCTGATGCAGTTGATTAGAAGGAGGCAGAATAAGTTAGTAGAGTGATTACTTCAAACAGTTGAACAGTGAGAGTAGTGTTTGAAGGGATTGATGTGGAAATGAGAGGATTTATTACGGGAATGTTTGCTAGTATTCTGAGATGTAAAATAAAGCAGTGCGCGAAAGTGTTGGTTCAGAGCTAAAACTCAGCGATTAGAAATAATAAACTGTTGAAAACCAAACACAAGATAATGAATACCAAGGCTCGCGAGAGGAAACAGAGAAGTGGGGGATGGAGAGGTCCAGGTAGATTGTGAGAAAGCGAGACGGTTAAGTTACTGGATAACTGGAATTACTTCATTAAAAATGATGACTTTCTTTCCACGTAATTTATGCATCGGATATTACGGGGGAAGAAGAGTTTAAGTGCTGCGATTAAGACTTGAGAAAGATAAAATTATTTAGCGAAATACGGGCGCAGTTGTGTATTTTTACGTGACAAATGGGGAATAATTATTTATTCTTTTCTAATCGAGAAAATTTGTTACGTTTTAATTAAAATTAGTTATTTACCATAAAAGGTAAATGTTTTTTGCGTTTTAATGAACTATAATTGGTCCATTATCCCTAATTAAGTATTGATAAAAACATCTGCACAAATATACTTATTACTTGCGGAGAGGTAACAATATTTAGTTTGAGTAATAGGATAGTAATTAGAGAAAAAAATTAAATAATAAGTTAGGTGGTATAATTGTTTCGGTCTGTACCTGGTGGAAGTTGTTGATATTACTGCTGATTTACTAAGGTACCACACGTCGGTCTAATAGTTTTATTCATCATGAGGTTATATGATGGTATAGCTAAAATATTTCATTATACAATGATGTCTAAGGAACTCACCATATAGCATTTCTCGTATTCTATGACTATAACCCCTTTTGTTAATAAAACAAAACAATGTAGGTAAAAAAGGAATCAACAACAGAGAAAATAAATGTTCAAGATGTTAAGCATTTTCTTCACAACGATGGATAAAATAGGAAAAAATAACTCTACGTTTAAAATAAATAATTTTTAAATAAATATTCATATGGTTGAACGCTAGCATTACCAGTAATCTTCCGTCTCTTAACGTGCATACGCGCGAGTCGGCGCACAAATAACTAGCATTTGCGCTCACCAGGCTGCACACTTTATTCACTATCTCACGTATCTCGCGCACACTAAGCCAAGAAGAAGGTACGGGCCGTATCAGAGATTGACCTCAGTGCGTGGCGATAAAAATGATGGACCTATGAATCCTCGCCGACCTGGCCGGATCAGCAAAAGTTACAAACACAATCCGACCTCTGAATGCTTATCGATGCTTCCACTTCATCCTCCTTCCTTTTGTTCCTATCCCCAAAGAGTTCTAGTGTGTGCACCAATACCTTATCGGCAGATTCAATCTCGGCGCGGAGATTCAAAGGAAATGAGAAGAAATCCTAATAATTTATCAAACGTAATTCTATCAATTCATACCGGAAACAGTGAAGGCACTTAAACTCCTATTTATTATATTTATGCACTTCAAAGTTACATTGGATTGGATTGGAGAACTCAGTAATTTTTTCATTAAAGAAAGGTATTACGAGGACATTAAGATTAAATATCCATCACGAACAAGTTAAATTCATTCACGTGCCTTCCTCTCACCTAGGGTTAAATACAATCATTTTGCAGAATACTAGCAAGTTAAATGATATTTAAAGACGAGTAAAGTAAAGGCAAAATAAATTTTTAAAAGCTTAATTACGCAATAATTGACATGAGAAACATTTGTAAGCTGAATACTTATTTTAAAAATATTTGGTTTACGCGTCCACGATATTTTATTTCGTCTTCAGCAATCGTGACTGCGACTGAAATATATCCCAATAGGCATAACACATATTTTCACGGAAATAAACCTAAAAGTTCAACATATAATTCATAATGTTGGCGCTTAGACCTTGATAGTGGATACCAAGAATCACTACTCTTATGGGGTGAAGTGCAACCACCTCTCTGATGAAATTAATACAAAAATGCATCATATCTTTATTTTATTTGTCGACAAAGGAATAAAATTTCTTTCGCCTACAAGTAATTTTGCTAAGCAGAATTGGGGAAAACAACCCTACTAAACTGAAAGATTTAAAGACAGGTTCCCAAGTCCTTACGTAAAATATCTTATAAAGCAAATATCATTACATTTTTCTCACAAACTAGGCCTTTTGATGAAGGGAAAATGATGAAAAAATACACGTGGATGCCTAGGTTTGAATTGATCGGAATATTGCAAGTATTAGTAGAATTATGAACTTTAATTCATACTAAACTAAAACACTCTTATAAGTAAAATAAAATTCTTTTCGAGTTGAAAGACTGAATTCCGCCTAAAATGTTCACGTGATGAAAATGGTAATTCACTCGCAATGGTCGTAGAATTCAAATAGAACTTAAGTCAGATGACATTCAGGTTTCGTGGAGTAGACTAAACACGAATATAGGTACTTTGAAGATACCCAATAATTATCCACGTCTGATTAACACTACGGATTTCCTTCTCAACCATTCAAAAGTTGAAATGAGTACATTTTACAATGTATTAATTTAAATTTTTTAATTTTATTAAAAAAATTGAAATAAATATGAATTTAAAAATTTTAAAAACCTTCATAAATATATTTATAAATTGAATTAAAAGACACATGCATAATTTTAACCTATAAAAAAATAAATTAATTAATAAAAAAATGTGCACAGATGCGGCGGTAAATTATAAGAGTCAACCACTAAATGAAAAACCGGGCAGTTACTAAAAAAATTGTATATTTCAATGGCATTTCATCCAGGTAATGGAAGTGATTCCCCGCAAAGTTTATTCACGCGCGCCCATAAATTAAATTTCTTTCCCATATTAGAAGTAGAAAAACATCGAATTTATTACAGCGCCGATTAATAAACGAGCTGGTAACTTCAGATTTACGACACAGCCACGCGATCGGACGTCGGTCCGTATCGGTTACCTGGCCGGGGCCATTAGGGGATAGAAGGGGATCCGATACATCGGAGAGGAGAAGAACCATGATACAATTCTATAAAACGTACATTTATCGCTGTCGCGCGGGGAGCGGAAAGGCGAAAATCAAACGGCCAGCGGCATCCCATATCACGCCGAAGCCTGCGAAGAAGGGGTTACGGACGACTATCGCCATACATTTCTTTCGATGCACAAACATCCACAAGCACAACATCCACATGCACACACACACACACAAGAACACCACGACTGTTCGACTTCTTTTTTCACGAAACGCTCCGGCTTAGCGCAAAGATAGCGAGAGAGCGCGGCGGGTAATCTGATGTGGGAGTGGGAGGGGCTGCGCAAAATGTGTTTTTATTTCGCCCGCGATTTTCTCTGCACACGCTCCTCTTCAACCATTTCCTCATCCTCCTCCGTTTCTAATTTATTTTTTATTTTCGCATTTCGTTTCATTCTCCACCAGACCCCCGTCTAACGGAAAACTGAGATGTGTCTGGAGAGTGTGAGGAAGGAGGGAGAGAGAGGGAGGGAGAGGTTGGCAGGGGCGTAAAGGGTGAGGTTGAAGAGGAGAGAAAGTGGGGAGTTGCCGGGCCAAAATACATTTCCAAGGTGGCTCTGTCTTTCAAGAAGAGAGCAATCGACAAGCAAATTTAAAGATTAATCCAAATCGTCTCGAAAACAAAGGAATTTTGAGTGCTATGCATGTCTTTCGGTCATCGAGGTAACCAACGACATGGATAATTGAAATAACCTCGTAAACACGGGCGTGTCTACGAGACTGAAGCTCTCTCTGTCGATGGTCACCTGGATGATCACAATGGAGGCATAGGAGTAAAAATTCCTTTACTTTTGTAAATAATTTAGATTAATCTCTAACTTAAAAATTGCTCCGTCTCATCACCACGTAGAGTTCTCTCGCTTTTTTGAGTGACATCCAGGCCGGGTTTTATAATGTCCGTTTTCATATTTTCTCGGCGAATTAAAACAGAAGTCAATACGTTCTGCCATCGTTAATACTACCATGAACTAACCAAAAGCCTGACGAAAATCTTGTGCGACACCGAACCTTTCGTTAACACCATGTTAACGTAAAAGCTTCGCAATTTAATGGGTAACGTTGACCAGACACCGGGCCCTAGGGTATACATTTTAAAATGAAAGGTTCTGGGTAATATAGAGGCATTTATAACATGTGGCATTTAGTAGTTTTGAAATATCTTGAAAATAAAGTTCAGACAAAGTTCAGGAAGGGAGGAAAAGTAGGAGAGTGCTCAATCAAGCTGTTTTTTGGTGGGTTTTGTATTTTTTATACAAAAGGCATAAGTTTTGAAATTATATTTATAAAAAAATACTCCCTCCAAACTGACTTAATTATAAGCTTAAGTAAATGCTAATTGTAAATTGTAATTTATTTTATTTTTCCAAAAAATGTTTAAAAGAAACTAGATCACCATAAATGATAGCTGGCACTATTTCACTTGAATCCCTTAAAATAATGTCTTCATTTTAAAATCATAAAAACTAGACATTATCAAATCTACAAATGAAATTGATTATATAGTTGAAGAGTTAGAGTAAGTTCTAATGAATTATCATCCCTTGCTCGTGGATAGGGCAGGCGACTAACAGAGGCCGAATTTGCCACGTAATGTTGCCATAACGTGGCACGATTGGCCTCGTGAGTGGAGAGAAACCCAACGTCGGCATTAGCCAACACATAACGAAAGGCAACAAGAGAACCAAAGTTTAGCACCCCATCCGATTGACGGATGAATACGCTTGTAGAGCTTTCCGCAGGGAAATATAGTGGGACTCAAGATCTCAGGGAAAAGTTTTCACTACCTCCGACATTTGTTCGCGTTCTCGCGGGGTAAGAAGGCAGTATTCCGAAATTAATGTTGCTTATTGAAAGAGATAGCTTCCATAGACTACCGAGGTACGAATTCCGACGAAACAATTTATTTGTTTAACAATAGTGATGAATTTCCTCACTTTGGCGTTATATCTAACAATAAGCTATTTCTATCATGGCACACTGGATGAAACGTTCTCAAAAGATGCTGCGTTCCAACTGTATGGGAATTTATAAAATAACTGACGCTAGGATAGAGTCACCTAATTCCATCAGAGTATACCTCTCTCTAATACGTACGATTGCGTCAACGCGCAGAGACCCCTTGTGCTGCCGATATTATCGATAATTTGGTCAAATATAAAATTTCATATTTTCGATTAAAGATTGGCCTCGCGGACGTCAATGTTTTTTGGGTTATCACGCAGTACCTTGCTAAGATCCACTGTGATTTTAATTTTTTCACGAAGCACCTAATACTTTTGCGAAGTTTGTCAAAAATTGACGAAGAGAAAGGGGAGTCTTTGTCCTGGTTGGCGGTTCCTTCTACCGATGGAAAAGATAAGATCGAGTTTAGCCTAATCGGCCAACTCTAAGCATTGTAATTGTGACTCCTCTTCAACTACTCCATATTAAAGGTTTCCTTACTGTTACGCAAAACGTTCCTGCTGACGAATTGCAACTTTCTCATTATTAAAAAAAGCTTATACTTGGCCAGAGGTACCTCATTCCATCGTTGCACCCCCTATGAAATATACAATGTGTCATAATTACATTTTTCAAAAGTTAGAATTAAATTTCTTACCCAGTGAGAAATAACAACTCGATCAAATACCAGTTTTATCGGTATTTCATTCCGGAATCACCTAGATTTTCAGAAAATTTTCAAAATTCAATCACTTGTGAGACAGGGTATGGTATATATTTATTCCGCTGAAATTTGACATGATCAACTGACAACCAAAATGGCAACTTTTCCGCCCTGAGACGTTAAGAAATTTCAAAAAAGTGGATGTCTATCCACCCAAATGTACACCCACACACAATAAAGATGCAACACTGCTATATCCTCCGGACTCTCTCAAATAACTGACCCGAGGCCAGGGCTACCATAAGGGCAGGGCATGTGGGTAGAGGGCGGAGTGGGGGGACGAGACGGTGGAGGAGAGTCAGGTGGGTCGTTTCTCGCGGCGATGGAAGCCCCCGGTTTCCGGAGGGATGGGGGAAGAGCTCGGGGTGGTCGGCTGGGTGGCCGAGCTGTCTCAACCGGCGTGCCTTGGGCGAGAATCACGCGCGTCGAGAAGGAAAAGAGAAGGCCCTCCTGACTGAGCGTGCCCGGGTCCAATTAGGAGGGAAGGAGGGAGAGAGAGAGAGAGAGAGGGAGAAAGACGGGACCGGCCCGTGGAAGATGTGATGGAAGGCATCGGAGGGAAAATGGATGCTCACGAAGTTTAACGGTTTCTTTTCACCCCCCGTCCCCTCTCTGCTGTGAGTGGAGGTAGTGAGAAAGCGAGAGGAAGAGGAGAATTCAGGGAGGGTGGGTTACGGAAAGAGGGCGTGAGGGTCGCGGTTTTTTTCGCTTCGTTTCGCTGGGCCCTGGATCTTTCCCGATCCCTCCTCTCATTCCTCCACCTACAGTCTCCAGCCACCCACCCTCATCTCTTCCTCTCGCTCCTCACCCGCCCACCTAACAGCTGAGCGAACGCCACTCTTCAGTCCTTACGTCATCTGGAAACGATCTCAAACGCTTAAGAAGAGGCCATCGCATTACAAAGGAAAAATTACAATTCCTTCATTTGCCTGTTACTTAAATATTGAATCCAGGTGAAGCCTTTTTGGGAACCCCTCCTCCCTAAAATCCTCGCGGCGCGACTGTCTGTTTGTCAGAACATCGTGGAAAAATCGCAGGTGGCCCAGGAAAAGGAACTGGCCCACCTACCCTGAATGTGTGAATTTCACAGTCCAATGGCTTAGTATGGGGTGAGCTCTACTCTCACCTTTCAACACTGAGTGAATGATTAAATATTGAAGAGTCTATTACTAAAGTACTTTTATCTGATAAGACGCATCATTTCTAGCTTTTCAAGATTTCTTTGACAAGCTCAACTTGTAATTGAAAGGGTGAAAAATGGTAGAACAATGAGCAGTACTTTTTGACAGAAAAAATCCTTTTTGTCTTATACAAATGTTGCTTTCGCGTAAAAACACTATTAGCAGCAAAGTCTTCCGTGAACGGTAATAAAATTAAGGCAAAAACGTATCTCCAGTTTGGTCATTAGCAAAAACCTTTATAATTTGAACTCTTTAAATTTCACAAACGGTGCATCAATTGGCTACTTCGAGAGGAATAAGTATTTATTTAAAAATACATTCATTGAGCATTCTGTATATTTAGTACCTCTCATTCTCACTTTCTATTTACAGCAGCATGTCACAAGCGATAGCCGTATTGTTTAACGATAGAAAATAAGATGAGGAATATCTCGTTTGTTTTCCATATCGTAGTCTATAGGAAACATCCTTAAAAGGATGAGGTGCTAAGGCATTTGGCCAATGACGCGGGCCGGAGAATGTGAATGAAAAACTCAACGGATAATTCAAGAAATTGTCTATACACGATTGCAGTTATATAAAGTTATGAGGTCCAAAATACTCTTCACTATATCGGCAGAGTTTGGAGGACACAGATAAAATGATGGAAATAAGCACTGGGAAATGACATTGATATGTTACATCTCTCCTTTATCCAACTGCACAACCACCAACACGGCATAACCATGGGAAAAACATACTTAAGCGTTTACGCACAATGTAGGCTTTTAGAGCAATGACAATCACACAAAAATCGTTAGTGTTCTTAAACCCCGCTGCCAAACACCCTTGTGGCGGATGGCTGGGTTGAGTAATGTAGGTGTTCATTTTCTTCTCCATTTCGCAAAAAAATTAAAGTTAATCTTAACACAGCACTGGGTAGTGATTACATGAGGGACTCCTAGTTCCTGGCGAGCAGAGGATAAGTAAACGGTTTCTATGAGGGGTCGAAAGTTCCCTCACTTCTCCTTTATTCCATAGATATTTTCACAATAGACAGGTCGCAGATGGCTCTTAGGCTATCTTTCACCAGCGATGCTAAGATAGGGAAATGCTTCTCAGACGTAGTGTGGTGGTTGTTCTCGGGGGTAATATATGGACTGCGGTCTTTCCCATCAAGTACGATGCACATTTGAAAATGTTAGAGTGAGAGAACGATTATTTACAAATAGCAAAAGAATGCCTTCTTTTGAAGCAAAATTAATGATGAGATGCATGGAGAACAATGTACGCATGACCTTTTAACAGCTACCTATTTACGTTGGGTTCGAATACATCCGGCATGCACATGTTTATGATGGGAAACTTGGAATGCATGGAGAAAACGAGATAATGGACGTATCAACATGGCAAATATATCCTCCAACCGCATTCAACAAATCCAATGTTTCATTACAATGTTAAAAATGTTTTCAGGGTTTCAATGGTTTTATTCTTACAACAGATTATTCTCATTTAAACAGTTCACGTTCATTTTTCCAAACCTCTGAACTGTAAGTTATTCCATGAAAAATTCATTCCGGGATGCTCCTGCAGAAATCGTCAGGTCTTTTTTTGGATTCTAGGACGACCAATTTCACAAGATTTTCTAACTCTTACGGCCATTTTGACTATTTATTAATTGCTCTGCTTTTGATGTCAATAAAATTTCAATGCCATACTGCTTCTGTTTCAACAATGGATTTAACTATTGCAGATAACTATAACGATAAACCGATAAACGACCTGTTGATGCAAAGCAATTAACGTTTCTCAGAATTATCAGTGACAGCATGTATTGATATATTCAAAATATATAAGCAATAATTATTGCGTTTCATTCATTCATTTACGCGTGTGAATATTGGATGGAAGAAGGTTCGGCAATAAGAATGGAATAAGAACTAAACAATATTACTACGTCAAAAACAAAAACCATTAGAATGCCTTGAATGAAAGGTTTGCTCCTATTCGGTTACAGCTCGTTCCTAATCGTAGAAAAGTCCAATTAAGTGAATGAAGTCTTCGACTCTCATACTTAATTCAGCAAAACCCACACTGCGGAGCACTGATATGCTCTAAAGGCAACCCTGCATTATCTATTTCTATCCTACATGCCTTATCTAGTAATGGATATGATTTGCGTACGAAATCTGGAAATAATTCAAAATAGTTCAAAGCACCGCAAAATGTAGGCAAATGGCCGAGTACGATAGGAGAGATAATTTATACGATATTCCACCACTGTAAATTTCGTGTTCCAGAGGAGAGATATTTACAAGTGGAGCACATCAATGTTCAGATAGGCCTATTAAAACGCTTATTTGTTTCCTTTTGCGTGCACAGAGACTGAACCTTAAGAGTTCGGGAATGGGAAATTTCATCCGAGCATCATAATATTTTACAAGATTTTATCAGCTCGAACGGAATGGAATGCAAACAACCATGTAAAAAGTTATCCTCAAAAAACGAAATTCCCGTTAATAGACGGTAGGTATACCTTTGCAAGACAAGAGTTCAATAAACCATACACCCCTCTCTTGAGGAATAATATATCTCCGGGGCTCCATCAACGGAACTCATTGATGTACACATGCACGGAATTGGAAAATACGAGCGGCGTGCATTGACTGCAATGCTCTCAAGCGTGAAGGAGGGTTGGGAGGATATAGCGTAGTGGGATAGAGGGTGAGACGGAGGAGGGCAGGTGAGGGAAAGGGTAAGAGGTGAACCTCGGAAGAGGAAGGAGTCCCTCCGTGGAATACGGAGACGGAATGATGCGGAAAAAGGTGAGGAAAGGCAACGATGACGCGATGGAAACGTACAACACTGCGCGGGAAGGAAGACGAAACACAAAAGAACGAGGGTTTCGGAGCTAAAAATGAGGCAACTTATTTTTACACTTATGACCCAATTGAGAGTTTTTGAAGACAACGAGTGACTGAATCATTTGCGGAAGTTGCATGGGAAACACTGCGATGAACAAACAGTTGAGGGAAAGAGCGGGATCTAAGATTAGCCCAAAAAATATTTTGTTCCATTTCTGAGGAAATATAAGCACATCAAACTATTATTCGTTGAAGACATAAGCACATGCTGAATTATGAAAAATTCATAATTAGTTGAGAAAATATTACCACCCGTCGAATTTGCTCGAAGCGGATGGGATCTAGGAGAAGGAGGAAACTGAGATTTACCTAGCAAATATTATTGCGAAATTACATCACACTCGTTTAAGTGCATATAAATGACTGTATCCTCCTAATTACGCCAATTTTACTGTTAATTAACATACTTAAAGTGAATTTTAACTATATGCGGTAAATCCAGGACAAGTAAACTTTTAATACATCGAGGATAAGTCAACGCAAGCCAGATTGGTTACGTTCATTATATTCAAAAAAGAAAAAAAAGCGTTTAGCATGATTTATGTTCTCACATAATTTACAGCATACAAAAATACCAATAATTTCAATATTTCGAAAAGTAATTGCAAAGACATGTATAAACATGTTAAAAATAAAAGTAATTAACACATACTACATTCAAAGATTTTTAAATACATAGGTACTTCACTAAATCAATTTGCCGGTCAGTGCAACTGAAGCAATCTCAGGTCAAAAGCACAATCACAAATTGCTGAATTTGATGCAATACAATGTACCTTATCTTGAGCGCACACGTTCAAAATACATAGGTACGTAGCAGCAGAGTATAAGACTCTAACAAACTGGTCGAACTAAACTTCTTCTCACTTAAAAATATTAAATTTGGTTAGCTACTACTCCCTTGGAAAGAGATTGCTATGTTCTCTATCTTCTTCATATCTACGGATTCTCAGGCAGGTGTGAATATTCCAGTGAATAGCAGGCTGCATGTACTTTGAACCCAATTAAAGCTTAGTTAGAAGAGCACTTAACGTGCAGTACGCCACCTGTCGGATGAGGCGTTAATTAACCTGTGACAAACAGCCACCCTTCAGAGCTTCAATAAGAGAAGTCCAACTTTCTCCAGCTTATTACCAAGTTTAGCTCTATTTCCAATCCAAAGCGACTCATCCCAGCAGATGCACGACACCCAAAATACGTTGCAGACACTCGCTAATAGTCCACATGAACAGCAGGATGACGAGCAACCGTATGCTTTATAATCGGTGTATTTATTTTAATAAGATGCATAATGTGATCCCAGAGGATAAACGTAATTGTACCAAATTGTGCATTTTAAAGTATCATCATACATTTCCTTCACTATTTCTCAAATAAACGATGCACGGGTCGAAATTAAAAGAAAATCCTCCGGGAATATAGGAAAAAAAGATTTTAAAAAATAAGAGTGGAAATGGGTATCACTAGGGTGACATGAAAAAAGTGATCCGTTGCTCACCAGGCCGGATAAAAATTACTGATGGAATTAAAATCAACATAAAGATACGAACGCGAATGCATTGGTGGTGATTTTCAAATTTCTATTTTGAGCTGCTGATTTTTTATACGAAGGCACCATTTTGTGATTATTATATCACCATTTCTGTGTTTCATATTAGCATTATTCTCCAGGGAGATTCAAGATCAGAGGTGGATTGAAGATACATCAGTGAACACTTATGGTTAGTAAATGTTACTGTTAAAGCCTAATGGTATACATGATGGTATGTAAAGAGATTATAAATTACATGATCACATGCCTATAAGACTAATTACCGATGTAATCCGTATTTTAAAGTAAACATATACTAATTACTTTGTTTACATCTTATAAAAAGCACCTAGAGTTTCATGCAAGTCAAACAATTCTTTCTTCCACATTTTTTCTACCCACCATTATGCTACGTAAAAGTATTCTAACGGAAGAAGAACTCTTTGAAATATTCCCCAGATTTATCTGTCGAGTCCTTCTTTCGTTATATATAAGTTCCACCACATATGTCTTGAGACAAAATCATTATAATTAAAATTATTTTTCAATCCAATTACTAGAACGTTTGCGAAGTACCATTGAATTTCCCATGAAAAAAAACAGAAAAAAAATCTTAAATGTGCATACCTATTTCCAAAATTTTATGCGAGGATTTCAACTTTTTTAAATGATTGTGCTACGGAAGTTGAAGGAAATAAAAAAAAAGTTCTCAACCGGAATGATTATTTCACTCAATTTGTAAAACATCTATTCCAATTTAAAAACTAAAAATATGCTTTAGGAATACATATAACCCAATAAAAAGTGAGCACTATCCATGATATCTAGCTGAATTTCACATATGTATTTAGGAGTGGGAGAGGTATTAGACAACCTTGGATCTTCTCTCCATTTCTTGGGTCTTCACCGCGTGCGTTGAGATTGGTTGACAACAGTTTCACTGGTGTTCCAACCAGCGTCTTCAGCTCGAAGGATTTGCTGAAGATTCTGGTTAGAACACCTGCGAAACTGTTGTCAATCAATTTCATCGCACGGGGTAAAGACCCAAGAAATGGAGAGAGGACCCACTGACCAACGCCGCGGAAACCTAAGAACCAACATTAGACTACCTTTTTTGGAAAGAATTTCACTGACGACCAAGCGCTGGTTAATCATTCATACAGAGGATCGCAGAAATTGGCAGATACATTAGGAAATCAGTGCGGGAAATACGAAATTGAGGTCAATGATAAGAACAGTAAAGTAATGGGGTTTTCTAAAGCAAATAAAACGAGGCTGACAGCAAGGTTAAGAGTGCACAAACTAGAGCACGTGGAACATTTCAGTTGCTTGAGTGGGAGGAAGGCCCTTGCTTCGTTCCGTTCGTTTATTGCTTTTCCGCGCAAGGGGGCGTGGTTCGTCGGCGTATTCACATCGCCGTCAGCTCGGGACTTAGAAAGTTTTATGCTCCGAGGTGGTAAGTTTTTAATGAACAGGACTGCACATTGAAAGAAAATTGGCAGAGCAGTATAGATAACAGAAGGAGAATTACGGAAGAAAAGGAGGCATACACTAACGACGTAGACCTTGTACAAGACTGTAAATATGGGATTGACGTTTATATTTAAGGTGCTTTTTTTAATATTCATGCTCATTATCAATGCATAAATATTAAATGTCACCATCCAGGTATGGAGAGAAGCAAATTTTTGATGTATAGATGCGCATTTGCAAAAAGTGACGAAAACCACTCGTGTTTTAAAAATAAAAATAAATTCAATTGTAAGTATTCTTAACATTTTATTCATGCAATGCATTTTTTAAATTTTGTTTTCCTATTCACAGATAAATTTCTTCAAGAGTTAATTAAAAGTCTCCCCATTACTACCTACTTATCTAATTAATCTTTCCATTAGCAAGGGGAATTTGCGATAAGATGAAGAGAAGATTTCAGCAAGCTTACGATTCTGTACTTTAATAACGAGCTAATTTTCTAGATATTTTATACCTTGCGAAATCCCGAGTCCTTGATCACAGAGTCTTTCCCTTTCTTTGCATTAACTCCGCTAAACCAATCTAACTCACGCCGCTCTCTTGAGCCGTACTCGGCGTGTTTAGCCATCTCTCTCTCTCTCTCTTATTTGATTTCCCCTTTTACACTCTTACCCCACTGATTTTTTTCTAAATGGTCATCGGTAGAGCGGACGATCACGCACTGGGGATTGGGAGTTAATAAGGCAAACAGAAGGGTTTAAATTCGTTGCGGCAGCCTTTTCGATTTTGTTTTATTTCTCCTCTCCCCATCGAATGTAATGGCGACGAATTTTTTCCCAGCTCTAATGAGGTGCGAGTTCTGGTGCTGTTTGCTTTAAAGATTTCAGCTCAGGAGGAGAAAAAAGGCCTCTACCCTCTGCTCTCTCGATTATACGAAAAATCAAGGTGACCTTCCAGCTCGGAGTGAGTTTGAATCTATAGAACTTTGGGTGCTTTCTCGCGTCATTGATAGCTTTCGCATGCGGAACGACGACAGAAAATTAAATCACTGACGTTCGATAAAACAAAAAAGCAAGGCTGAGATGTTAATTAGGAAGAGTAATGGATAGCAAAATAGCAACATATTCAATGCAACAAAAATTGTACGCTGACTGAAATAAAAGTCTGTGTTAAGAAAAGCAGTCTACGCGATATAAAGGGATCCGGGTTCGAGTCCTGGGCAAGGTGAATGGTGTTTCCTCTATGGATTTCGCCTTAAGGTGCACTTGCGGGTGAATCCGTAAAGGTAATACCGTGCCAACTTCCGGTATCCTCAAAATTTATGAGAAATATGCATTTATTTATTCATATAATTCATATTAGCCTGATTTTGGCTCAGATTAATAATTTCGTGCTGTAAAACAGGTAGATTTCTTTATTAGGACCCTTAATAGGGTCTGGCGTCAGGTATCTAAATCTATAGTCGAGTAATTGTGATTGAATGAATAAATGTGTTTTATGAGAAAGATCGATTCGAAGGAGGCAGGCAAAACTGAGAAACGAATATTACAGTGGGCGAATCGTAAACGGGCATGGATTAAAGGGAAGACAAATAACAAGTAGATTTTTATAACTTGAAGGTACTTTAATAAATTATACATTGAGGCATGGAGCATAGGAATTTCTATTTTAGGGTGGCAAGATAATATTTCGCACTTGTAATAGACGGCTAGCTGTTGTTTCGGTGGATATTCATCTTAAAAAGAAACGAAGTTATCAATTTAATCCGAAAAACTCTGCTAAACAATGATTGTTATTCAAAGGTTGTCTTATTTTTAAGGAAACGGCTATCAATATATTGAAGCAGATACTGAGCTAAAAACGCAAGTGTTGAGGTATTGATGTAACCAATGAAGGTTCCAATTATTTCAGGTGCATCCCTTTTATCGTAGCCTTAAACTTTCAATACTGAATACAAAGAGCCCACTTAAGAGAAGGTATTCATTTTAAATTATCATGCCTCAAAAAATCTAACGACAATAGTCCCAAGGAAGCTTATTCATTTGCTATTCTGAGTGGCGAGATCGGGCATTAGAGTATAATAATTCATTCGGGACTCAGAATGCAGAAAGTCACGAGTTTAACGTTGTACTGATGTAAATCATAATTTAGTATTTATTCTTGTCTCATTTAAAATTATGACACAATTGCTAAAATTGCATTTGTTTGTTATATTTTAGTTTATTTTTATCGAAGTTGTAAGGAAATACCCTTTCTCAGTACTCTAAGACTATTTATGTCCTAAAACGATACCTTGTGATGTAGAGTAACGTTCATCCTTTTTATCGCATAAAAATTGATATTTTCGAGTGTATGAACTACTGGAACGTAACATTGGCTTAAGCATTACCAAACATTTCTTTGAATAAAAAGCGTTAAATTCTGAATTACGAGTACACATTCCTTCATGGTAAAGCACTGTCATGGCCTTATTCAATGTGTTACAGGTTAATGTCAACAAATCAGTTGGTATTATAGGTTCAATAGATAATGGAGGTAAATGTACTAGTGGTCTACGTGATGGATCAACTGTAGAGCCACAGGATGAGGGTGTACAGATGGCTAGAGGAGTCTAAAACATTTTATTGTTTTCAGGTTAAGTTTCCTTCGCATGCATCCCTCTAATTCAGACCTTGATGAACATCGTAAAAGAAGCTGTGTTTATGTCTTATGCACTCCAACTCCATGGAGTGCATTGCTCCAGAGCTTATACAGGTAGGTAGGTATCCTCTCCCAGTGTTTCCTTCGGTCCTCTCGTACTCTATATTTTTACAACGCAATAATTCTGACCCATCGATCCGAAGTTGTAAAATGTTAACTTGAGTAACTGATCAACGAATGCTGCTGCAGACGAATGCGCGTACATAAACAGCAAAGTCAGACAGGATCGTAAGTTGGAAGATGGTACTCGCATATCAGACGTGCGTACGTTTTTTTCGGCACCGTCAAACCTTCCACCCAGCCACGCAAATGACACGAGTTAAGCCAATTACCATCTGAGAGATGGAATTTTTACTATTGCCGTATTTACTGACGCGGGCAAGCGGGCAGGAATTAAACAACGACGACGGAATGAACATTGGCTTCGCATCAAAAGTTAATGAGCGACCCCGGTGGGGGCGTTTCGGAGGAGCGAATGACCGATGCATATCAAAGGGATTTTCGAGGCCGTAAATGTCCACTTGACGACCGCAAAGCGCGACTGATAATAAATTATTCGAACACCTAATTCGTTCGCGCTAGCTCTCCCCCGACCCTGACGGTTGAGTACGAAGTCCGGGCTGTCCAAAATGCCCATAAAACCGAACTCGAAGCTCACGAGAAATGTAAGTGGACCTTATTGTGTGTCCGCCTTGTCCTGTTTTGCTGCGAGGAGGGAAGGCACTCCGCCGGGGAAATGCAACCTGGCCCTTGGATTATCTTGGCCCAGCGACCGAGACACCCGATCCCCACAACATATCCCGCGAGTGTGTTTCAAATGTATTTATTGCTCCTCGCAGGCAGCACGTTAATGACGTCTGCGACCTTCTGCGGCTTTTAACGATTTTAATCGATAGCTGCTTCGAAGGTCGAGGCTGGCTCTGTACGCAATGCTTACCCTGATCGAAACAAATATCTTTAAACCTCGAACATGAGATTTTTCTTAATGCGACATTAAAGAAAAATATTTACATTTATAAAAGTTAATTTCTCGGAATGTTGTTCAGAGGAAGTGTAGTATTTCCAGGTTTTCTTTCCAGGTATGCCTCAAAAACATCTCCACATACATCACCGAATGAATGGATTCATAAAATCCACCCATTATTTTATTCCGTGGGGTTCCTAAAATAGCTAAAGGCCACTGTAATAAATGGATAAAGCTGATTATTCCAATATGCCAACAACCCACCACTCACGGAGTCATGAAAAGATAAAACGAGTTATCGGACAATGAGAATTGGGTTTTGGTTCTGTAAAATTTAAAGCCATTTTTAAACTACCTATGTTAAAAAATGGTAAGCACAAATGTATAATTCGTCGAAATTTAAACACAATTAGTTTAAAATGAATTCAAGCTTCTCAATGACAACACCTATATTGATTGCCTTCAGAATAATGATTGCCTTTTATGCAAATAAATACAAAAAAATGAATGTAAATAATGGTTAAGTTGAGGCAGATAAAAATTTTATTATTTACTCTTACGATTTATCTCAAACCTAAAACAGTCGCCAAATATAACATTTGATGCAACTTCAAGCACTATGAATACTAGATCTCTGTGCATTTCATAATAAATTGAGGTAAATTCCAAAACAAGCAAGCGTTGAAAGAGTGCGTACGAAGAAGAGGCCGGTACGGTTTGAAGCGCTTTGAAGGCAAGCAACTTCTTCAAACATCAATTTAAAGCGATTCGTCTCCACCACCTACTTCTATAAACGTATTCAAATTTATACCGAACAGAATCATAAATTAATTGCCATGTTTAAAGATATCCCCTTTGATGATAACTTAAGAGGCAATTTGTATGAAGATTTCTATGCCCTTATAAATAGGACATACCTAAAGGAAGCTGACCTCAGTCTTGCTGGATACAGCTCGAAAATTTTAATTTCATGAGACGGCGTGAATTGCTGCTATTTTCCTGCAAAGAGTCTCACTCATGTTTATGAACACTGGAACTTTTGCCCGGCGTTTTCATCCATATAAGATACCAAATTATACCATCCACAAAACTAGTTCTCATAATATGTCAATATTTATAGCAAGCATAGAAGCACCCAAAACTCAGGCCAACCTCAACATTCTTTTACCTATCCTTAAGTTATTCACTTCATTCACAAGAGTAGTTCTTCGTTGGACTTTTATTCAAAATTATCAACAAAATAATTTTTATAATGGAGCAAAATTATCGTTTTTATATTCAATGCACTAATTTGTTCGGCAAGTATACATATACTGCATTAAAAGCAACATATGTGGACATAAGTTCGTACGGAAGATGCCACTACCCTTCCGAGTGAGATATTTATATTTTTAAAATTTTATGGAAGCGAAAACCAATTTAAGTACTAAATTTCATCGATCTAAGATCCATTTGGCACCAGGTAAACAAGCCATATTTTGCTACAGTGTATAGGATTTTATCTTGCAAGGCAAAAAATACACTCGTTCATATGAGGAGGGCATCATATAACAGCTTTATTATTTCAGAACAACAACGTTTTTTGAACTACATTCACCCTCTGGGATAATAAAAAATTGTTTTTCTCAAATTGACCACAAAACTCAGTGAATTTTACAGGATACCATAAAACATCTTCACATTGAAGTCGGACGCTTTTGTATGATAACATTATTCTCAAAATGTATTGTTTTCCTTTTCGAAAGCAAAACAAAATGACAATACTTCTCGCTACAAAATTCCACTGAGGTAAATTTCGGAGCACTACTTTTTTGTTCACGTAAAATGTGTCGTTGTCACTCCAATCAATATCATTGGGGTTTATTATGGTTTCAAATTTTTTTCTCGAATGATCGTCGAATGTACGGAGAGTCGTGACTGAGTTTGGGTAATTTTCGCGAAAAAAACTATATAAGTGCTCTCGCCGTAGATTACCCATGCGCGGTCATTATGAATTTTGAGTTTGACACTGGAAAAATCCGTTTCTCTCTCTGCCTCACCCCCTGTAATACACAGGGAGTGAGGTAGTTTGACGGTGATGGAAATTACTAAAAAGGACAGGGGACATAAAATCTCGTTCCTTCCATTTATGCGCGCACTCGGTGGCGAAACTCAATTCTCCACCGTGCATTTTCGCTCAACCATCCGCATCAAGTGAATTTAACGAATCACTTGCGAAGCGCACCGTCCCAGTTTAAAGACGGGCGTTAAATATTCTATCCCAACGGACGCGGTGTTGTGGGGGCAAAAATATCTTTCAGATTGCCTTTGGCTAGACATAGTGCCTGCATTATCGTGGCTTTCACGCGCTCTTTTATTTTAAAAGGATATTCTGGATGCCTGAACTGGAATTTTAGCACCAGAGTTAGATTTAACACTACCGATGCGTAGAAATGAGTTTGAATCATTAAATTGGAATCGGAGTAAAAGAGACTGAAGCAAAAAACGTGGCGAGCTAAAACCGTATTAAAAAACTATTTCTAAATTTCGTTTATTTTACCTCGTAATTCCTTTATCGCAAAATTGGTCTCGATCTCTACTGCTGACTGTGATCTATCCGTACACTATTTTCAGGAGCCACACACCATTCCATTTTGGCCTTTCCGCATTATTCCTAGATTCATTCGAATTAGACTCATGTCGTTCCTTTTCGTAGTAGGTATGATCAAAAGTCGTTCGCTTTCGGAATGGGTATTTTCAAAAGAGTAAGTTTGGGGTTTTCGGCATTAGAAAACCGACATTAGACCTAGAGAACCGGATTTTGTTTTTAAACATACTTTCTCCCCATATTTTCGCAGTTCGATTTCATCCCTGATTCTCTACCTCCCAAATTTCCTAATCATTCTCCAAAACCACCACCTTTCCATTACCTTCAATCTTTTCTGCTCGACTGCAGTGAGCGTCATTATTTTGGCCTAACAAAGTAAAAAAAAGAATTTTTTCACCAATTTAAATTAAGGAGTCGTCGAAATGTTCAGTAGATTTTCCGGCATATATCTACAGGCATTCGGAAACTTAACAGCATAAATATAATTATTACACTCAGGTTCTCGTTTCTCAGTTCAGCATCATTTGTATTACCTATGATCTTCTCTGATCAACTTCCTTCATCGTCTTCACGTAGTTTGAGCGTGATATTTCCCATAATCTAAATATTTAATAGAAGTCATACACGAATTCAATTTTTTAATTTAAGCAACTGTTAGAAACATGAAATAAAATTGTAACATTGATGACGCAAGCATTTTGTTTTATATGATTGAAATTCAAAGAAATTTACTAAATACACACATATAAAGGTTTTAATTTGACTAAAGTTCTTCACGTTATACGCTGACAACGCCTTTAAAACCGAATACTTTATTGCGATTCTGCAAAAGTTTCTGCGGTGAGTAATTAATTTCATCTTAAAAATAGTGGAAAACGCACGCATACAATCACTGTAAAATAACTCATGCGATTTATGTGCAAAAATACCTCATTTTGCATACCCGTACTATTTCCCATAGTAAACGGCTTGTACTTTTTGGCAATCATCTCGAAACTTAATGATGGCAAGTGACTGATATTTTGTTATCATTGGACAGATGAGATAATATTCCTTTACAATGAGGCCAAACTCATCGAATTTTATGTGAAGTGATGCATTGCTCAAACTACCTTACCTTGCTCAGCGAATGCTAAAATTAAATTATGTCTATAGAAGGGGATGTAATGGGTCAAAGGGGATGAAATTCACCATGAAAAAAATCATTTAGCTTGACTTCCAAAACCCGGAAGTACAAATTTCCGGTGTGTTGAACTAACCATTTACACACCCGACCGGCGCGGCACCTCGGGGAATCGGTTTCGAATCCCGGTCAAGTCCACTAATTTTTTTTCGAGGAGAATATCGTCCCTTTTGCACCCCCGTGCACAACAGCGTGCCATTTGTGGATTTCGTAGTTATTTAGAATGACTGTACTAGTAGAAATTTATGATTCTGAGAGGATAAGGAGATGTTTAAAAGGAAATTTCGGACACTTCCCGACAAAAAATATCATCGTGCTCGTGCGTGATTTCTTTGGTGAGCTGCAAAGAACGTTCGCGAGTGGAGAAGGCCACATATAATGCCAAGTCATCAGAGGTGGAACAAATCACAGGCGGTGCCGAGAAGAAGGAAAATATCACCATCGTATTTCCACCTTCCCCAGCCCCCACAAGATGTCATTCTTTTCATTTTTTCTCCAGCCGGAGCCGCACTCCTTCGTCTTAAAACCATCTTCTCCTCCCTACACCTCATCATGCCCCATTTCTTCATCTGCCGATCCCTCCCACACAGACACTTTCTCCTCCAACCTCTTTCCACCTCCGCCCTTCCGCCTCTTCCTTATGACACTAACCGACTGAACATCTCCGAAGTGGGGGAGCGAGACAGAATTTATGGACAGTTATTTTCCCGACGGGGTGTAAAGGCGTTGTGGGCGGTTTTAGAGGTGACGGCGGCGGCAGCGGTGGAGAAAAAGATGCATTCCCTCTCACTATGCCTCTACCCATCACTCTTTCTCCCTCTCCTTACGCGATAAAAGGTGCTAAAAGTGTAGGTTACTAAGCCCGCATAAATATTAATTTCAACGCAACGAAATGAGTCTGGCGCTTTCGTTTATTTTTTTTCGTTTCGTACGTTTTCCTAAAAAAGATGAGGACGAAAGCATGATGCTCTCAGGACGCAGTATCTCTTCATTTATGCATTTTTTCCGCCCGCTTAACCACAGCCCTCTTCTCTTTTCTCTATTTCGCGGCACGAACGCAAGGGCGTGGGTATATATATCAGGGGGTGGTGCAAGCTTGGCGGCGGGGGAGACGAATATATGTATGGGCCGAAAAGATGGACCAGTCGCACCATTGGGATTTCGTTTCAATTGATTCGAAATATTATAGGTAGGTACCCCTTCATAAACCATATTCCATATGACGTTAATTCACGTTGCCTTGAGTCATCAACAGCAGCCATAAATCCGAAGATTTTTTTCTGCAGTTTTCCACTCCACTCTCCTCAAAAATGAGAAGTAAAAACTTCCCATGAACGACACACGACACGAAACGAAAATACGTGGGATCTCTTTGATACAATTTCTCGGGCATTGCTAATCAACCTGGGGGGCTGAAATTTTCAGGAAATGTTCCTAATCACACAGTGAGTTGGGAAAAAATTAAGGAAACTCTGAGGAAGTCTCAATATTTCAAGCGCAGACCAAATTTCGTTTTCGTAATGCGATGAAATGGGAGGACCGAAACATTTTCTTGACAAATCAATTCTCTTTCGCTCATCAGAATATTATAAAATACACCTACAACGGCGAAAATTGGACTGAAATATGTCTAAAATATAATATTTTTATTATTTTTGCGTCCATGTTTTACGTAGTGATCTCTAAACTGCAAAATATTTGTTTAAGCGTATAATTTTAGCGTTTTTTCCTCTTTCATGATTAGAACTATGACAACGACCATTAAGGGGCATGCGAGGCCTCACATACTCAGACTTGTTTATATTTATTAAGTAATTCTAAGATGAATTTGTTTGAAGAACAGGTATTAGAACGATTTTAGATACTAAATTAAGATAAATTGTTTCATAGTATATTTTAAGCTAAAATATTATGTAACGAAATTAATTTCATTACAGATTATTCAGTATGACCTTCTTAATGTTCTTGTATGTGACCTTTTGTTAAATGTTTGGTGTGTTGCACCAGAGCGCTCGTCGTTACTAAAGCCCACATTGGAACGTGTGTGATTGTGTAACTATTATTTATTGACCGGTAAAAACAAGTTACAATAAAGTATCAGTCTTATTTCGTCGTTCTTTTTGATCTGTCATTTTTTTAAACCATTATCCCAAATTATTAATAAAGTATTTTCACTTAGTTTCGCCTCATCTCGTCACTTTTCTCCGGACTATGTAATTCCTAAAACATCCAAGAGGGCTACAGGGGACCCGCGGAGATAGTATACGCCCAGGGGGTGTGAATGTGTGTGTTTCATCGTTCAGGTGCTTTCTTTGGTGATAGAGAGGCTAGAGAAGAACGTGTGTTACGGCGGTGTTCGTGCAGTTGGCGCGATTTTTATTGTGGCGTCCTTTTCTTGGCTGGTAGCCTGCACAACCTCAGTCCAGCTGGGTGCATTGTTGGATACTCCAGATACAGAAGGTTGGTTCCAGCCCCCGGGAAAATAATAACCGCACGACGGCGACGAAGAGAGAAAAAATTCCATCGCCTGCATGCCAAACCTCGTCTAATTCGGTAATCCCTTAAACTTTAATTTCCTCCATCTTCAAGTTTTGCAATAACAGCAACTGAAACATACTCCAAAGTATCAAAAAAATTGAAGTTAATAATTGTCAGCTTTCCTTCAAGTTTAGACGAAAAATAGTCCTACCTAACTTTTCACGTCGGCTGATGTAACCAAAATCAGTATTCAATCGGTTGTAAAATTGCCATTCAAATATCAATTACTCTCATGATTTCTCATTTATGTTCAAGTGGCTCATTTAGATCGTCCATCCCATCTTTCACCTCATCATGGTTATCAATTATTATCTGTTACGGAAGGGGGAATCAAATGTGGCTTTCAAAGGCATGACTGATTGTCGTAAAATGGTTACATACTCAGACATCCACTATTAATCAATTGACGTCGTCATGCATGAGCCTTGGTCTTGGAAGGAAGGTACGATGGAAGTATTTTTTTTGAGGTAATATTATTTAGATTCAGTGTCTAACATCATAACTACACGTACTTGCTATCGGTATTGCCGGGATTGAGCCCATGGTTTATCTAACATCGGAACCTGAGGATAACTACCAATTTTTAACCCTTCTAGGCCATGGTAAATGTATTGAGCCTTTTCGGGGTTGGCCTACCGCCTCTGCGAACGGCACCGCTCGCAGGACCTTATTTGATAGCGGTTAAGGAAGGGAGGCAGCCTCGGGTGCAAAGGTACAGCTACAATTTCTTTTGCACCGCAGATTCTGGCCTGATGCAGTTTTTTCAAATAAATAATCATTTTTTTGTTTTTTATTTCTGCGGATGCCACAAACAACGTAAAGAGAAATTAATTGAAGAAACGATTTAGGAGTGAATCCTAATGAGATATAATTGAAGTTCAAACTTTCCATTAAACTATACATCAATATGCATGAAGTAGAATTTTCCTGAATTAATATAATTAAATTGCAGAAGTTCCACTTTTGCCGAGCGTCCAAGCACCAACACAACCTTTTTTTGAATATTCTTATTTTTAGAATTCCTTGTACGAATTTTTCGTTGTTCAATCTCTGTTCATTAGTCCACAACATTTTCGATAACACCACATCTCCATTGCTTTCAATCTTTTGGCCTGTAGCTGTAACTGTCCAGGCTTGACTGCTATGTACTAGAATGGTCCAAATGTATGTTTTAATGAAGTGCTTCCTTCCTTCCAGGCTTTTGTTACTAGCTGGAAGCATACTCTTCTCCTGGTAGAATGGCTTCCTCCCTTTGGCTATTCTGATCACCAAAACCTTTTCCTGCTGTTTCCATCGCTAGTGATCCTACTTCCCAGATCGCAGAATTCTTATACTTGCTCAAGTTTTTGCTGTCCAAGTGTGATAGTCAACCTTATCTCTTCATTTTTATCACAAACCATAATATTGGTTCTAATAACATTAATATGCAGGTTGTATTTCTTCATAGTTTAGCCCACAAACTTCAGCACCTTGACTAGACGCTCGATTGTAGTACTATTGAATTCATTGCTGCACGCTGTTTACGAAAGAAATCACATCAACACCATATTCACACATAGGGGGTGAGTAAATATACACGGAAAAGGTGAAGCCATACACTTGGAACTCATCACAACCTCCGATCCATCAAAATGACACATCATTTAAAACATATTCATAACTACGTTTATGGGATAAGGTTTTATCAATGGAACATTAAAAAGGCTGGAAAAGGAAAGAAAGACGTTACTTTGCACTAGTTAGCATATCTTGTACACATCGCAAATACGTGGGACCTGCACAGAACAATCATATGCAAGAATTTAAAAAAATAAACAAAGGAAAGCGGCACGTTTCCTCCAAAGCTGTTGCAAATGAACTAATGGCAGAGGTAGGTTGGGAGTCATTAGTAACTGAGGGCTTAACGCTGGACGGAAATTGGTTAACAATTCAGATCACGCGACTTTCATGGTGACACTGAGGATATTATTTTAACCATTCTAGAAAAGATAGAATGAGCGAAAGAAAAGATACAATTTTCAATATAAAAGGCACATAAATTTACCTCTTCTCACGCACCATAATTGATCGAAAAACATACTGGAGGAGACATAAATCTGTCCTGATTCATCTCACTTTCCGTCCTTTCTCTCATCCAGTTTCTTTTCCCAATTTTCCATGGTTGTTGTCCCAACACCCTCCACCACACACCTTAGCAACAGCTCTCAGGGTGGTATGTAGATGTGCTCATCCAGTTCATTTTTTTTATTTTTTCGCTTTTCGCACGTGACGCATGGAAGAGACAATCAGTATCCACTCCCCGAACTCAGAACGAATCGCTGAACGCACTGACGGTTTAACAGGATAAACCCGGAGTCGAAACGAATGGTGCTCAAAACGCCTTTCCACTCCAAGCTCTCTTTTCTCATCTATTTTAATTTTTTTTTAATCACCCACGTTTAAGTCTCACACTTCACGAGGTAGGTAGGCACTGCATATATCGCCATGCACCCGTTTGGAGGCTAATTTGAGAGGCTCGCACTTGAGAAGAAGGTATTTTCAGCACGAGTTTTCCAAGTTTTTAAAAGTCTCGCCGGCTTCGGAAATTATGGCTGCATTTCACGCTTCCAGAGAAATTGTTTATGGCGAGCGAGGAAAAGTCGCCCACGAAGCGCAAATAGAAAAATAAAAAAACAATGGAATAGACCCTTCAAGTTCGAGCAGCGTTTCCGGTCAAACAGGTTTAAGTGATTTCGCGCGATTTGACTACTTTGCCGAGTTCTTCAGCCAAGCCATTCCTGGATGTAAAAAAAATGTATTTAGCAAATCGCGTATGAAGTTGTACTTGAGGGTCACCCCACGCTGACTGAATGGCTACTTATAAGGAGTGTATATATATCTGCTGAGATCTAAAGATTTTCCTTAGTTTATTTTTTTTACTTCAGAAATACGGTGATGAATGGGGACAACGGCACCGTTAGAAGTCATTTGCTCTATCTGGAGGGAATCCCATTACCTGGTAAAGTTATAGGGCGTCGCGGTCACTGCCGTGGCAACATGAGATAGAAAGGCATAAACTACCTCCTCAGTCTTTATTGCGTATCGAGTGATGCTGTGGCTTGTAGTACTAGCCTTTCACCCAGAGGAACCGAGTTCGACACAGTTGATGTAGCGCGGGCATTAAAGGGTTGAAATTAATCCCTTACAACGAGCGATGAGAGCTAGCCACGGGTGGGCAAAATTGTGTGGGGTGAATGTCGATCAAAGGCGTGACTTCAGGTAATGTGAATAAGGTTCTGATCTTCCCAACACACTCCTTTAATCGTCTTCCTCTTTCCACTATCAATTTGAGATTCCCGGTGGATGCGTATAATTGCCGGCCTGCAAGCATAGAAATTGGTCTTCTTTTTACGTTGTTTTGAACATCTATTCCAGATATCTGGTGTTTGGGGCAGTAATAAAGGTAACTATGAAGGGATTTTACGTAAAATATCGTATATTTACCAAGTACATCATACTCATATTCGTGCCCAAGAAATAATTACAAGAATCAGAAAATGCTCAGGAAAATTATTTATGACATCTATATCACATTTAGGTTTTTTTATGGAAGAGGTAGCATGCTGCGAAAAAAATGTGAACAGCAGACGCTAAATGCTAAGAGTAGTTTACAAATATTTCTCTACGAAAATGGAAAACGACTAAGTGCAAAAATAATGTAAACCTCCATCGGCTACCCTTACCTGTGACGTCTGTTTAATGTAAAGATTCCGAATGATACGTCTACCCCTAATTTCTTCAGGACCTCCATCACATTCACCTAATCAACTTTATCAAACCTCTTTTCTAGATCTATGAAGGAAGAAAAATATCTTCACCATATATATATATATATATATATATATATATATATATATATATATATATAACTGTAAGAACTACATTCGTCGCGAGCCATATATAACTAATTGTTCTTTATTCTTTACGTGTTTTTTTCATGATTATATCCTACGAAGATCCTACGTAAAGAAGGTACAAAATCCAACTAAGGGATTGAGAATCATTTCCTTAAAGAAAGAAAACACCTCATCTCAAAAAGTTGGCTAAGTGTCGATAATTTTCTGTGCTCTGAAACAAGAATGGTGTGATTGTTCATTCCTTACGCCCACACAAAATTCAGCATATTGTACTTTCTTATTTATGCCTTTGAAAAACTCAAAATTGATGGTTTCAGGCGTTACTTTGTGGAACTTGAAATTCATCTTGAATAATTTTAACTTTGTATTTCCACATGAAATTTTTCTGTATTATGCACCTGATGATGACGCCCTGACGTCGAAACCATGGTCGTAGCTAAATAAATTTCATGTGGAAATACAAAGTTAAAATTATTTGAAAAACTCGAAAAATAATCCTCAACAAACAAAAAACGAGCAATTAAAGCTCACCTAAGAATACAACATAAACACCAGTGGATATGCATCACCGATGACTACTTCCAGGAGATATATCGAAGAAGATGTCCTTCAAAAACGTTAATTGAAAAATTACGCTGCCATTTCCTGCAAAGTCTCGCGCAGGGGAAAGAATGAAATGAAAAAAAGAAACGGATGCTGGAGTTAAAACGGTCATGAAAGAGAAAAACCACGACATACGGTGATACGCCTGGGGATACGGCTGGGGATACGGCTGGGGATACGGCTGGGGATACGGCTGGGGATACGGCTTGGGATACGGCTTACAATTAGAGATAAGAATGAGCAAAGGGATAATATCGAGTATCAGAACGATAGTAAATCGAATAGAACTAGGTAAAGTTAATATATATATATATATATATATATTTAGGGATAATATATTTTTTTAAACACGTAGATAATCATTCCTGAAATGCAAAAATAACGTTCAGCTTAAAGTTTTACCGCGACCCCGCTCCCGCGGTCTATTTTGTGGGCCTGTGTCACTTGAGTGATTGGTAATGAGAACTTTTCAGGTTTCCGTGATACCAGCTTAGCAGTTTCAATAAATTGTGTTTAACGGAATTCAAAAATGTAATCTTACATATCCAGAAGTCAATATTTCGAGACGTAGTCGATTTGAGAGTTACAGATTATGAAAGTGGCAATAATTAATTCGTTTTCACAAAATTTACAAAAATATTGAACATCTACTCAATAATATCTACATATTAAGTAATGTTCATAGACTAATTAACTACTTATAATCGTATTAAAATTTAATGTTCAATATTATTCCCGTTCTTATTCAAAACCTGATACCATCGGTCAGAAACAAAGGTTCTCTTGATGCAATCGATGAAGTATGCAGAATACTTTCAGAGCCAACTTTCGAGAGCGGTAAGGCTGCGAGACGACCCATTTAGACGGCACACATGCTGTGGCGAAAATTCCACTGTTTACCATGTCAGTCCTCAAAAGCATGCTAATTTGTGAAAGCGACAACGGAAACCATTATAAGCCTTTAAAAAAAGTTTAAACAGAGGGAAAAACATTTATTACCACCATATTCGCATTTTCCACCACTGTGCACTGATGGAATCTAATCTCCAAAGACTGCTTAACATCGAATGAATCTGTTCCCAAAAACGGATAAGGGACAGATCAGGGGTAGCAAGCAACACAAGAGCTTGTGCGCCCTCAGATTCCCACGCACGTGAGCGTTGGTAGAAAAATGAAAGAAAAAAAGAAGGATCTTGGAGAAGAAAATATAAGACCTTGTCGGGGATACGACATTTAAATATTTAACACAGTCATAACAGGATGGACAGCGGGAACATTTTGCTGTGCTCATAAAAACTAATTATAAGAGGTAATCACTACTTAATCATCTTCTTGTTTGTGGCGTTATTCTTTGTTTTTACAATGTCTGGTTAAGCCTTTTCTCGGCTTAATATTTCATGCGTTTACGAACATTCATCGATATCGTTCACTTTAACTGACAGTATAATGTATGATTTAAAAAAATATCAGTTAAGTTTGTATAAACATAAATAATTTACGTTAAATGGATGCTATAAAATCGATCCTAAAGCCCTCAAAAAAATCTATAATGGGCAAAAATAATGTCCACAAAAAATTCTACGTGGATAAAGCAGACAATAGCTTAGTATTTATCCAGAACTTGTAATTTATTACCATCAATGTTTTTAGCGTTGGGAAGAGTTTTGAAGAATACACTTTGTGGAATTGAAGCATAATATTGAAAGAATAATACTTCGTAAAGATGAAAAATTTTTTGTATTGATACGGGCGTCGTAAATGCTCATGAAAGCGTGAAATATGGAAGTGTATTATTTTGCTTTTATAATGGTTTTAGCAGCTCGTTGCAATTATTGAGGTGAATTCATGATTTTTATAACCATGGTTGGAAATAAATTGCAAGTGTGAATCTTTCCCGAGTCATAGATTTTATTATCACTTGGTTCCACAACGCTGAGCCCGAATCAATCTCTCACATTAGAATTCTACACTGACACGTGTGGACATCCACAACCAACGACTGCTACCTCGTGGAAAATAGAATGATTGAAGAAGCACCTCAGCGAAGTGTAGCAGCAAGCGCAGAAAGCATTTTGCGCTCGGGAAACCCCGCGCACAGTGGTGAAGAGAAAAAAATGAATAAAATAATAAAGGGGTGCTCGACTGAAAACGGTCCGGGAAGAAGTAGAAGAAACTAGGCGACAATGTCGGGGGATACGACAGGGAAAAAGCGCACATGAGGGTGACATTGAGGGAATGTGAGAAAGGAGGTGGGAGGGAGTAGGGAAGGGTGTGCTGAGGTATGAAAACGAGGTCGAGGACGTTGGACGAAAAAAAAATAGTAGCGAAAAAGGGTCTGGAAAGGAGTACACACAGTAGGTACGTGAAGGGAAAGGGCTTCCGCCATCCCTACGCCTTCTTCCCTCCTCCAACACACAACACCACCACCGCCGTGTTCCTGGATTCTTCTCTCTTCCTTCCACCCCCTCATCCTTCTCGTAGAATGAGAATATTCTCGCGAGAGGCCAAACGGTGCGATGGAATAAATAATTCAGAGATGGCGAGATGAAGCGCGGTTGAAGTTGCAATTGGGGAGAAGAATGAGAAGGTAGGAAGGGATAAATAAAAAAGGACGGGTTTTTATTCTCTTTCTCCGTGCGGATGCATCCCAGCGGCTTTGGCCGCCTGGTATAAAGGGAACACGCGGCAGAATCGTTCTTGTAGTTTCCGCGCAACATTACAATGGGGTTTCCGCTAGTTACATTACAAGGGAGCAGACATGAGAACATTGACAGAGGAGCAAACCAAGCGGAAATTATAAGTTCATGGCAACTGAATGTTTAGCATATTCGTACAAATTTGTATATATCAGTAGTTCAAGTTTAGCTAACTTCATTTTATCGGAAACTACTCAGTTTACATTAACATTAAATGGAAAAAAATCAGCCCAAACCATGCACTGCTGTGGTTATGATGCTAAAGAAATAAGTAAAATACTCATGTGTCATAAAAATACTTTGATGCTGCTACAGTATCTTGGGCAAAAAGCTTGCTACAGTATGTCGTATAATACCACTAAAGTAGACGAATACGGTATTCTAAAGCAGTAATGCCAAAAGTAATTACTGAAATTAAATGGTAATACATAAATGATAGCTGAATGAGGTCAAGAAGTAAAAATAATAGTATCAAATTGTAATAAACCCATTTATTTTATCCTTTATTCCATCACAATTACGTACAAATGCCAACCAGGAGATAGGTAATTTAATATAACGAACGTTTCGCCAAAATAACAACTTCTCCGTTTCATCGATAGTCAAGAAGCATGGATCAAGCAGAAATTGGAGCTAATTTGGTAAATTATGAGAGTCCCTGATATTTTCTGAATTGATGAAACCAAAATAAAAAAATGGCACATATTACTCGCCACGCTAACTACACCTTACACTTTATTAACACGATCAAAGAGTGGAACAATAAGGCGCCTAGATGATTATATAGACAGAGTAAAACCTATGACGCACGGCGACACTTTTTAAAAAGGGAGCCTTTCCTCAACAGGAACATTCCAAACAGGGGATAGAGTAGAGAAAAATAAACATCTCACGTTTCGTTTCGAAGTCTCAAAAGACCCTGAAATCCACAATTTTGCACAAAAGCATCGGGAGGGATAAAAATATACGTACCTACGTTTATATGAACGTGGCGGTGCGGAGGCAAAATTAGGATTTGAGAGGGAGAGAGAAAGCCATGAAAAAAACATTTCGCGGGAAGAAATGGGGTAAGTGCAACGTGGAAAATTTTTCCGAGCTCCGGATTCCTATTCCGGGGTAACGCAAGGAAAAAAATCATAATCAGGTGAAGGGGTAGAGGCCGATGATATCAGTGCAATGGGAATGGGGACTGAACGTATAAAAAAAAGACGGGGGGAGAGGATTTCCATGGAGAAAGAAGCTGTTAGGAGAAGGGGAAGATGGGAAGTGAGGGATGGCAAACGTAAGGGGGTGTACGAGCGGCTCAAATGAAGGCAAAAAAATAATAAAAATTCGAGAGAAGGGGCATGGAGGCGCTTGGATTTTTCCCTTTGTTCTTTCAACACCTCTTTTAATTATGTATGGCTATATATGGCGCCAGAGTGGGGAATATTCGCCAAACGCCGTGCTCTGCACAATGGATTCCCCCTCTCCCCTCTTACCATTCCCTCTCTTCCTCCTCCTCCAACCCTTCCAAATATCCCGGCCACTCTCGCAACGTCCCCCTACCTCGTTATGCTCCCCATCCTACGCTGAAAACCTTTTTTTCCTCTCCCACGTACCCTCAACACTTTTACCCCACGCAGAAAACTCTCCGAAACCACCCCCCACCCCCAATACTTAGGACCCCCAACCCTCCTCCCTCCAAACCCCAAAGCAAGCACCTACCTCACTTCCCTCCCTAATTTTAAATGGCTCCAGATCGCAGCGGGCTACCCCACTCCCGTGGTCGTAGCAAGGAGTGAACGAGGCAGGGTTAACCACTTCATATCCTTTTTTTCAAAATCAAGGAGTTATTCAGGTTTTCCTGAAGAAAAATTACCTAACCCAAGGAGGTTGTAATGTACCCTGAATCAACATACTACCTTGCTAGCCGCCGCGGCGTAGAGTCCTAAGGCAGGGGATGATCAGTCGGGTTCAGTACAACAGGAAGAGTATTATTTTGACCCCTCGATACAAATCTAGAGCTGACAGAAGGGACAAAATAAGAAAGGTACACTGCCGACTAATGGGTACGAAAATTCTTTTTTCCACGCAGCATTAGTGATATTAACAAAAACCACGAGACGTTAATCTGCTAACCTAAAACACATCGTCAACATGCAATTCACCTCTGTCCTCTCTCCTCTTCTTTTCCCTACTCCCTCCCCTTTCATGGCTGGTATTCACACGCCTCTGTGGCGGATTTCAGGGTATTTTATTGATGTAGGTCATCAGTCATGGTGGAGGGAGGGAGTACGGAAAAGAAAATGGAAGAAAGGACGAAAGTGAACTTATGTTGACGGAGTGCTGGACGGAAGAAGGAATTTTAGTAATAACCAGGTAGGCAATGCGTGTGCCCACTGATATAAAGTGGAGATAAAACCCAATTCTTCGTTGCACTATGACACTACACAATAACAGGAATGAAGCGGAATCATTCATGAGAAATATTTTCCGGGTTTTCTTCTGCCATGATCCAAGTCCTTGGACGAAGGTTTAGCCAGTAATTCAGCTAGCTTCTTCAGGCAAGAATTTATGTACAGCATTATTTGTTAATAGGATAAACCAGTAAAAGTTGTTGTTTCAGGCTTAATTTTATGGAATAACATCATGAATGAAAAGGACTGGCAATTTTCCACAAGAATTTATTTTAAATCGACCGGTTTCGGTGTACAACACCATCATCAGTTTTCATTCAGGATAAACCAGCTTAATTCAAATATAAAAATGAGTCGTAAAACTGAAAGCAATTTCATTCCGTGACGTCATGCGCTGGTTTCTAGAGAGGTTTTTTTCCCGCCAAGTCTTGCGTACTTATAACAAGAAACATTTTCATAAATATTTTTTTCACCAAATATTTGCCATGTGTGTTCTTCACAATCTTGCATTACTTCGTACATGCTCTCCTTTTCTTACGAATCCAAATACTCTTCCTCTTTAGTCTGTATTCCATCACATTCACCCATGAATTACTCGATCTACTACTTCCTCTCACACCATTAACTCCACTATCAAGCAACCGTGTCATTATTCGATTCCCATCCATTCCTTCGACATGACCAAACCAATGAAGTACGATCCTTTCATGATCGTTCATTACCGGAGAAACCATTCCACATTTTTTCATTACCCATTCATTCCTAACTGTATTCTTTCTGCTTTTACCGTAAATACTTCTTTGATACCCATTATACACTGCAATTAGCCTAATCTTATGGTTATCCTGGCATGCCTGAGTTTTGCTAGCAAGAGAAAATTGGGAAGGAGTCAACTTTTTTGTGCTGCAATTTTTGCTTCCTTTTGAATTAATTTTTTATACTTGTGATAAGCAAACATTCATTCCTTGATCTACTCCTTATTCTACCTACAGCTTTCCTTCATAGATTCGCACCCCTTTTAATCTCTGTCACTTACAAATGGTTAGAAAATAATGAGCTCTCCTTCCCGGATATTACAAGGAGGTAGGAATATCAGGAAGTTCTCCCAGTGTTTATGGATTTCAAGTAGAGGTGGACACCCTGGACTATAAGGGGTTAGCCAAGCTTGGAAGGCCACAGTGATGCCAGGCAAAGAAGCAGGGATAGAAGGTTTCTTAGGGAACGACTGTGGAAGCGTTAGGAGTTCTCATTCTCTCTCATTTCCCTCCCTTTTTTAAATTCGAACGTTACTGCTCTCAACCCGCACTTCAAAGCCACCAAGGATACACTCCAATTCCTCCGCCATCCTCTCCTTCCTTCCCCTCTTCTATTTTGCTTCCCAAGCAATCCGAGAAGAGTCTTTACCTCTCTTTTTACAGTTTGAAAGATATAAAAAAATGCAAAAGGTGGGAGGGAGGGGAAAGGAAACATTGGAGTGGAGGGAGAAGATTTCATTTTTTCATCCCCCTCTCCCTAACACACACACATTCTGAAGACGCGCCCTGCAAGGGGTTGGAAATGAAGGGAGGAGGATGCAGAATCGGGAGGGTTCATAGGGGGTGGGAGAGGGGTGGTGGAATATGGTCTATGGAGGGGCTTTGAAGGGAGGGGGGTGTATAAGAGAGGGTAGGGATACGGTCTGGTTGAGGGGGGGAAGGTTGAAAAACCCACCCTCCCCTTTCCCGTGGTTTCCCGGCGGCAAACTTCAAAAAGTAGTCGAAGCACTTTATGTTTTTAAAATTACTGTTTACCTTTTGGATGGCGCGCGAGTAGGTAAGAGAGGGAGGGGATGCGAGAAGGGCCTTTTGTTTCGAGCTGACGGGACCGTTTCTTTGGACTCCTTTGTCGCTATTTATTCCGCTGGGCTACAAGGGGGAGGCAGGGGGCTACTGGGGATAGGGAGGGCTGAAAGAGGGAGGGGGGTTGTATTCTTTTACGCGTGGTGAGAATGAGTGCGGGCGCGCGCTCTGTCGGCTCCACTGTGTAAGATTTTAGTAGCAAAGCGCTTGTTAAAATTGCATCAAACTGGCATGTATATGTATACCTCTGTGCCGCACAAAGCGTCCGGAAATACGACCGCAGAAGGTGAATAATATGTTCTAAAAGAGGATTGTAATTGGCCAAAACGCAGAAAGGTATACGTAGACGGATTACGTGAACACATACAAAAATAGAATATATTAAGGCACGCCTGTAGTGCATTCCACATTAAGGTTGTTTGAGCCACATATCACTTCTCATAATATTCAATTAGTTTGATCTGAGCATGAAGAAAAAAGTCTCATATTTCCAATAATAACAAAATATCAGCCGTTTGTCACTATACTATTTTAGTTATTTGCAAAAACATACCAGGTAATTTCCTTAGGACTTGGTACGGATATGCACACCAGATTTAAAAGGAAGTAATTTCTAATGTATATATCTCTTCAGAAGTTTAACAGTTAGCAGTTTTAATTAATTCCAAACTATTTTTGAAAACAAATAAATTACTCACCGCAGTAATATTTACAGATTCGCAAAATAATATTCGGTTGTGAAGGCGTTTTCACCGTACGGCGTTAAAAGAATGAGTCAAGTGAAAGACCTAATTGTATGCATATTTAGTTAATTACAGAGAATTTCAGTCACGTAAAACAACATTTTTTCGCAATAAATATTACAATACTTCATGCTTCTTAAAGTTGCTGAAAATGAAAAAAAAAAATTAATTAACCTATATTATGGAAAAATATCGCTCAAATTACCTTAAGCTGCCAGAATGGCCCTTAGGGAGAGTGATGTAGCCAAACTTACCCTCTGTGTACCAACCCATCTTTTAGTGACATAGGCAACCATTTACAACACTATGCTGAATATAAGTAAGATACTTTACGGTTTAATATTTGAACATTTGTCGATTTCTAGATGTTTAGTAAGTATAATGGATACCCTGATGGAAATTTACCTGCTGCAATTGGTTACAGCGCACCTCCGGCCACATGAGACTTGAGACAGGAGACTAATCTCCATAAAAGCCCATATTGCCAACTGAGAGGGAAACACCCTATAGCTTATTGCAACAGCTATAGTCCAATGGCATAATTAATTTTACAGTCATATCAATGTTCTGCGCCAGTAATATTAAATTCACGTAATGAAATAAGTGAAAGATAAATTTCTAGGTTTCAAAGATTCATTTCTGTAACGAAGCAGCCGAATCCGTAGAATTGTCGACAGCGTTAGTGAACAATTCAACGAAATCTGTGAAATATGCCGTTCCTTTTACTATTAACACTAGTTTTAAAATAATGGAACCAAAACAATCAAGTGATGGTAGCATACTAATTTAAAGTATGAATGATACAAAATCAAAGGCAAACATTGGAAATTCAAACACATTAGCTGTATTAGTCACTTGTAACTTGTAGAAATGATAATTGCGCATTGACGGGTATCATATAAATATACAATAATGAAAATCCAACTAAAGCAGTGACCTTGAGTCTGAAATGGGTCAACGCAGCATTTATAATAAATTAGTAAATATTATATTAATCTATAACGAAAGGAAATAGTATTCCGTTATTTTCTTCGCTATATCATTGTGAACTGAGATTTAAAATCCTTGAATACTTCACCGCTAAAATACTCTCATATTTATATTGCCTTAAGCGGTGTGTCATCTATTACATGATTGGTTGCATAAATGTTCAAAAATTTCCTTTTCATAGCATTTATAACTCATTGAAGGACGGACTTTATTTTTCCTGATTTTTCCCCTGCGGCTGGGTATATTAACAATCTATTAACGTGCAATGCATGAGTGAAATTACTTCTTTTACGAATGATAGTTAAAATGTAATCGTAAACTATATGTAAAAAAGGTATATGTACGAAACACGAGTATATTCGTTAGCTCTTCACACAATATACGAGTAAACTCTTGAGACCTGTAATGTGCTAATATCCAAGTAGGAGCTTTAAGGTGGATGGAGAGATTTTTATTTATGCACAAATTTGCGTGAAACTTGCATACGTGTTCTTATTAGTATCTGGTATTAATATGTTCTTATTAGTATCTGATATTAATATGTTCTTATTAGTATCTGGTATTAATATGTTCTTATTAGTATCTGATATTAATATGTTCTTATTAGTATCTGGTATTAATATGTTCTTATTAGTATCTGGTATTAATATGTTCTTATTAGTATCTGATATTAATATGTTCTTATTAGTATCTGGTATTAATATGTTCTTATTAGTATCTGGTATTAGCATGTGGTTTCTTTGCTATTCAAAGCTATTATGTCTCGTACACGTAGTATAGCTCATGACACACATTTCAAAATCATTCGGTTAAATATGCACAGATTATCTTCCAAACGTGAACTAATACGGCTCATACTTTTATGGTGGTTGCTAAAACACATCAAGGTATCAAGTCGAATCATAAAACGTATTTAAATATAACTATTATGTAAATTTCGACTACCACGCCGAAAACCCAAGTCATAACAATACTTTGATTATGGTGAAAACTTTAAAATATAAATCTTGCCTCATTTGCATTACTGCATGTCTGGTTATATCCAACGTATAAGTAGATGTACCTATGTGAAATATGGTCCAAGAATTTGTTTTCGACTTACTTGAAAATTTATTAAAATGTGCATTCAATGAATCATGAATATCGCTCCAGACACCATAACATGATTTTTCTCCTCAATCAACTCATCTCACGCTCGAAAATTCTGCACACTATGTCTATAGAATGTAAAACCGAATTTATCTTATCTGTATGTATAACAAAAAACGCCCCGAAGGCCTTTCTAATAAGTTCACATAACTGATGAGCACTTAAGTGAAATGTGGTATAAGAATTTTTTTTCGAATAAATTGAAAGTTATTAAAATATGCATTCAATGAAAAAAGATTACTGCTCCGGCCACTGTAAACGGACGGGCTGGCTGCTTTACAAAGTCTGGTTGTCAGGGAGAAGCGTAGCACGGTTTAGGTCCGCCGGTGGTTTTTTTGTCGTGCTGGACGACTAAGGAGCAGGTCAAGGAGTGACAAAAGGTGTTGCGCTGCAAGGATCCAGCTCCGCGCATGCTCGGCTACATTTTTTTGAGGTTCAGATATGCATTGGCAACAGTAACTGGGAAATCGTCTCCACAGCAGGGGCAGCAAGAAATTACGGAGCAAGCGCACATCGGGGCACAGAAACGGAACAGATAATTACGTCTCGAGGCGAGGCAAATGGGACAAGCCGATTCCATTATAAGCGAGCTTAAGAACGGGAAAAATTATCCACGTAGGGATTGAGGAAAAAAACCCAGTGGTCTTATAGCGAAACCTAAAAATATACTAATGCCTAATCAGAATATGATTACAAAGCCCTGTTTATATTCTTTGCTTATGACTCAGCCTATAAACGTGTACTGCAAGATATGAAATGAAACTTTGCTGGGAATATTTACCACTTTGTTACAGATACCTAATTAGTTCTACGAGCCCGTCATGAGAAAACTTTGTGCCTCAAATAAAAACACAAAAAAATTATTCATGGTCATGATACATAATTAAAAATTATTGCATTATTAAGAGCATACGTCACCTGTACCATGACATTTTCTTGAGTTAAACTTAGTATGCGTCTGAAGGCACGAAAACTATTTTTATTTTTTCATATACTCCTAATTATATTCACTATACTACTGGATTGATCAGGAAGACATACGGTCATAGTCGAATTAAGAAAAATGCGGATACTCATTGATTTCAAATCAATAAAGGACTGAAATAAATGGTGCACGAATATATTCATCGAAATTCTAACCTGACGTTTTCAGATGCAAAAGAACATTTAGGCATATTTAACTTGCATCAAGGTATAAATTACGGTGAATATTCATTTAAATTCAAATAAGAATATAGTAAATCACTCATTTTTCAATAACTCCATTTATTTTCAGCACGCCAAAATATTTCGCGAATAAGTTTTCACGCATACACACCCATCTCAGTATTCAATTCAGGGATAAGCAAAGTCAATGAACTTAAGTTATTGCTGTAAGGCCTAGAAAATAGGCTCTATTACGATAACTTCTTCTATAAAGCCCCATACTTGCATACCTCTTTCACCTGTCTAGTATTCATCCATTTATTCAAACACGCTCTCCTATTCCACAGGTTCCTAATATTTCTCCTCTTCAGTCTTCCATATTCACTCATGAATTCCACGGTCTTCGCCTTCCTCTCACATCTTTCATCTCACTCTAACATATCTATTTCGTTATTCGACTCTCACATATTGTATCAAAATGACCAAAATGGTGAAGTATATTCTTTTCATATATGTCCAACTGGAGCATCCAACCCATCCTTTCTCCCATGACCCACTCATTCCTAATGCTAACCATCCTACTTTTGCCGCAAGCACTTCTCCGGTACCTCATTTCCACTGAATTTATCCTTCTCTTAAGTTTTCATCTGAACCATTTTAGATAAAAAGCAATACAAAAGCCAATTATTGTTTTCTAGATGACGTTTATAATTAACTCATTCAGGTGCAATTTATTAAATCGCAATTTATTCTTAATATTATAATACAATTGAAGGTATTGAGTTGAAAAAATATTTTATCTAGTTCCATATACTCCACTTACTACCTCTAATGAAATAACAACATTCCTGCCGTGCTGATTGGAGCTCAGTTTTACGAGAAAAATTAGATAAAAAGTTCTTAAGAAATTAATGACCACCTGAGGACCTTAGCAGTTTTAGAAAATATTTTAAAGGAAATTTTTTTCTTTACGATAAAAACGTCTTTTTCTTTTACATTTTAAATTTTTAATTAATTATTAAAAATATTTTTATATTACTGTATGTATCATTTATTATATAAATAGTACATTGTAATATTTTATATATATATATATATATATATATATATATATATATATATATATATATATATATATATATATATATATTTAAGCTCGCCTCACTTGTGGCAAATTATATATATATATATATATATATATATATATATACACGTAACGAAAATTTCGCCAATAGGCCACAATATAATAAAAACACTTGACAGGGGGTGGGGAAAGAAAAGTAAAAAGAGAGAGAGGACTTACTGGACGTTTCGGGCATGTAGGCCCTTCTTCAGCTGTAGAAAATTGAGAAGTCAATTCTCAATTTTCTACAGCTGAAGAAGGGCCTACATGCCCGAAACGTCCAGTAAGTCCTCTCTCTCTTTTTACTTTTCTTTCCCCACCCCCTGTCAAGTGTTTTTATTATATATATATATATATATATATATATATATATATATATATATATATATATATATATAACTTTGCCACAGGTGGGGCGGAATTAAATATAGAAACACAAAAAAGAATAACACTCACACACTATACGTTCTGATATTTCGGCACGTTGCCTTTCTCACAGAAGGAAGGCTGATCCTATATATATATATACACACCCATCTCAGTATTCCATTCAGGGATAAGCAAAGTCAATGAACTTAAGTTATTGCTGTAAGGCCTAGAAAATAGGCTCTATTACGATAACTTCTTCTATAAAGCCCCATACTTGCATACCTCTTTCACCTGTCTAGTATTCATCCATTTATTCCTCCTATATATATATATATATATATATATATATATATATATATATAGGATCAGCCTTCCTTCTGTGAGAAAGGCAACGTGCCGAAATATCAGAACGTATAGTGTGTGAGTGTTCTTCTTTTTTGTGTTTCTATATTTAATTCCGCCCCACCTGTATATATATATATATATATATATATAATTGTATTGTCATCCAGTTCTGAGCTAGGTTTAAAGTTTCAAGTCTCTAGCACATCGGATAGTTAGTTTAAAATCGATTGAAAAATTTGTATCGAACAGACATACAATAAGCCACATAAGCTCAAATAATCCACACCGTATTTATGTAGTCAGTGAAGAAAAATTGCTTTATCCAGCAACTTAATAGAAACTATCTCAAAATTTCCAATAAAATATGATAATTATATAACAGCGAAATACGATTCTTCGACTTCCACTTATCTCCAGTGACAGATTGTGTCAAAGCATTTTGACGTATTTTGTCCAGTTCATGGAAGCATTCATAGGTATTTATTGCTCCTCTAGTCGCGAAACGTAGATGGAATTTAAACCGATGAAAATAACAAGTCTTTTTCTTTGTTGTCTGCATACGCCCGCGTTGTAGCTCCTTTCAAAAAGAGGCCTTTCAATTAACGATGACGTGCGCTCGAGTAATGTTCTCCCTTTTCTCCGAAAGATGGAGTTTTTAAGTCGACGAGCTAAGAATCACGGTATTTTCTTTAATGAGCTAAAATTTCTTCTCGTGGAAGTCCATCAGAAAGTTTCCTTTTAATTAAACTGAATCCGCCCTTCCGTACTGAAGCACTTAATGCACCTCCTCTCGCAATTATCAACTCGGAAAAATATCTTTTATTCGAAAAAAATCATGGACGTTCTTCATATCACTCGGTGCATCTGCCAGAAGCAGGTTACGGCTTATGATTCGCAGCCGATATGCTAAATATATTAATGAAAAAATATATACAAGTTTGTGAATAGAAGTAATTTGATGCAAACTGGTCTCCAAAGAGATTTTAAAAGATGTGAATTAGAGCCGCTATAAAATTTATTTTGAAGTTAAAGTAAAGCAAAATTATAAAAAAATGTTTAAAAAAAGCGTATGATGGAGAGCACTAAGAAAAGTTGCAATCGTCAGAAAAGAACAAAAAACGATCGAACGTGTAAGTAGAGAGATTTTTAAATATATTCTTCTCAAAATAATGGGAAATAGGCCACGTAGTTCAGTTATTAAGTCAGTTTCAATTTTCAGCTAATTATTACGGACGAAAAAAATGAACGGTAAAGGGTATTTAATGGAATTCAATAATTTCATTGCTTTTTAGAGATATTAAATTGGGTACAATTAGCGTAGTATAGCTCAACTTAGTTATGCATTTGAAGTCGATATGAAGCTTGAAAATAAACGATTTTAATACATCTCTGCTAAGGAAATACCGGCGTTTGGGGCGCAGCCACCACTAAAAAAATCTGGTTTGGCTAATTTAAAATAACATTTTTTCTACAACCACATTATTAAAAAAAAACGATGAACACTTCCTCCATTTAACGATCAAGACCCTGGGTGTAAATGAAGTTCAGGCATTGTAAGGATTAAGAAGTAATGCTAACCTATAATTTTAGATGGCCAGGTAATTTTCTATCTCTAATTATAGTTATTTATTCAATTAATGGACCAGTTGTCACATAATCACGTTTCCAGCAAACGCATTATAATATTTATAGTTTTTGTACATGAATAGTTTCACAATCTTTCTACTAACATTTGTGGCATTCGTAGATTTTTGCGCATCTAATAAATACACGAATTAAACACCGTGATATTATATTTGGACCAAAAAGAGAGGGCATCACATGGATAGTTAATCAAAACTGAGATATAAGTGACTTATGCAGAGCAGCGTGGTGGCAGAAGAGAAAAAACTTAGAATGAGGTGGCCACACCGTGATATAAGAAGTAAAAAATGAGGCTTTGTTAAAAAATCTGGAATAAAAACAAAAAGAAAGAAGACCTAATAGAATGAAGTAAACGACGAAAAGACCAGTATGGGAGATAGTGAGAAAAATTAGAAATACCAAGGAGGAAGCCGTAGAACTTAAGAAATGGAGGCAGCGAGTTTGCTAGGACATATACCAAGTTGGGTATAAATTACAATAGAAATATACCGCGTTGTCCTATTCCCAGAAATTTCAGAACGAGTTTTTGAGTTGCTGTACATTGCATTTATCGTGGTTTAAAATATTTTCTTCGAGTAAGCTCGGTCATTGTAGAATAATGGTCTTATCTTTCATCCTTTGATTTTATTGATATCCAAAGGTATACATATATGTCCCCGCTACCGTTTCCCTAAAGAAAAAAATGAAAATTGTGAAGCCATTGCCAAAAGTGAAGTGAAAATTTATCAAAAACTCAATATTTACGTAACAATTGATCAAAAAGGTTGGTCGAATAAGAAAGTTAAAATTCCTCAAAATGATCTTCCCCGTCGATCAGCATGGAAGTCTGCAGATTTTTACATACACCTTATGATTACGCACATCTGGAGATAAATAACTGAAGCGCGTACCGTAAATAAACCTGAGTTGATAAATTAATCTATGAACAAAACCATTGGGGTTGCAAAACGTAGTAAGGGATTATGAACCACTGCCATGTTAAGTGAAGGATAGCCAGCTTTTCTTAAAGTCGAATGATAAGGAAACCTATATCTCCAAGGCTGGCAAAGGATAACGTTTTTTAATGGATATCATGGCATTATCAACATATAATAAAGTATTTTTCGGAAGTATTTCTCCTTGGTACTAATTTACATACCTACCTTAAATTATAGTGTGTGCCTCTTCAAAGTAATTAATAATCCAAAATTACAAAGCCTACCATTAAGCCTAATAGAGAAATGAGACAGACAACGTTGTAAAATACTCCACGTACCGTGTCTTGAGAGCTGATGCACACCGTGATTACTGAAGAGAGATACGTGTAAAAAAAACAATGGGAATAGTCTCACATCGTCGCTTTCCGCGCAGACTGGCTGAGAGGGTTTAATTCCGACTTCTCATAATGGAGGGAATGAATAATTACGGGATCCATTCTTGGTGTCCCAAGGGAGAGAAGGAAACGACCCTTTTTATAAAAACTGGACGCGTCAAGGGATAAGGATAAGGTTGCTTTGTCTCACGGCGCACTGCTACGTGATTGCATTTCAAGGAATTGGAGGAATTATACCACCTGCGGTGAACCCAACCTTTCTTCAGGTATGTGTACACAAAATCTTACAGGATGACCCCTGACAATCCAGTAATTGGCTTAAATTTAATTAAACTGCTTAGGTACATGACTTTGAGCTCGGAACTTCATTCAGCTTTGTTCGTTAAAACGTGATGGTGCTAACACTATCAGCCATTTCTACTATATACTAAATTATCAGATACTATACATCAGCTATTATCCGCTCGTGAGGATCTCGGGGTGAGAAATACCACTGGTGAATTATCAGTGAAATTCGCTTACATGTATTGAAAATCTTATGAAAAATGGGAATAAGTTGAAAAATACTCCTCGACGGACCAGTAAACGTTTTGGTCAAAGTCCTACGGCATGCCGATTACAAGATCCATACAGTGGCTGGAACCCTGTGCCCAAGAAAAATCTTATTCTACGGCTTGTTTACGACTGGATATACAATGGCTATAAATACTCCACTATTGTATCTCAAGCATGTTACCTTAGCGCAGCATCTATTTTATCTAATATATTTTCTTAGTAATTGAAAGCGATAAACTCAGTCGCATTTCTGAGGCTGATTAGGTGGCAGGCTATGCATAACGAAATTTTCATGAAATCTGCTGCAGAGGCATGGGCGGCCACAGATATGCCTAAATCTTAAACATGTCAGAAGGGGAATAGTTTACTCTAAATTAATTTCTTATATCTCCCATTGACGCACTACGGAACTCGAATATCATTACTTGCCATCAATACCAAGTATGTTACATAAACATTCTACGACAGTTGATCAAAATAACGCTGCATAATATATGCCAAATAAATCGAACACAAGAAGAGACTATCCTGAATTTTCACTCTTAATGTAATGAAACATGAATAAGTTGCTAATCTTCAACATTGCTAGACTTGCGTAGACGCTCGAGGGAAAAACTACCTGGATCCATTCCAGTCTCCTGGAAGTCAACTGAACTGTCGGATGTAAACGGGATTCTAACGGGAAAATTTTCAGTCTAGGAAGTTTGGAGCCCCACGGGGGCTCATGGGGGTACATGCATTTATGGGGGGGTACATGGGGGGGTACATGGGGGGTACATGGGGGGGTACATGGGGGGGTACATGGGTACATGCATTTATGAAACATTTGACGATGTTAACGACTAAACGACTTCCGAAATAAATGACAGTTTATCAACCGGACAATAAATACTACATGCGCTTGCGCGAGGAAGGAAGGGAAGGTAAATTAAAGGAACATGAAGCTGGTTAGAGTCAAGGGAAGCGACCGTGCTTGAAACTATCCCCCTAGGCTTGCCGAGTCACAGTCATACCAGCCAGCATAGGCCGTGTGGCCAATAATATACTCATAATAGGACTGAATTGCTAACTTCAAGCAACAGTCGCTAGTTTGTTGCAATATGAAAAATAATAGAAGTCACTGGCATTGCAGTCACTAGGTTGGAATACACTAAATATATATTTTACACATAAATGATTAATTTAATCTATAACTCCTTTGCAGCGAGCCTTAGAAAAGCGTAATTGACTTTGAATAAGCGTTACTTTCTTGATTTTTGAAAGGCATGTATTGCGATTTGACGATGCTTTTTTGCTTATCTTTCACTAACATAGAATAGCATACTTTTACAGATATTTGTACGAATCGTTTAACAATTTTTTCGTGCTATGGAAAAGTGAAAATATTTAAAATCCCACACACTTCCTCTCGCTGTGTCACAAGTGAGGGTAGAAATAGGGGATCCCTTCGTTGAGTCATGGTAGCAAGACCCCACCCCATATGAAAAAAAGTATTGAGTTAAAAGTCAAGATTATTGTTGTGTAATCAGTTTGAAACAAAAAATACCATATTCTTTCGATTTGTTAACCGATTTACAGTTTTTACTCATAAAAAATATCTGTTCTCCTGGTAAAGATCAGCACAAATTTTTTGCAATAAAGAATAAAAATTCGCACTATTAAAACGGAAATTGCGCAAATAATTGTTATCCGTTCATGTGTATTGGTAAATTTACTACAATACAGGTACAAAACCTTAAGGGGTTATACTCGATTTCCTCAGTAGATGGAAAATAGGTTTTTTTATCTCGTGGGATAAAGTCAAACTCCTGGGTCAGCGAGTGAAAATATTCATTCGGATATATAGGAATGGCGCAGCAATGGGTTTTTCGCAAAATAATAATGTTTTCAAACTAGTTACATTTGCCACCAGCGCAAACATTCATACTTTTCTGCCAAAGACTCGTACTAGCCGCTAGATCTAGCGACAGAGTCGACAGCTTGGCAACACTGGGCATAGGTCACCTTCCTCTCTGCCGTGTACTCTTTGAGTGTGCACAACGCCACGTCGTGTAAGAGGAAGGATGGTGGAGTGGCAGAGGATTAGTTAAGGCGAAGGGCAGCTCGCTCTCCTCTTCCCGGACACCAAACAACATTCTTCCGTCATCGCCGTCTCAGGATACCAACTCCGAATTCCCAATTACCTTTGTGTTCCTCCGACATTCCTTGATGTTTTGTCCACTCCACCCCTCCAACTGCTTACGCACAAGATCCATCAAATGCCTACCACTATGTTTTCTCTTGGTGCTGAGAATGACCTCTCTTAGCCCTTATCGATGAGCATAAATGGTCATGCATGTGATTTTAAGAGCACCTAGTAGGTGCTCTTAAACTTAACTACCTAAGTTGAATGTGGTATGAATGACATTAAATGTTTCCTTTTAATACACTAGAAAATATTTACTCGTATACTACACACACTCGTGTAAGACGCGAATCGTAATATTTGCGAACAAAATCGCACTGAGATTTTCCCCGTGCTTTGTGATTGTATAATATGCGTTTGGCGTTAAAAGGAGATATATACGTAAATTACTATCATTTTACCTATCATAATGAAGAACATGTCTTTCAGCACTTAATGCAACATATTGGATCAATTATTCAGGACTGTGGCACTAAGACGGTCCTCCGGCAGGATGGGCACGATGTTTCTCAAATATCCTCATGTGTGATGCGCACGTAATTGCTTGGTGCTGAATATTCGGGATAAAAACGTGCGTATGGTAGACGCGTACACACGGTGCATGCGTAGATAAGCAGAACCGGCATTTTATCGCTGTTGGTTGGTTAGTTATTGGTAAGAGATGACCGACAACGGAGGTCGTACACGAAATTTAGGACAGATGGGAAGGGAAGGATCAGTTAGGGATCGGAGGAAGGGTGCACCGGGTTTATCCCCACCCGGATTGGGATAAACTCGGCGTCGGCATTAGTGTCCTCTTTACGCAGTTCAATTACCCATCCGACGAACGGAATACTACACTTGGAATGCTCTCCGAATAATACACGAAATTGCCTGGATTCGAACCCCGGTCTTAGAGAAGTGAGAGGCAAGGACTCTGATCATAATATGAACCCGATTCTATAGGGCATTGCAGATTTTTTTTGGAGAAAGAAAAAATCACAAAAAATCTTACAAAATTAACAAAAAGATAAAAGTCAACTTCGAGTTCGTTAAATATTTAGACGTTGAAACTACTCAGAACTTATCTTGGTGTAAGCATACTCCGAAAATATGCAGTCAAGCTGAGAGAAAGGAATACTAGGGGAAAACACTATATAAGTTAAAGAGCGCTATTGCTTTTCACTATTTAGGCCGTACCTTAAAAGCGCGTCTAGCATTTGGGATCCTTATGAATTAGACTTGGCATCGGAATAAGTTTTGGTGCAGCGACGAGCAGCTAGGTTTTTGAGGAGATGCTACGATATGTCTAGCGGCGCGACAAAACTTAAAACAATGGGAATCACTATAATGGCGTGGGTTAAAGAATAGACTTATTGTTCTGAGTTAATGTTTATTTTTGTAAAACTCATTTTGTGAGTATTATAAGTGCACTTTAAATTTGCAATATTGCTGTATTTGTACTATTTTCTTTAATAAAATAAAATAAATTTGAGGTGAGTTACTTCTCCGAAGACGTAAATAACGCACGAAGAAACTCCGTGCTAAGACGGTAACTTCGATCACGTGCTTGACATTGGAGAGGCAGACGGGCAGGTTTAAAATGTAATTTTACCGCGAACCATTTGAGACCTAAATAGCTATCTACTTTTCGATTCTGCCCATAGTAATAATGGTTAGATAGATACCTTATTTTTTCATTAAACTTATCGTAAATTTCCACTTTCTGCATGGGATGCTAGATAATTATGTTATGTTCGTAATTTTGCAATAATCTTAGCATGAAAGCATGACTGTAGTTTAGACTACTATAATTTTCCAATGGTTTTGCATGTTAGCATTACTGAAGTATTACTGATGGTTCCCGTGATGCATGAGAACAACACCCATCCCGCATGAGTAACATAATAGAAGATGTGTTGAATGAGAAATCTTCTTACACGTGCGTTACTTAACAGTGTGTATAGTAAAATAGCGAATACCATTGTGATAGTGTGTTTAAGGGTTAGTGCATGCCTGGTGAAGAGTCATACCCTGCCACATACCCTTGAAGGGGCTTTCAGGATATCAATAAGGAGTAGATTCTCCTTCGTTCGCACAATAAAGTGAGACAAGTATGCTAAGTATATGCACATTTTTGTATATTCTTCGACGTATTTTTGAAAGAATTATTGAAGTAAAGTAAAAAATGCTAACCCCATATGGATTGCTAACATGCTCCAAGTAATGTAGTGAAGAGACATAGCAGATTGCATACAAGAGATATTACTCTACAAAACGGAGGGATTAAAAAAATTATTCACTCGCGAACTTGAAACCAGAAAATCATCACAGGCTTCTCACTATCCTTGAAAACCGCTCCATGGCTTCACAGTTCTGCCGTTAATGTACCCTATAATGGTTTCACTATGCTGGCGTGTAATTACATGAGAGTGTAATTTGTGAGACGCATTTTCTTCATTAGTAATTATTATTATTTCCCCTCAAAGGTGCCCATCAAAATAACGAAGAAGTGTTTTGCACATGAGCGGCGCATTGAACAAACAAACTTTTCCCACTGACTTGCCAAAAAAACTGCAATATCACAAACTGCGATTGCCATCATCTGCTAATATTTTACCACATGAGTGGAATAAATGTCTCTGCAAACCAGAAAACAGGTGATTCAACTTCAATTTCATAGGAAAATCACAGAGTCTCGTTAAACATTGAATTAATATGTTATGAGGCAGGTTGCTGATGTACTAGACCAAGTCTCGTCAAACTTTCCATCGCAAATCTGAATTTTCGGGAAAATATTAGGCAAGGCGTGTGTCCCACGTATTTCACTCTACCGAACTGCTCCAAATGAGCCTTGAAAAGGGAAATGAACCTTTTTCGGGAGAAAAAAAAGGGAAGCAGAATTCTATAAAAAATAATGTGAGTACAACTGACTCAAAAGTTCGGTTGGCAAACCTCGGGGGATGCCAGCAAAACACCGATTTCGGGGAACAATTGACTCGCCCAATTCAAACCAATTTACTCTCCTCTTTACACAGCTTTGACGATCATTAAAATCAAGTACAGAACCGGCTACTCTACGGAAAAAGAACTATTAAGGTAGACCCTTTTCGTTAGACTTAACACCCGTGAAAGCTACAGACAACAGCAAAGTGCTGGTAAATATTGCCTTTGCTCATCACTATGTAAATTGTCTTTGACGCCAAGCTCTAAAAAAAATCCTGTTGTTGTTAATTACCGGGGATTTACTGGGTCAGCACGTCCCCGTTTCCTAAGCGCCGCCTCGCCCTAAGCCGACCCAGCTCAGTCAGGGTGATTCCCCATCCTTCATTTCCCGCCCACCCGCCAGTGTCCACCACGGCCACCAGAGGCGCTGTCTCCTCTATCTCCATGCCCTCACCCCACACCCCCTACTCGATGACCTCGGTCTAACCCCACCGCTCTGCTCCGTTCACCGCATCCTCACCTATGGCCTTCCTACCCTCAACCCACTCCCAACGCGACATATCCCCCCGAACACTTCGCCCAAGAAATTCCCACTTTCCACTTTATATAAATGTTCTATATATACATGTAGCTATATATACATGTTCAAGTTTCGCTCTTCATCCATCCATCATTAATAGTTTAATAAGTTTTCAACCAATCAGTAGTAGGCTTATGCGGGTAATTAAAATACCTGTCAACTTTTTGGTTTACTTTTCAATAATGGAATGAATAATCATTAATTCGTGATTCCACTGAAATTTCCATTGCAACACGACCGGGGTAAACCACACGCTTTTTCAATATGCCTTTTCACTTTTCTATTTCTACTATGGATCATAATATGGTGTCCTTATTTTTAAAAAATGATTTCATAAATACCCATTTTCCTTTCTCTTATGCAAAATGTTTTCTACCCATCAAAAGGAGGTTTTCAAGGGTAACAAAATATTACAGATAAATATACACAGATAATAATTTATCGAAAATAATTTTCTGAGCCCTTGGACCAAACTTATTTCATCCCTACTATCCTCACCATACTCTTTACAACCTTTCAAAGTAATCTAAGCCTACCCTGGTTATCTATCTATCTTTAATCTCCAAAAATAAAATAAAAATACTTTTTATATTCCACACAATAAAATTTAATTCACCGACCCGGGATTTGCCTGCTCCGTAGACATTTTCAGGGCCCTGAAAAGGTCTACGGAGTAGGCCAAACCCGGGTCGGTGAATTAAATTTTGTGTCGAATGTACAAAGTATTTTTATTTTATTTCTATATAAATATGGAGTTCCACAAAATGACGCCTGAAACTGCAGTTTAATCTCCAATTTTAGCAGCATTCCACCCTCTAGAACAATCTCCAACCTACCTCATTCCCCTAATCGCGACCATTCCTAAATTTAACATGAGTATAAAGGTGTTACTTTCAGCGCAAAGTTCTCGGTCTGATATTTTTTGTTGCGATAATACATCAAAAAACTCCAATAGCATCACTAAAGAATGTACACAAAAATATTTTTTTCTAATCAGATCGTAAATTAAAATTTATTAAAATAAAATTATTAAATAACACTAATTGGATTCATATTCTTGCTTTGCAAACTAAACACACAACAATATTGCAACTACTCCCGTGAATGAAACTATAAATGCATACATACATATTTACCCATCACGCCATTCCTCGCAAGGTCAATGAAGTTTCATTCGATAAAGCTGACTCAATTTTAATTAATTCCTACACGCCGCCAAGATTTAGCACAACTGTTGTTATTTATACCCTCAAACATTGTTTCATGCACGCCTACCTGTTCTCTAGAATTTCAATATTCCTTCTCTTTAGAATATCTTCCAATATATACACTCATATCTTCCTTGGTCAAAACTTAACTATAATTAACATGGAATAACTAATTTCCCAGCTAATGTTGCAAGCATTTTCTAACTATTTTCATGCATTTTAATTCCCATAGAGCAACGACTGGCATAGGTTACGACGCAAGAAATTAGTCAGCAACTGTCACCATGGTTCTCGAAGTCCCAGCCACCCAGCGTGCTCATTGTTTTTTGTGTTCACGCAGTGGCGCGACAGTTGACGTCACCTGGCACCTTTTAGGGCGGAGAGAGCGACCGATTCTCTCACTAAGGGGTCAAGTGAGGGAAGACAGTCCGAGGAAATAGAATCCCGAAGTCTTCGTTGGCGGCGTCGGCCTTAAAAGCTTCGGAAAGGCTAAATACGTCGGGAGGATGACACAGAGAGCCCAGGGCAGGCGCCGTCGATTCGATCGAACAATAATGCATTGTATTCCACGGAACGCATACACCCTTTAAAAGAGGGAAGCGAGGTAACAACAGGGGGAACACACAACTACAAGCAGAGAATCGAGACGATCGCGTCTTGTCAGCGTGGGAGGCCGACACAATAGACGCCACAACAATCCGATCACCTTGTACATACGTTACAGCCAACGCGTTCAAGACTCTCTTATATATGTGTAACAAAAGCACGACTCTCGAAATAGCATTCCGTGGAATTCCCAGAGGAAACCAAATGACTGAAAGACGACTACGACGCCGGTGGTATTTCTTTTTATTACGTTATCAATCACGGAGCATTCATGGGACTCAACCATGCAAATTTCTCCGTGGGGGGAAATTGATTTATCCTTCTCTGATCTCGTCCTCTTCCTTTGTCATACGCATAACCTTGTGTCCCGATATGTGCGACGGGGTAGGAGACGAAGCTTTTGAGTCCAGGGGCTGGGAAGGTTGGGACACGCTTGCGTTCCTTGCTTTAATTTCCCCTTGACGCACCCTTGCACCTTACCCTTTATCCTCATAACCCTTTCTCCCTAAGGGATGACCCTTAACTCGCCCGTTTCGGGAAAGGTTCCTCAAAATCATCCGAGTGTACTCCGTCTCTTCCAAAACTCCCCAAGCATCTAACTTATACTAGACGTACGCCAAAGTGGCCATCAGTAGCCATTGGTCACAAGATGGGTTCGCTGAATCTCTTCTTTTCTATTCTCGATTCTGCTGACCACTTTATCCCTCGATGATTCCCCTTTTGGTATTTTTAAAGACTCGTTTCATGTTTTCTATCTTTTGCCTTCCGGAGTATACCTCATTTGTAGCACATTCAAATATTTCACGAGGCTGTTATATTTCAATATGGATCCCATGCCTTGAAACTTCACACAGGTTTCTCTAAACATATTTCCTTGCACTTCGAAGTTCTTCTTAACACATTCACTGCCCCTGCATTTAAGTTTTCTCTATCCGTGATGCCGTATTATTATTTTCAAAATATGTCATTAAAATTTATTTTTTCAAAAGCAAAAACTACCACTGATAAATTTATCTCTCCTCTGTGCTCTTCAACAGAAAAACAGTGAAGCTGTGTGCCCTGCTTTACAGAAGCGTAACGAAGGTGAATGAATGCCCTGTGCGCATTGGGGGCGCGGGACCATAAGCACTCAACTGCGGCAGGTGCGTTGTGGGTGGTGAACGTGTTTTGATAATTCTATTGGGACATTAAGCATTAATTATTCTTCTGTAAAGCCACATTTTCATTGATTCCAATCTTCTCTCTTCGGCTGCTTGAGGGAAACGGGAGCGGCTAAGGGAAACTTCTTCACGAGGGCCAGTTCACTTTCTAGCACCCCCCAAATGTCTTACGGATTTCATGTGGACAAATGAACTAATAAAATTTCCATATAAATCAGATTCCTATTATTAGCAGTTTATTTTTAATAAAATATATCTTAACGCAACATTACTAAGATTAGACCTTAATGCGACGCCGCCGCTAAGGAGCTGCAAAGACCGTCCGGGCATCCGTAGTCGAAAATGCACAGAAGAACAAAAACATGCCCTCCTCATATGTTATAATAAAGTGCTTCCTAACTTCCAGCAACAAAAATATCGTTATGTCTCTATTAGGGTAATGGCCAGTCGAGATAAAGATAGAAACGGAACTGGGTAAGGTGTTTCTAAACGTAACGAAAATACGGATGCATTTAGGAGTAAAAGGGTAGGTCACCGCTGCTAAAAACAAAAAATCATCAGCTCCTAGTAGGATACTACGACGCAAATGTATCCTGGTTAGTTGGTTGGTTTTTCGGTAGGAGACTGTCAACTGTTGTCATTTTCGCCATTAGTATCGGGATATAAATGAGTAACCACACGGAATGAAGAGTTGGAGAAAAAACAAATTAACCTGCTCTTGACGAAATGCTCTAAGGGATCCACAGTTTAACGTCTCATCGGAGGGACGGAGTACAATACTGTACATTACTTGACGTATTCTCAACGTAGCACTTAAGCAGGGATCAGAATTCCGCTGAAAAACCAAGAGTATTGGTAGAGCAAAACTTGGTAGCACTTAACAGTGGATAGTTAGAGGTACTAAGCGTGAATCAACCTTCAATGTACGGTACGGGTAATGGTACTCCCGGAGGAATCTCTGGAGGAAGACTCGGTTGCCTTATCCTACATCTCTTATATGCTTACCCCTCATTTGCGTCATGTTCCTTACAAGCGAGTGGCACTAATGTTTGCCACCCCATAAAACGTCGGGATTCGAACCCGTCCCTCGGGGTGAGAAGCCACACATACCCGATCCCCAGGTGTATCATACTTCCCGAATCTTACTATCCCGAACACTCCCATCCCGGGCACCCAACACCGACCGCTCTCTGCCTAATCCTGCAACATCCCCTCCTTGCCTGACCCTTGGCAGCTCCTTTCCCAGACATCCCTTTTCTCTCGGAATCAGCGATTCCCCTCCACTTGATTCCTCCCTCATCCGCCCTACTCCCACCGCCTCCCTCCCTCTCCTTCTCTCTCCCTCTCCTCCTTCCCTTCCTCTCCACCGAGCAGCCTTAAGCCTCTTCAAGTCCCTCTGAAGCTCCGCCAAAAGACTCTGCCCCTGACCTTTCGTTGTCTCCCTCCGCCGCTCAACCCAAAACCACCGCATCCCCTGCCTTATACCTTTACAGCGACCTTCCCTGTCTCCCCTTTTTGATCTCCTCACATCGCCCTTCATCTTCAGAAAAAGGAAGCAACCCTTCCGTAGCTCTCACCCCTCTCCTTCACCTCACCCCCCTTCTCCCGTATCTCTTTTCATGTGTGTGCCACTCCCCACCCTCACCCGTTTCCTTCACAATTGTATGCGAGGCGATTTCCTGGGTCTTCTCTTCCATTTAAAATTGTTGGCTCGGGATGCCTCGTGATGCTTTTTCGTCGCTCAAGTCAGGCACCCCATGAATGTGAGCAAGATGCTTAAAAAGGTGACTCGGTTCACATTTGGTTTTCACATCTCATAGGGTGGCAATGATGAAAACAGCCTAAGTTGGTGGACAGAATTAGATAAGTAGCATGCGTTAGTAATTGGGCCGTTTTACAACACGCAGAGACCTTTTTTTAAGATAATATTCCCCATTTGATTCCGAATTTCTGGAAAAAAGAATTTCACCCATAATTTAAATGATGCAATAAAAATCTATAGACTATATAATTTCTTAAAAAAATAATGAAATATTTAATTACTACTCTGCTGACCTCTTCACGGTTATCACATGGTACTAATCCTTGGGCACACTGGATGTTCAGTCTATCGCGATCAATCCGATATCTAACACACTCATTGAAGAGCTAAGAATCCTAAGTTTCGGTTTCACTGTTCTTAAATCTATTACATGTGGAAAGGTGACTTCAATAGGTGCGGTAAGAAAATGTCATTGATAAAAAAACGATGACTAGTGATTTAAATGTTGCGTACTTGGATTTAACTATTTGGTAAAATGTTTGTGTTACCACACATTTCTTTTTTTATGTGGTGATCAATAGTTATTTTGCAAATATCTGCAAGTTGTGCAAATACCCGTGCACTTGAGTTTCACGTTCATTTCCATGGATCGATGAAGAGTAGCGCTTTCTCCACTACAGTAAATGCTTCCCTAACCACAGAAAGGCAATGCGATAATCTTTCATTTTTCAATCTACTCATACTTCGTATCCAAAACCATATTGATCGGTTCTAAGTTTTTTTTACGAACACTTGAAAATTTTAGTCTTCAAGAGCACTTTAATAAAATTGCATAATGCACGCTGTCTCAGACACTACAAATAATATTTTGGATTCTCGAAATGGATAAATTGACGACCAATGCAATTTCAAAAAGGAGTCAGTTTTTCAATGAAACATTACATGAGTTTTTGCGTCATATTTACCCTGGAATAAAGTCCCAAGTCTATAGTCCAGTGTACAATGAAAATTACTAGGGGAGTTTCCTTTAGTGACATCCATAATAGCTAAGTACTTACTAAAGATAGTTGCATTAATTTACACCTCTAAATAAACATATCTTATATAACAAAGTTACGAATGGTAATTACTGAGACTACAGAAGAGATAAAACAAGCTAAAGCTGAACATTGAGTCCACTGCATATTGAAAGATTAAAATGCTTTAGAATAGTTTTATCCTTAAGTAGGAAACACTATGCTTAAGTTAGGAGGACACGTCATTAAAACCTTTTCATGATGTGTTATTAACTTTTGGATAATAGGAAGGCACAAGAATTAACAGTCAAATCCCATTCTGCCTCGGAGAAGCTATGAAGATTAAGCCAGCCAAGGAATTAACTATGAGGCAAACAAACAGACTCAGATGAAAGGAATATCCCAAAGGAAGAAACCAAACCACTGCGTTCTTTGGGAACCAAGATAAACCGGTAAGGACGATTATTGGAGGCAGAATGAATAGGAAGACCTAGGGAGCAAGACTAGAGTCAAGAGTGTACGATGAAGGTAATAGGATCAAATGTAAGGAAACTCCAAAGAAATTAAAAGAATAGCTGAGTGGAGGAGACTGCTGTTTGAGAGATTGACGGCTCACCAAAGGTCGTATTTTTGAAAGCTGACAACTATTATCATTGTGAAAGAACACAGGCATATTCGCCAGCAATTATTTACTGACATTTTCCTTCGTGGAAATGGCAGAAGGTAGGAAATCCCTTTACTTCAGGAGGCGCTCGAAGTAGGGAGTGAATGGTTTACCGACGCTCCACCGCATTCATTCAATTAATTAGTCGTGGTGAAATATGTAATTCAACGCTGAAGTGCCTGTTTCACCACTTTGGCGCGTGTGGAGCACCTTTCCACTTCCCCCACGCGTCCAACGCACACACGCAGACGATTCTCTCCACCTCATCCGTAATTCTCTCTCCTTCCAGGCTCATTTCCTCCACTTCCTTCCTCTTCTCCCCATCTCCCTCTCCCCACCCGTCCGTTCTCACGCCCCCATTTCGTTCGTAATCCATCTACATCTCATCCATCCGTCCGCTTTACGCTTCATCCCTGCCTTCCTTCTCTTCCATATTCCCTCCCACACATACACGACACCCTCCCCCCTTATTCCCATCTCACCCCCCCCCCCCCCCCGCCCGCTTTCCTCCCCTAACACCACCCGTTGCCGTTTCCGTTGCCAGAGAAATCCTTTCCTAAGCATATGTAAAGGTAAACAATGGTTAATTCAGCACTCCCCGGCTCTTGCGGAAATCCCTTTGTAGGGTTAGGCCAAGGATGAGGGTGGTGGAAGGGATAAAGTGAAGAGATGGAAAAGGGAAAGTTTCTTTCCCATTCTCACCGCGCCGTACCAATTCTTCAGACTTAAGAAAAGCGGGCAATGTTTTGAGTGCTCGACAAGTAAGATATTTATTCCATTTTCTTGCACTAAATTCTACTCCCACATTAGCACTATTTATGTAGGAATATTGTGCTTATCATCATTCCCATACACGACAGTTTATGACTTTACCGCACCCTACCAAACCTTCAATTGAAGAGGAGTGGGCAAATATTTTGGTAAAAATCTATTCCCACGCTGGCATTAATACTACAAACACTATACCGCTGGCCATTATAAAAGTCATCTAGCATTTACATCAGGCTATCTATCCTGATCTTTTGTTGTTCTACTCCTCAACCTCGCTCTGGGATGAGGTAGTTGATCCTTCAAGGCCGTCATAAGTTTATATTCCGGCATTATTGCTTGAGCATGGGGATTTAGCAAGGGTTGTCTTTTACAGCAGAGTAGCAATCGTTTCCTTAAGTGTCATTCTAGAAGTCCTCTCTTTCCAGCTTGCGAATTTTCCAATGGTCTTCGTCGTAAAGAATTTCACAGAAGTGGAAGAAAGAACTGAATGCCCCGAATTCACACAAAGAAAAGTTGAACATTGCTTCTAATGAAATCATTTTTATTAATTTTTGGCAATTTTTAAAAATCGATCTCCTTCTGTAGCCTTCAAATTCATTCTCTAAATGCAAGCCAAAAACGTGTTTTCAGATTATATGTATTCCAACATCATCATAAAAAATAAAAGGGCTGACCTATATAACATTGGAAACGCGCTGGTCCTGCTACTGATCGTGGGTTCGATTCCCGCCTCCGGAACGATTAGGTGCTTTGTTTGTATTTGACTTTGCAGTTTCAACAACTCGGTGAGATACATCGATAACAGTCTAAGCGACTGGAATCTAAGTCTACCAGAGCTACAGCCTTTTACGCAAATACTCATAAAATTATTTGGTTCGCAAACTAAAATAAGTGAAATAAATAAATTTTAAGTAAATATCCATTACATTAAAGATAATACATCATCCTCTTTTGGACAGATTTGATTTCAGGACTAGTTTCCCCAATCCACAAAAAAGCGCAATATAAGTTTAATGACCGTAGCTCTTCATGAACCACTTAGTATTAAAATAGAAAGATCTTATATACGTGTCGGTAGTTCAGCTGTCACACAAAATGATGACTCGCGATGAAGGCTTCCTGATGATAGAGGCCTTTGACTTGAAATTAGATTTCTTGGAACTGTGAGGACGATGTTCTCATCACAAATTCTACCGTTAGCTGAATTAATCATCTTGAATCCGCGCGACATTTTAAATCGGATTGATCCGTTGAGTGGCAATGGTGTAATTTGATTTCCAGTGGAAATTCATGACAGCGACTAACGCCGTAGCGGTTCAACACCACCACCTCCATGTGTACACACTTTCCCTTATTCAAAAATTATCCGACCACCACAGAACGTCCGGTTCCGGTAAAAGGAAGCCAGCATCAATTTTCATTCCTTCTTCCAGAGGTAACCGAAGCCAGGTCACTCAGAGCCTAAAGGTCACTAGCAACGTATGGCCTTTAACATTCACCCGTGACCATTGAAAAATTGACATTCAGGGGACCAGCGCAGACAGGATGCTCCTATCTCATAGAACATGAAAACTGTGCCAGACTACGGGATTGTAGAATGAAGCGTGAATCTTGAAAGAACGTAGGATATAAATGCGAGACTCGGAGGCTCCACTCTTGGCTGAGAAAACTTGAAACGTTCAGATCACACAAGTTTCAGTGTGATAAGAGGGTATTATTATTTTAAACCACTACATCTCTAGAAATGACAGAAGCGGCAAACTAAGAAAAATACACTACTGAACTAATAAGTACAACAATTCCTTGCATCCTCACTACTATTATTAGGTTTTCCGATAGGTATTGCTGCTAATTCTCCAATTTTCTCTTTTACCCTTGTTTCTTAGTCTGTTACGCTGAACCAAAAGTAGGTACGTCTCGCATGCTTCCTATATATTAATCTTTTATCTCTGTTCAATACTTGTAAAATTTGTAAAACACAATAATACTTAGAGTTTCTGCAATATTGGTAGCATATAGTGTACTGAATAATGTTAAATTTCACCCCCCGACAGGTATTTTCTGGTTTTCCCCGATACATTTTAAGTCATTTCTAAATTAACTTTAGTGGGATACAATATAGTGCATATAGTATAAACTCATTCCCTCCAAACACCATTCAGGATGATTGCATGGTATTTTGTAGATGTAGCTAATGACTACAAAAAAAAACAGAGCTAATCACACCAATGACGCACATTTCATTCCCATTTTATAATCCCATTTCCCCATTCCCTCTATATTCATGGCTGATGATAATTATAGCGTTTATTTAGCGTAAAGCTATTCGAAAATGCAAATACAGTTTAAGTTACATTGAATTAAATTTACAATTTTCCTCACCCAAGACCTGAAATATATACAACATGCCTTCATTCATTTATTCAAGTGCATATTCACTGTTAAAAAATCCTTATTCATTCACTCACATATTATATTCAATATAAATGTGCAAAGTCTTAGTGCATTCCAAGAATCATCCATTTATTAATACTCCTTCTAAACTCTACCACATTTATAATACTCTTTAGTTTGGTGAAAATTGAGTTGTTTAATGCTAATACTATTTTTTTAAATCTGTCACGAGAACTTATTTCTCATAGGAAGATAGAAATTACTATTGATTTTAGTATTGTGATTTTGTAAATCACTGTTGAATATTAGTAATTTGTCGAAGTATTTAGTTATCACACCCAACTTAATTTTATGCATAAATATTTACACATTGTATTACAAGGATCTCCTGATGCCCATCGATCGCAACGTTATCAATATAAAGGTAGGTAATTCTTGTATACCTATCGCATTTTCAGATCAACCTCATGCCTCTATTCTGCAGGACTTGAAGTATATTTCTCTCTGCATTACTTGCAAGAAACAAGACTGTTGCACAATAATTGAAGTGAAGTATAATAATGCAGCTATATATTAGTTAAGTTGTGTAGCATGTTAAAACCCTATATGTTCTGCGAATAAAGCTCAACGTTTTTGCAATCTTTTTACAAGTATGATAAATATGTTCATAAATTTCAAATTCCTATCAATAATCTCTCCCAAGTAATTTATAGATTTTACTAGCTCCACGAAACAATTAACAATGGAAATGGTCATGTGGTCATTTACAACCCTTAAATGTTGGCATAACACCCCTTGCCACATACCCTAGCGGTGGTTCGCAGGGTAGTATGTAAGCGTAGGAGGATGTAGCATACGATGTTAAATCAGATAATTTTTAAAAGTCAGTCTCACGGTCAAGAGAGAGTATTTTAATCTGGATGATCATCACCGTCCAGAAATTGATTTTTTTGCGTCACTCACACTTTTGAGTTCAGTCCTAATAAAAGGTTTGATTGCACGCTGATTTGATTACAGGAACCAAAATATTTTATCGCCGCGGAAGAGTGATGTGCTTGCGAGAGAACGCAAGCCGGGCCACCGAATCCGTATACCTACCTACCGAATTAGTTTCTTTGAAGGGCGATGACCTATAAAACTCCATCTATCACTGCCCGGATCTCATTTCGAGAGCAGGTTCGCCTTGGAGAGCGAGTGAGAAAGAGAGAGAGAGAAACACTAAACACAGTCTCAAACAGAGCGGCTACCGTTATACTACTTCGAGTTCCCATCCTCCCTGAACGCTCCTTCACCTTTCGTTCCATCTCGTGGTTCATTAGTGCATTATGTCACGGTTTCGCCTCCTTCCATCTCTCCCACCTTATTCCAATGCATTCCCTTAGACCGTCCAACCCTTTTACCCGATCGCTTAATATTCTCCATTGAACTCTCTGGTTCATGGTTTTCTCATCCACTCACTCACACAGAAGTGTTTTCCCATCCTTCCCCTCCCCCCCACCTTGTTCCATTCCCCGGGTTCCTCATCTACTAGCGTCAACCGCTCAGACCGCTCCCCCACCCCTGAGCTTCCCATTACTCACATTTTTATACTCGTCAGGGAGCCATCCCTCATTCCTTGCACGTGGTCCAATACCTATCTACCTACCTACCTCCTTAGAATTCCGGAGCCCATCGTCATCATCCAGGAGGTTCAAATAACTTCATTTCAAATATTTCCTTCCCACCTCTATCCCCACCCTAGGATGGTTGTCATGTCCGCACGGTGCTCAAGGCGACCCTATTACTAGTTAGTTCGCCTGACTGGTCACCAGATATTGCCCAGTTTATGGGCAGAGGTTAGGATTGCCCAGCCTCACGATCCAATCTAGATGCAAATGGTAAAAAATGCATGTTTCATTACGACTTGATTGCGTTACTCTCTTGTTTTACCGGAAAAATTTAATTTCTGCTATCAATTATTCAGTTTTGTTCAGATAAAACCACGCACTATTACCTACAAGACAGTACATTCAACATCATTTACCTACGTGTGTATTTTAAGTACTTACGCAGACACTCGTAAAAATAAGAATAGATTGGCGTGATAGGTGATTAATCCAAAACCTGGTCCAAAATATGGTCCAAATGGCACAGGTGAGGGTGGCAAATTGAGAATTAGGGTGGGCAGTTGTAGGTAGAGGGGAAAGGCAAGGGTACCCGTTATCGCCTTTCCTTTTTAACATTTATGCTGATGATATGGCAAGAGAGGCTTGGGAAGAGCTAGATAAGGGAAAAAAGGTAGTAGGCCAGTAGATAAAGTCGGTTAGATTCGCGGACGACCAGGCAGGCGTTGGTCTCTCTAACAGCGAAGGAATCACAATGCATTAAAAAGAAAAGCGGGAAATAAGGCAGGGTATTAATTCACTCGACCGAATCGCTCATTCGTGCTCGTAAAATTGATAATGAATTCCTTTCGTGCAGGCCATTGATTTTTTGCGCACAAGTAAAGCTTTTCAAGAGAGGCTCTAGATTACGTTCTGTGCTCCTTCGTGTTTTATATTTCGATAAGGGGTATAGCATTGACTTCGCACCAACAACACTATAAACAAGATTGTGGTGATACCTAGCCTTTGGAAAGCGCTCTTAGCGACGATTCTGTCTCTTTTTTTTGTTACATCGCCCAAAAGATACCGAATTGATTACATAAATACCTACGCCTTTAAATTGTAACATTAGCTAATGACTTGTACTTCACATCCATACTTAAAGTTCTGCAGCCACATGTATCTCCAAATCAAAGCCACTGTGAATATTAACATTACATTTTAGGCAGTAAAGTGCAGTAGGCAGAAAACTGTTAGAAGTCTTGGAACCAGGTCATTTAACTCCGAATAGAGATTTTATTACAATTTGTGGTTTGAAAAATCATTTAAAGAAAGTTGATGGACGTTTATGATAGTTTTCCCTGAGGCGTTATCTTCTATTAAGTTTCAATGTTCAGATACGAAAAAGAAACCATCGGACTTATCGGAACTTTAAAGGAAGTGCTGGGAGATTAATATCTCATTATAGACAAGTTAAAAATTAGTGCATTAATCCATATTTATTCTGGTTATGACAGGATATTTGTCCATATTTCGGCATGCGAAAGTTGATATCTGCCAATCCCTTTAAGCAAGATGTCTTATCGAAGTGAAGCTATGGAATTTTCGTTCGGGCAGTTAGCCAATCCAATCAAATGTTGTTTTCGACGCTTTTCGCATGAATAGGAATGGATAAGATAGAATCCCTGGATTTTACTGAATTAGTCCCGCGAGAAAAATTTACCCAGCCATCAGCAGAGTTTGCATAGTTAATAATTGCCCGCAGTCCGTTGAACTGAATTTATGTAGATTAAGTTAATTTAGAGTTCTAATAAAGAAGTTCTGTAACTGCGTGCCTTTTCATGGTATTGTAGCCTTGACATTGTGTGCAGGAAAGGATATCCGAATCGTTAAACCTTAAAATTAATAGTATTCGACACATTCAGAAAGCTCTTGCCACATGACTGTCGTAAAGGTTTGAAACTGTGTGTCACTTTGTGCTTATATAAGCTAATTCCACCCTATTTCAGTGTAAGAGCGGGGTTGCGGAAAATATATGTGCCAATTGGGATGGAAATGTTTCACATCAAAATACTAGGTCACTCATGATCCCGTGTGGAAATATCTTTCCATGCCAGTAATTACGGTGCATCCCACTGCTCATTACATGCGAGGTGTGCAGCAGACGGGCTAATTTATTCAGGCCCACGATAGAAATTAAGTAGCTAATTATGCAAAATTATTGGACGAGGCCACTGTTGTACTCCACGATAGCAGTAGGGAATTGATAAGCCGCTTTGTAATGAACCATTTTCATCGGTTGACTAACAGTTGGAATCAATAATCATACTCTCTTCTAATTAGTCCACATTATGTCTAACTCACGAGTTTCGGATCATCACTTGCCTAGGTGCGACAAGTTATCAACCGCCATTGAGCGCTTCCTGGCTCCAAATAGCCAGGACCCCATTCTTAACACGAAGGAATGTAACGAGTTTAGAGAAAGGCAGGATCCATCATTGAGCCAATCATTCGAGGTAGGATTTGACTCTTCACTTTCTATTAGCCGGAATCAAACCCGATCCACCACCGTACCAACCATAATACGGGCACGCACTGAGCATCGTCAATGGGCTACGGGGAGCACCCTTAGCCAACTAGATGAGAGGCCGCCAGATACCCTTCCCTAGGGCACTCCATCCTCGTCCGAAGCGAACACCCTAAGCGCGCCAACCGCAGCAGCAATGCATTCCCGCCATTCTACCCCGCGCAACCTCCGACCTACCACGCCCCTGCCTCCCGGTAATCGTCCGCCCCCCAACCCCACCGCCAGTCACCCCTGACAGTGCTCCTCTCATCCTCGCTAAAACCATCCCTCTCTACCCCCCATAGCCTTCCCACCAACCGCCACCGCCCCTTTCCCCGTGATTACACAATGGAATTTCGTTCATTTCACGCTCGGGATCATTTGGCCGCGACTATCGATTGTTTCTCTCGGCCCCATTCCACGATGCTACCCCATCTAACTCCCCCATTCAATCCCCTAACACTGATGCTTCTTGCTTCCCATCCCTCCTCCTACATCCACCGCCCTCCCTCCTACATGGAATTATCTCCGTCCCACGCTATCCCTCATACATCCATCTCCCATACTCGCATTTTCCCTCCGATTCACCTTCTCTTGGCTAGTTGTTAGGATTATTTGGGGAGGCGACCGAAAACTGAGGTCATTAGCGACAGTTCGGATGGGTAGGTAGGTCGGTATAAGTAGGATTTATTGGGGAATGTAAGGAGGGTGGAGAGAATCCCGGCGTCAGCATCAGCATACTCTCAATGACAGGCACCAAAGAGTACACGGTTTAACGTCCCATTCGACGGACGGAGTGCTACATTTAAATGGCTCTGCTCATAGGTACTTTCAAGTTCTGCACAACGAAGTAGGGATCGGGAGTCAAGCCTGCCACTGCCGAGACTCAAGCACAGGGCCTTCAGGTTGGAAAGCCAGCACCACAGAGTACATACAGAGAGGGCAAAAGCGACAATGGTAGAAAGTGTTTCTTGTGCAAACCTCCATGTTTATAGCAAATCTCATCCCACCCAGTAGAGCGGCAAACGGTAAAACAAATAGCTATTTAAAGAGGAAGCATTTCTCGAAAGTAACTACAAGGTTTCCTTGAGACATTTTCGATTCTAATCGAAAAATTATTGACTCTAACACTAAGTTTAGCAAAAGAAAAATCGATAGGCTTTAGGAAAAAGGAAATAGGAAAAAGGCGATACGCTTGGATGCTTGAAAAGCACTGCGGTATAAATTGATGAATAATTCCTTTCATATTTCTCTCACATGAAAAAAAATGAATGGTAATAGTATGCGTCACCTTTAAAAATTGTCGAGTGTACAGATTTCAAAGTACCTACTCTCATTCAATGGGAATTATCCCCTTATCTTGCCCAAAGATCCTGTATTTCAGTTTCTAATAAAATATTTACTCAATTTTCCCTTAGCAGGTACCACTTTGAAACAGATTTAAACAAAAATCACTATGCGTACGGCAATCACTTCAAGCTTCGTCCGTACGGAAATAAAAAACAATATGGCGAATGTGCGCAACAATCATTACATAGAATAACATAAGGAGCACCGAATTTGGCCTCTCTGTACATATATTCTGAACCAATACTCTAGCCACATAATCCTCGAGTTATCTCCTTCCCATGTCATTCCTGACACATGTTTTTCCACACTCGCATTTTCTCCTGATTCACGTCATTATTGTTCGTTAGCCCTCCCAGCACAAAATGTCCTCGCGCTTAAAAAATGAAGAGCACGATGGTATCACGAACCCCGAAAATTCTTTTTTTCTTTTTTTTTCAGTTCACTAATTCACTTTTTTTGTTAATTCCTCACCCGACTCTCTGATATCGTCCTCTACTTTCCTAAAATCTTTTCTTTTCCTCTTTACCCTCACCATACTTCTCTTTCTGTATCACTTTATCACACCATACTTCTCTTTCTGTATTTCATTCCCTCTCTGACGTCCAACGCGGCGAGCGTCCGAGTCGTTCAGCAATTCAAATATTAAATGCTATTTTTCCATCGATTTTTCAGCGGAGAAATGGATGCCCCCGTTATGGATGGAAGAAAAAAAATATTTTGAACAAAAAAAAAATTTTTTTTTCATCGGGAGATGGGAATGGGAATCCCTCTCTCTCTTGTTTAACTATGCCGAGATTTTTATTGATACAACGAGTTTCGACGTTACGTTACCAAGGCACATTCTCTCTCGGGAAGCGCATTGGTGTTTATGCAGGATGGCGCGGGCGAGGTTGGGCTGAGAGCGCTCAGTGGGGGTGGAGTTGACGGGGGGAGGAGGAGGAAGAGATGAAATGATGCAGTGGTGCGAGACATAGGGATGGGGGAGGAAGTGGGGGATAGGGAGCGTGGCAAGGGGGCTGTTGCCGTGAGGGGGTGCTGGAGCCGGGCTAGCTTGATTGCCGGGGGATGGGGTGTCACCGTTGTAGAGAGGAGGAAGGACTTCGGAAGCGGACTGGCAAACAGGCATTAACAGTAGCGACATCGGGAAAGAGAGAGACAGTATCAAAAGGAAAGATCTATAGATGGACATCCGCTACTAAACTTCGCGACGAACACATTACGACTCTCGCACCCCGAAAAATTCTCATCTTCATAAATTTATATCGAGGGATTTTCATAATTAACATCGAGGTGAAGCTCAGGCGGAGCGAAAATTGAGTTTATTTAATCAGGGCTTTGTTCCGGGCCCTGGGAGCGACGTGTTAGGAGTTTTATTTCGCCTAGTTTTAATCAATCAAGTAATTAATTGTGTGCACAGGATGAACAGGCTGGTTTTGCACGAGGAAAAAGTTGCCACTAAATTTACGTATGAAAATATTATGAGTCAGAGCTTTCGCGGACAGTCGCAGAACTTGGCGACGGGTGAATTGTGATTCACATACGCTGCGAAGGGTTCACCTTTAAACTTTATGTGGAGGAATTTTTAAAATAAATCACGGCGTTAGGCTCAAGCGAAGTGAAAATTGGGTGTATATATATTTAATACAGGTTTTGTTCAGGATGGTGCAGAAGTGTTGGAGAAGTCACTGTAAAGTATGAAATTATGAAGCACCAAAGCTATAAAAACACCTCAGCATGATTCACGACGAGAAAGACTCGGAGAAATGTATTCTCACAGTTTTTCACCAGAGAAATTATAGAAAGCTTTCAATTTAACGCCTTATCCACATAAAACATTTTTCAATCTTATTTATGCAAATTTAGTTAGTCTACGCTAAAGTGCTTCATTATTCGCCAGATCATTTGACGAGAAAAATAAATGTTCATGAATGGGCTCAAAATATTTCTTAATAAATTTTATGAACGTAGACATCAGTAAGATAGCACAATTACTGCCGATTTTAATAACCGTCCTATTTTGTTGATTATATGAGTATTCAAATTTCAAAAATAGTTTATTTTTGGCAATACTGCTCAAGAAATAATGATTCATAACTGCGAAATGGATGTCCCGTGTAAATCGCCCACCTCTCAAACTTTATTAATTCTCATCTCATGCGTCCTGACTGAAAAAAATTGTCTTTGCTGAATGTGCGCTAACCTAAGTAAATTTCTTTTGCTAATTAAACACTGCTGGAAACCAGAAGAAGAGGAACTTCCCTCTAATTCACATACTCAAGTTGAGACAAAGGGATTCATATTAGTATATTTTTAAATAAATACTGATCTTATTCCATCGTAGGTTTCCGCGGCGTTCAGATGAATTATTCTGCATTTTCGGATTTCCACCGCGTAGGTTGCTTTTTAGGACAACAGTTTGGCCCGTGTTGCAACGGGCATCTTCAGGTCGAAGTACCGGGGCATCATTTCGGCCGCGTTTATATAGGCCTTCTGTTTCCCTCCATGCTCTGTGATTGGCCATTTTCCTCCCGACAAATTCTCTGACATGCTCGTGCGGGAGGTCCTACATAGGCGAGACTTGCAGGTCCATGAAGGCACGACTGAAGGAGCATGAAAGGGCTACCAGAAAGAAGCAATTCAGTTTGTCGGCGATTTCTGAGCATGCCTGGAGCGAGCCTGGCCACAACATTAATTTTGACGTGGCCAAATTGGTATCCAAAGAGCCAAGATATAATCCTTGGCTAATAAGAGATGCCATATAAATAAAACAAAGGATAATTTCAACGGAGAAGATGGTTACTACCTATCTAGTGCATGAAAGAGAATTTGGCGGGAGGAAAATGGCCAATCACAGAGTATGGAGGGAAACAGAAGGCCTATATAAACGTGGCCGAAATTATTTGCCCTAAAAAGCAACCTACGCGGTGGAAACCCGAAAATACAGAAGAAATACTGATCTTCGCTACGTTTCACTACGATTAACGTTTGATTAATCATTTCTCATACTTACGTAAACGGATAAACCGAAAAGTTTTTATAAGTGGCTACAAAATAAAACGGTTTGCATAACTTTCATTCCGTTGAGACAACAACAAGTATTTTCAGTAAAATGTTTCATTCGTTAAAATTAGGCGTACCCAATTACGTCATTACGGCATTATTACGTCCTGGTCATATAAACATATTGTTATGATAAAAAAACGAAATATATAAATAACAGCTTATAATCGACATATGTAAACCCTATTATAGTTTAGCTTATGTATTGAAGAGGCTACCGGTTCCTGATAATTACATTAGTAGAGTGTAAAATACGAAACATTCTATAGTTTTTTCCCGAACTTCAACGTCAGTAATTGAAAACATACCTATGATTAGTATAATCTGTGAATTAGAGGCCCAAAATTCAAATTTTCAGCCTTTCAATTTGAAAACCTTTGCATATACACAACACAATATTTACTCATCCGCGACTTCAATTAATATACCAGGAGTAGAGAGTTTTCATGAACCATACTTTAGCTTATCCGTACTGTAAACGAAAGCATTAAAGTCACAGTCAATTAAGCCTCCTTTTTCCATTTTCAACGGAATACTCATTTTTCTAGCCCTCAGAATCGTGTTCTTTATTGTACAAGAAATGTTAATTAAAATTAACCTGGTACTAAGTTAGACGATTTTGCCGTAGGAAGGCCAATAATCAGCATCTTTTGACTTCCGATTTTCATTTTCTTCAAGTTTATTTCATCTACTATGCCTTAGCCGATGAGGAGAAACTAAGGGCATTTCCATCCACATCAAATGCTCTTCCTCCCGGATCCTGGAATGTGTCTCAGAGGTACTACAAGCAGCGTTCAAGTTGGCGTCGTCGCCGAAGTTGGTCTAAATCCCTGGAGGCGTACTCGCATATGACTGCCATAAGTGGAGAGTGTGACATAATAGGCAAGTACCTAGTCGCACCTTCCTTAAGGCTACTATAACAGCATTATTTCTCTCCAAGGGAAGTACAGCGCCATTAATCATCTAACCTTGGCCTTATTCTTTTTTCCTTCCTTTCTCAAATGTAATCGATGGCCGAGGAGGGGGTAATGGGATCGTTCCATAACAAATTGCCTGAGTTCGTGGTCATTTTTCACTTGAACAGTTTTGTTTGAAGTAAGATTCAACATTACAATATTAGTCTTTGCCTCACGATGACGTAATATAGCCACACTTCTTAAGCAAAAACATTTCAAGTAAAATATGGTCAAAGGTTCAAACATTTTTTCCTCCATTTTCGCTTTATCCACAAAGACGTTATTTGCTTTTTTTACTGCATTATATTCAAAATATCCTATTTATGAATCAGCTTCTTCTTCATCCTTAGGTCATTGTTAGAATTGAACGTTAATTATGTCATTATATATTTTGAAATCACTGTTTATATATAATTATAATGAGAGGATAACTAATGAAAATGCTTGGGTGGCAACTATCTGCGTCCTCTTGAAACTGCATTTATGACGTTTTTCGCACAGGTTTAGAATTAAATTCGCCATTTAAACGACGGGAACATAAAATCAATCCCATGTTAGTCTTACTCAATGGACACTATTGACGTTCAAGGTAATATTTTACTCCACGAAAAATGATCATTCGCTCGTGTAACGATTAGAATTTACGCCAAGCTTAAAATACCATTCCTCTACCATTATTGAAACTGAAATGAATGCATTAAAACTGTTACATGTGAAATTAAGGACATCGGTGAATTACTTTTTGTGACATTGTTTTTAGGCATTAAACGCAGGAGATAGTTAAAATATTATCAGGTTAATCATAAAGCCAAGCATGGTTAGGCTAGAAGGCAGTAATTAAGAGTAACGCAATAGCTGACAAAAAAGTGCTCCCAAAACCAGCCTTCATTTGCATTATCCACAGTTATGGCAGCCAAAAGATTAACTTACCTCAGCCAATATGTCGCACAGATGCCTCAAATTCGTGATTCTGGCCCAAACTTGTTCCGTAGCCCTCTTCCATGCAATGTAATAATCCTCCGAGTACGGTAATTCTGCTGCGTTGTAAGACGAACATTTTACTGAATATTGAGAGCGAGCAGTCACTGAAAATATGTAAAAATGAATCAATTAAAAAGGTCAGTTTAGTTTTGCATCTTTATTAAATGCAAAAATTTACCATTTTAATACAAAAACCTTTAAGTTTGTTAAATGTACTAATTTATAGTTACTATTACATATATCTCAAAATGCAAGAGCATTGAATTAGAATTAGTGTGATTGAATGAAAGCGGATTCATTTTAAATGAATAAAGTTTCCACGAAGAATTTATACCTTTTTTAGGTATTTTATAAGGATTATATTTCACCAGCGGAGGTACCAGTTGAAATTCAACTGGTGTGAAAAACATTGAACTTATTTCATAAGAAAACCACAAAGTCTGAAGAATACTGACAGCGTGGTCATTTGAGTAGTTAGTAACTAATCTTGTGCGTTGTAGTAGACTCGCTGAGAGATTTTTTTAGGTTTTCTAGGTGCTCGGAGAGATGAGTTGGTCCTCTTTAATGCACGGGAAACCAAAAATTGAGTGAATGAAAATTAACTGCACTTTTAAACAAATATAAATAACTCGTAACGTTTATGATGTGGAAATTGGTCTGAAAAACAGTTCGCAAACGTAATGAGAGGCAGACGGTTCCACTACGTGTAATATATCTGAGATTTAAACATTAATAAACAACGCTGTGTTTGATGAAGCAACAGAGGCATTATTACCATTACTATTAGCTGCACGTAAGTATACTTGCACATTTAACTGCTTGTGTAGTCTGTTTAATTTGTTTATGTATATCGTTTACTACGTAAGTGTTCTCTCATATACATGCAGTGCTCCTATGAAAGCTACTTTGAGAATAGACATTGAATAGTATACTTGTTGTAAATATGCACTGAATTTATCGATTACCCCCCGAAGCAATCTATCTTGGGACTGTGGGTCCTTCTTATACCGATTTTATTTCTACATGCTATCATGGGCTAGCAGAATAACGTGATATGTAAATGCTAGAGGCGTGAGAGTCCTTGGAAAAATCAAATCTCTGGTTGTCAAGTTATTGCTAATGTCAGAGAAAAATGTGAGATTATTCAGCTAAAACATTATTTTCAGACAAATACGAAGCGTAAAAGAAAATCAATTGAAAGAATTAGAAGCTTCATTTATTCAGCCATGTGACAAAAAATACGCAGCCCTCCATCTTGAGTGACAGTACATTCAAAAAGCAAAAAATGAAACAACTAAACCGAACCCAATGCTTAGCATGGACCATCAGGGGGGGGGTCTTTAGGGGCTCTGAGGGATTTTTAATATAGCCTATGTTACAGCCAGATATATGTTCTATTTACATGCCAAGATTCAGCTCATTCGGACAATTAATGTTTGCGTGATGGAGCAACATACAGGCAGACAGACACCGTTACATTTTAATATATTAGTAAGGATAAGGATTTAAAAGTCACGCTCAGCATTTATGAAAATTTCAACAGAAAACAGACGGCGCTGAAATGGTTGTCTGAAAATGTTTTGCTTTCTGTGGAGAGGGAAAAAGAGAAGTAAAATTGCAAAGGGAAGAGCTGTCCAAGAGCAGGAAAGTGGGCCAGTCGTTATCACAGGGCATCCGAGAGTCTCATCGATTGTGTCGAGGGTAAGCGGTGTTCCTCAGTTCGCAGAGTCGACGCGGTAATCAGAGGAAGTAAAGGGATTATAGCGCTTGGGTGGGAGTCGGAGGCTCCCAGGGAACGACGATGGGGGCCAGCGCCGAAGCACAGAGCCTTGGCGCCCTTTGTGGAGAGCATGCGGACGCCACCGAGTGTGTAACGTGTGCCCCCCGCGATGATTCTAGCCGTGATGAGGTCGCCGTTAAGTGACAACGCGGTGAAATTGCAAAAGGTGTATGTTGGAGGGAAACTAGATCCTCACGTTCTTGTATTCACCCGCCGAGGTAGAATGCTGCAAGACACTCGAGGGGACGTCTGCATTCAGACACGTGAGTTAAATTTTCTGTCTAGCCACTGGAAGGGGAAGGTGGATACTGCAGTCCGGAAATCAGCATGAGAATCTACTAATGGACACTGCAAATTGTTCCAAACCTCTAGTTGAAGATTTCGAAACACCTAGGTTAGTATGTACATGAGAAAAAGTGTATTTGCCTTGGTTTAATTCTCTCTTGGACTGGGAACTAAAACGAAATACACATGAGCTGCCTAAATAATGAAATAATTATTTTTTTTCATTCGCGACGACTTATCATGCTCATTTATTAATTCTTACTCTAGGCAATTGGTTTCTCAAGTTTTTATTCACCGTCACAGCATATCCTTGCACATCTGAACAAATTTTACGGAACTAACAGAGTGCGAAATAATAAGGAGCAAATTTTTGAGATACATGATGGTTCTTTTCTTTTTATGACATAGATTTAGAAATATATTTGGTTTAAACTCTGTAAGAGTTTGCTCTTTATTTCAACGCAAGCATCAGTAATATATTTTTTTCTTCTTTAACTTCATGTTTCTAGGAAACTTTAATGTTATGTTCACCGATTTACGGTATTAACACTCGCAAGAAAAGAAAATTACTCCGTTGGAGATCATTGAAAAATCTTTGCTGCGGGTAAAACCACCACATAATTATACTACTTAGTCACTGCAATAGGTGAGGTAAGATCTAACCATTTAATTTGCTCAAGCGATATGCGCATTCACTTTTCAGATTAAGGGGGGCAGTGCCTTTCACCGATTGTCCTGTATTTTTGCAGAGAAATCGGGCAACCGAGAAAATGGCATAGGTGGGGTGTCTCATCAGTGTAAATCAAGTTTGCTACGCGCAAAAAGGCGTCTTAGAGCAGGAGGAAAGGTAGATTGTAGATTGTATGGGTGGGCGAGAGCCTTCTGGAGCCCTCCTGACACTCATACCTTTTGGTCCATTGTGCCATCCCACGTTTAACCTGCCTGCCACTTGCAGACAGTGGACAAGAGCAGCACGGTAGAGGTATGAAGGAGGGACCACCCCCAACCTTCCCGGTACAGGTATGGAGGGAGTCCTCCCTCCCACCTTCTCGGTCTGGTTATATCTTTCTCCGGCCTCCCGGTATAGGTCTGGAGGGATTGTCACCGAGTGTGTGTCACCCCTCCATCTACCCCGGTAGAGGCATGGAGGAGGGCCACCCATCCAACCACCGTCCGGGCCCAACGTTGCTTGACTACAATGATCTGACGGGAACCGGTGTCAACGTGGCTAGGCCCTTGCCCTCAAAGAAGGAAAGGTACTGGGAGAGGAGTTCAAGACAATTTAGAAGGCACAGGACGACATTATCCTGTATCTCCTATCCAGTGTACGGATCCTGTACATGAAGTGCTGTCGTCACAGCACCAGGTAGATGACGAGCTACCGGAAAATAATTTTCTTCAGTAGATCCTAGGTTGTAAGCCCCTGTACACACGGGAACATGCACTGTGCCAGAATTGGCCCGCAATCCTAAACCCAGCCATGTCAGATGGAATAGCGGAAACCGATAGTGAGCAACAGTTATCCGATGCATATACACAAAGCCATTGGCAGTGACCAATTCCAAGAAAATATTTAGCGTGGTCGACTGCTTTGTTCAGTAAATGGATATCGTTCAGGTTTAATTAGCAATAATGAGCGATAATTTTATAATGATGCATTATGTATTAGATTGGAGTCAATTCCATATCACCTTTACTATTATCGTGATTTGTAACGAAGATCATGGGTACTCATTGTTTATGTAGGTCTTTGCGCATTATTTTTCAGAAAAATGAATATTAACACGCATTAAAAAAATTGATTTTGAAATCTGATTTGTTGAATCAATATCAACACTTAAATTTCAAAATCTTCCTCTTCAGGCAATTAAATTTATCTGTTCACTAACAAATGAAGACGGAAATGTGTAAAACGCTGCTGCGAGATTGCTAGAACCATTGAACGTCCTAAAATCGCTCCCAGAGCAAGGATATCGAAAGTGGATCAGTAGCAGGTGATATTCGAATTGGTTGTTAACACGGAAAAAGATACCCCAAATCAGTACCCGCTCCAGCTATGCGATCAGAAATGCCGTTAAATGTAGAGTATTTAAGGGGGAGGAAGCCATTACTGTATATACAACGAGCTAATTCGAGCCACCAAGACCAAAGCTATCGTCGCTACCGATGTGTTTATTTTCATGAGCAATATACCCAGTTCTCCAACGACTGTATTCACGCTGCAATTGCTCATATTTTCAATCCACTCAGATCGACAGACTCCCCAATGTCTCCTTGCTCGTCACCCCATAGCATCCTTCACTCCTCCTCCACCCCCTTATGTTAGCTGCTCTCACATTGCCCAACAGACTGACTCCCTTCCCCACTTAATACGTCTTCCCCACTCTTCCATCCCATTCCTAACTCATCCCACGCCACCCATATGGGTTCCCCCATTTCCCATAGCCCCCTTACTACCCAAACCATCAACCTCCATCACACCAGACTCGATCATTTCACGGTCCAACAGGATATCGACTGTTCATACGTCTGGAAGATGATTTAGACTACTATTGGGGCGGGGATGAGGGGAAAGAAAAGGGGAGCTGTGTGGGAAAAGAAGGGTTTGGGGATTGTCTGGGGAGTGAAGTTTACGAGAGAAAGAGAGAGAAAGATAGAAAAAGATGTGAAGGTGTTTCATACAACGAGTGCTAAGAAGTGAACTAGTTGCAGAACCACCAAGGATTACCAGGAGATATAAAGATGACAAGAGGTTCCTACATAAACTGGAGTAAATTTTGAAACGTTTGATGCTTTGGTGTTATGTTTTTTATTTACTCTTATGATGAAATGGCTAACAAGTTCCATCATAAAATGATGGAACTTGTTACCAGGCAACAGCATTAAGATAGAGAGTAAATTCGATAATTTCATTGGAATGGTGCTGAATTGGAATTCGCCTCCTAACTCTGGAAAAAATATTTCGTGGGTATGTACACTCTTGTCCAATAATATGCATACGTATAATCTTTTTCTTTTCCAGAGACCGATGCATTTCGTTTGAGAAATCAGTGATATTTTAAGCAATAAACCCTAAGCAGTAGGTAGTGTTTCTCATTTGTTTTGACTTAGTGCAGGGTTACGATCCGACGTTTCCTGGCTTTCAAGTTTCCGTCGTCTTCCCCACCAAGGAGGAATACAGTGTGATTGATGTCATAATGATGGGAATTTAGCGCAAATCGTTGACAGTTTTTCCAAACGGATTACCAAACGGTCACGAAGCACTTGTTTGTTTCCATATTTTATAGTAAAAATATAGATGATATTCAAAAGTTCAGACAAATACTGATTCCACGAGGATAATTAATTTTTAAATGAAGAGTAAAAAGTAAGGACTACCTTGAAATAAAGTTTTGCTAATATGGAGAAAAAAAACTCCTCTGATGGGCTGCCGTTGACGCAGCATGATGGAAAAGTTAAGACTTTGTCCCAGCATATTGATGAAAAGTGCAATTAGTTAAGCAAAGTGATATACTCATCGTGCAAGTCCAAATCTTCGTCAGCCGTGGTCAAATGGTTGGAGCCGTCAACGCCCGGCCACCGTAAGTGTGGATTTACTCTGGCAAGTTACATCCTGAAGTTTCCTCTGCATGAGCTTGCGGGGAATTAACCTGTGGCAAATATTTTTTGCAATACGATTCTGTAAGTGACTTGCCTAAACTTTCAAAAGCTCTGCAAACGGAATTGCAGGGCCGTGTACACGTGATATTTACGGAAAAAATCACTTGCTGCAAGTAACTTGCGCAACAAAATTGCGCGACAAACTTGCTAGAGTAAACCCACCTAAATAGGTTCAACTAAATCACAATCATAAAGCTTCTTGCGAGCGCCTTGCATCCGATTCCGTCACGTCAGTAAACGTCGATCGTAATCTTTCCCTTACGCAGTCACGAGGGAACTAGATATGAAAGTCTGGTACTGCGTATGGGGTGCGGCAGAGATAGGAGGGGAACTGATCATATGTGTAGGTGTGTTGCTAGGGTGATGAGAGAGGCAGCTGGGAACCCCGGGGGAAGACGGAAGTTAACGGTTGAAGGAGAAAGAGCACTTATTATTTTTATTTTTTCGGCAACCGGAGTGTAAATGCGATTTCGAGAGTGGGTTCCGGTTGGTTGAGAGGTGCAGGGAAGAGAAATGAGCAATTTGGGAGAGCAGTTGTTTTATTGGGGGATGTGTAATGGAAGGAAGTCCAGACTAGTGGGTGAGTCTCGTTGATTTGCTGCGGAGAAAATTGAGCCGATGTGGACATCTCTAGAATACACAAAAATTAAGGGGTACTTTCGAAGAAAACTATGCGGAAAATCTTTCGGAAAACACGCCTCTATATGACGGTTAAATCCCCGTAGTTTAGGAAATGTGATACTTATCACATGCACATTACCTATTTACAGGTTAACTATAAAACATTGCTAGTAGGTGAATATAATTGAATATCGTACTATCATACAGCTTGAGTTGTGGCTGTAGTTGTAGGAATATATCAAATCAATAATATTGAACTACGCCCTTTTGCATATTTCATATTCGACGAAATGGCTATCAATTACTGCAGCCAATCAAAAACAAACGTTCATTTGCATATTATTTTAGTAGGTCCCGGACGTTTATAAAACTGTAGAGGCACAATAAATAGCTACATGAATATAATTGCAAGACATAACCTGAGTAGTCATTCAATCCTAAATTAGTTGACTACTGCCATGCAGTCTACCCTGTCCCCTGCTGAGCCTTGTCTTCCTTGTAGCTATTCTGTTTCATTTCTTGATTAAGCTTTTGTATGTACTTATTTTCCTTGGTCTTCCTCTTGGGGTTTTCCCTTTTATACCAGAGAGTGTGGTGGATTCATGGCAAAAAATCAAAGCGATTGAATTCTAGCTACCAAAATTATAGTCACTTCTTTCAGATGGGCAAAATGTTAAAATACTGATAAACACAAACAACTGCTTCTGTAGCAACACTAAAACTATCTATTCAACATCTATTTCCGTCCTCGGTGGCGGAAGGGCTAAGTTCTCGCCTGCTAATGCTGATGTAGCGGATTCGAGTCTCGATTGGTGTGGATGTGTGATCGATAATGAGTCAATGCTGAGAAAGGACTATAGTCCAACATTCGCTCAAATAAATGCGTGATTATTATTATTTCTTAATTTTTTTGCATGAGACATGGGATGAATTTTCCCATGCCATAGTGCTATATCATCATCAAAATTGCCATTTAAGCCAAATCCATCCATTTCTCTTTTTACAAGTAATGTTAATTACTTCTAAAATGTTAATTAAATGTTAATTAAATGTTAATTAACTTGTAAATGTTAATTAAAACTTCAATGTTATAGATGAACCTCCCTATTTATTTTATAGCTGAGATAATATGATACTAGTGGCACATTATCAGTGTAATTGGTAAAACAATCAGTCTCTAGAGACGGAATAGCTCTGCATCAAAGTATTCCAACATTTACTTCAGTAATGTTTTGGATAAGTTTTAGTAATTGAAATTAATGAGTTTTATGGAGATGATATCTCCCATTTCAATTTTAAAGCAATTTTTCTGGAGACAGTCTCTGGAGACGGAATAGTTCTGCATCAAAGTATTCCTACATTTACTCCTGGAATGTTTTGGGTAAGTTATAGAAATTGATTGTAATGAGTGTTATGGAGATGATATCTCTCATTTCAATTTCACAACAACTTATTATATTCAAGAAGTTAAAGGAGGTATTTCTAAAGGGAAAATGTCAATGCAACTGAATATACACGCTGGGAGAAATCACGAACTTAAATCAAATGATCGAATAAAACGAGGGCATCAAATTACAATACAGTTTTCGATTTATAAAGAGAGTAATGAGGTGGTCATGCTTTGAAGAGATTTATAAAAACTTGTTTTATTCTTATTACTTTCATAATCATATCCAATTGCTTTCAATTTGTTGTGGCTCCTGGAAAAGTGAATCATGAATCAATTTCAGATGAAAAGGAAATGGTTTCCACCGCTATTTAGACCTAACTCAATTTGTAGGTCAATATAGGATCAAAAAATGATGAAGGTAAACGCATTATTCATATCTAGGGCTAATTGGAAAATAAATAATATTTCATTCAAAGCAAAGCACCAAATTTGCAAGGATTCAACACTAATAAGAGCTATACATGGTACATTTAGTGAACGGTTTCATGGAATTGTCATCTTTTAAAATAGAAAACCTTTCTTTGTACCTCGTTTACACATAGAGTAATACAAAAATTCCGCTGATAATACCGCATGTGATGTAGAATCTGGTTAACAAGTCATCAATTACATTTCTCACTGTTACACGGAAACAAATACCAATATAATATAGTCCTATTGTTATGAGAGATGCCTAATTCGTGAATTTCATTTAGAAATAACAGTTCTCCAAAAAATTAGGCAAACAGAATTAGTAAAATCTTCTCACTTTTTATCGTCCACTTGACCTGGATTATTGCTTTTAAAAAGAACATTAGTTGATATTAGTGCATATGAACCTCATTGGATTAAATTATCAGGTCCTCCGTAGGTATAAATAAATAAATACAGATGCAAGGGAGGCAAAATATAACTTGATTTAAACTTTTCCCATTTCTGTCCGGAGCATTTAGTTTATATTAAGGGTTACTTAAAAAAATTATAAGTCAAATTGACTTCAACACAGAAACTGAATTTTAAAATAGCAAAATATTCTTCATATCAATTAAGGCTAAAAGACTATACATGTCACGTGCCTCACAAACTGCGATTCTTTGATACTGTAGTCGCATAAATTACACCTCCAGCGTCACATTTTTTTCTTAAAAGTCAGTATGAGTTCTCGCAGAAAAAATCCGGAAGCAATATTCAATAAGAACTCTTTACTAACCCGCAAGAAATCACAAGAGCTGCAACAATATTTTCCGCAGTAAAAAAGGTAGAAGAAATAAATCAGTATTCAGAAATGCATGTGCCTTTTTGCTACACCACAAACCATGAGTTTTACTTATCCACGGTGAAATGAATCACTGAAACCCAGAAGTAAAAAACACTCATGATAAGTTAACGGGAGCCATCGGAAAAGTCGCTACGCGAAGTAACGCTTCAATCCAAGCAATCGATGCAAAATAAAGATGTTGAGCCATTACTCAAGCACTTTATCGTAATCAACCAATACTTATCCCAAGCCAATCAAACGCTGCCACCTAGACTGAGCGCTCTGTGAGCGATTGACGACATTTTGATTGGACAAAGACCCTTTTGAAAGCAGACTCGTGATTAACATCCAGTTACTCTTAGTCGCGGACTACTGATGACGCAGTGAGAGCTTAAAGGAACATCTTCCTCTCTCTCTATCTCCGTTCATTTCAAAGGAAGTGATAAAAAAAACTGCAAACGTCGAATTCTAATTGGCAATCACGGAAGGCCTAAGATCACGGCGATGGGATCATTCTCAAAATGCGCATACGTCACTGAAGCCATTAATCTTTCTCGCTTTAATTTCTCTGCTGCGAGACCTTCCGTTGCCGAACTGAGGAGTAGCACATGCGTAACGACCTATACCACGGCAATATCAGAGAACCAACTGTGAGTAATGCTTGACCTTTTGGCCAGCAGAGACAAGAGCTAAGAAGTTATTAAATCTAAAAAAAAACATGTGGCAAGGTAATTATTTTGAGCAACATTTGAGAAATAAAATTTGACAAGGTAGCCATTTTTAGACCTGCGAATTGCAAATGAAAAGATTTATATATGGGACCGAGAATCAAAAACCGTCAATCCTAGCCAGCATCTAGGAGTACTTTTTTTCTCTGCCAGTATAAGTATTATATGGAATCTACCGGTGACTGGACCTACGACCAACTGGACCTCGTATTTCCATACTTAGCATATTCCATCAGCGAATTTTTTTAGCAGTGCAGTTGGGATTTCAATAGGATCTCCTTGTCCTATGGATGTATACCAATTTGCATTCTCGCATTAAGACCTGGATAAATTGTATTTATCATTCTAAGAAGTATATGGGTTGTAATAAAAGTTAAACTATATGAAATAAAATATCCAATTTCACAGCCTATACCCATAAATATAAATTATCCCTGGAATCCAATCTACAATTTTAGGAAAAATAAAATTCAAAAGCCAGTTTAAATCTTAAAGTTCCCCTTGGTTCTATGTAAATAACCAAGTAATTAAAATTATCAGAGGTGCTTCGATGCTTCAAAAGACTTCGGAGCACAAGGGGGAGTGTAGCTAAATTAGTTGTGCTGTTTTACAAGATTCCTCCTTTATCAAGTTTTTCCGGAAGAAAACGGCTCGGCGTTTGCATACTGTGGGTGATGCACGATGGTAATAGAGCATATAAAATAAATGGATATAATACAAAACAAACACTATTTCAGTCAAGAAAAGGTACTCCTCTCTCTACGCTACATCATAGACCTTTCCAACACTTGGTCTAGGTAATTTTTTCAAGTGATTCAAGAAGAAATGAAGAAAGAGATCCATGGCATAAATATTCTACTCAATCCGTGACGGGTGAGATGACATTAATTTGTATGCATGAATTTTAGCGGCTCAAAATCAATATATATATACATTTTAATTTCCCATTTCAGAATGTTTTTCTTTATATTTCCATCTCTGCTAAAGAAATAGCAGGCCGCGTGTTAGACTCATGGCCTGGAAAAATTCATGCAGGAATGATAAAACGAAAATGAGAAAAAAATAAACCGGGGAAAAAAACAAGTGGGAATCAACATAAAGCAGTACCTCTCCGAGAGGAAATGGAGGGCAGATGTGTACGCTCTGTAACGGAAAAAGGACGAAAACTATTATTCTGGAAAAGGAAGAAAAATAATTTTAAGAACATAGATAAATAGAACCACGAAATGAAGATTCTCCTCTGCGCAGTAAGAACCCTCCTGCATTCATTTTCATTTTTCAACGTTTCCAGAAAGAATTTTGGAGACGACCCTGAACGTCTCAGTTCAGTCATTCGTGGCATTCATTATTTTCTTAGGTAGTCAACCAATTAAATGCTTGGTCCTTAGACGGTTCTTCCTACAATTTCAACGTCCCTATGGAGTTTTCTTACATTTCTTTCGTCGAACTAACGCTTTTATTATTATAAATCTTTTTAAACTCCTCACATATTTTCCTTCTTAACATCCAAAATACTAACGGCCGTACCCATAGATTCATTAGCAAGCTTCTTTTGGCATAGAAACGCACTAACTCTCTGTCAACCAACGATCATTGAGCGCTACTAATCTTAGCAGCGCCATGGGAGCTACTATTTTAGTAGGTGATTCTTGAACACTCCCCTGCATTGTTTAGAAGCGCAACTAAATACGGCGGTCTGTCATGGGCGATCAACCTCGGGCGATTAACTTTGATCTTAACGGAGGTTTATGACGAAAATACCAAATATAATAGCCGTTTTTTTAATACACTTTTGAGTTTCACGACGAATTTATCCAGCAAAATCTAAATAGTTAGTAAGGTATCTTCGATGATTACGAGCGAATGAAAATGCTTACCATCACTTTTTCAGCTCGATTAATCAGTGAAAAGCCCCACACCATAGTAAAGTCTTTTATTAAACTACATTTATTCATATTTAATTAAATACATTCTGATATGTGTGATGACTGTTTCTCAGGATGCCATTATCATTTTTAAATTCCTTGGGCTATAGGGCTATTCATTATTGAAATATTATGACTACTCTACGAGAGTTTAGAGCTTTTTTACACAATGCGTCGTCAAGAAAGCCTTCTTAATAATTAACGAGTGCTTTTGCATCATGTCAGATGCTTCAGATAGCAAGAGTAACTAGCTCTTTACCCATTACTCTTGTGTAGATGTAGTAATGTACTTTCTTAAAAATTCATTTCTAATTGAATTTTTAGAATTTCTCATATATATTAATTGTAATTACTAGTCTACTTACATTCAGTCGTACATTTAATATTTCGTTTCGTTTCTGTTTTCAATGTGATTCCAGAGCGAGCGTTAATATGCTTCATATTGTGTAAAACGAATGCGTTGTTTTCAGTGGTTTTCAGTTTAAAGGATCTTGTTTTGTGTTATGTTCTCCCGAATAGGGATTTTAATCACTTTCGCTTTGTTTAATGCTCTAAAGTGATTGGTGAAAGGATAAATATCCTGATTAAATCATGACATCGTCTACTTAACGGTGTGAAAATTCATTTGTAAATAACATAGTGAAGGATAAGTCTGAGAAATGTGAAATCAGTTTCATTTTCAGGGTAAATGACAATAAGTTACCATTTATTTCTCGCCTATGTTTTCGCTCGTTCGATGTAAGGCATTCACCGTTATTTTTAATTGAAAAAACGACGAATGCCTTTCATGTGTGTTTGAATATAACCGATACCTATATTTGATGCAATATTGCAGGTACAGTCTGAAGCAGTGAAGCTACTGTGTGGCCAATTGAGGTTACTGAATTTAACAATTGTGCATTAGGTTTCAGTGTGTGGTGTAATATTCTGTACGGAAAAAATAAAGTTAATTTAAAACGAGTATTTTTTGTTTTCATTTACTATAACAATAAATATTTATAAAACATAGGCCAACCTACTTTCCTCTCCTACCATATCTAACACTTTCGTATTTGTTTTGAAGTAGATCCAGCTTACTCTTTCCATCCGTTTCCATGTCCACATCTCAAAAGCCTCTTGTCTACGCTCAGTCCCTTACCAACTGTAAATATGTATTTCCGAACCATACAAAGATATTCTTCACATTTGGATTTTAACTTATCATTTCTTATAGTTCTTACTCTCTTAGACGAGTAAATGCATACCAAAATACTTTTAAAATACTGATGTTTCATATACATTATTAAAAATGGTTTAACCTTCAGTAAAAAAATAGGGTATCTTTAGTTGTATTAATATAGCGTATCTTATGTTTTTATGAAATAATTGGTGGAGCTCTAAGGCCTAACAGTAAACTGTTTAAACTTAACGGAAATCCTCTCCCCTCCCCCATCCCCACCCACCCCCTCTCCTTTCCTCAACATAAGCCCATGCTAAATATTCCCACGCAACCTACCGCTAATGCTTCTGGATCAAGTGGTGAAGAAAAAATAATGGGATTAGGGTAAAAAAATTAAACAAATCTTACGCTCCCAGATCAAGTCAAACTTACTATGTTAGTTACGTTCAGTAAGTGTGACTTGCTCTGAGGGTATGTGATTCTAATTTTTTTACGCCAAATGACCTATTTTGTTAAGGTGATGCAGTGAATTCGAAACTAAATACATATATACTGTACATAGTAACTCAGTGATATTCCATAATTAAAATTATTTAATAAAGGCAACTTCTACAATATCGCTTAATGAACAACACACACAAGAGGAAATGGCTTATACTGCCGAAGCATTCAAATGATATGAATACTACTACAGATGGAACGTCTTTTGGCCAATTATTTAATGAAAATTATTTTAAATGCCAAGCAGATGCCCCAAATTGCAGTTCGTCATTTACGATCAAAGTGGTCCAACAGTGAGTAAAGCATTGACTTACTGACCGGTGTGCCAAGTTGAAATCCGGTATAAAGAGATCCTGGATCACATCCGGCTTCACTAGGTACTTAAAAAGTGCCATTTTTCGGGGAAACCACAGGCGGCATTGGAAATTAAATTGGCTCCATATCCCACGGTGAATTCCGTTATTCGCATCAGTCGCAAATAATTGCTTCTCATGTCGCTCCGTTTCACGCGTTGTAGCACTTCAACGATGTCCCGCAAGGAGCATAATATAACAGTTCCATACCATAGCGTCTGAGATGCTCGGGCCGTAACACTTTCATTTCGTAGTCCTACGAAAAGTGTGATCTTCTTCCTATGGCAAGGTTCCAAAAAGTTATTATTAAAAAAGTTAAAAAATTATTTTTAACAATATTCCGCATTTTTAGAGCATATTTACTTTTTAGAATGCATTATCACTATTTTAGCAGGGAATTAAAGGCAAATGGTAGGAATATTTTAGTAAAATTAGTAACTATACGTCCATCGCTTTCTTGATCGATAAACGCGTCCTGACCCCAGATTGGCTGTAGTAAAGAGACAATTTGACACAAAGTAATAAACAAGATGACAAATACTTATTTTGGCTTCTCATTATCATAAAATACACGAGTTTAAGAGGACGCATAAGTTCTTGGTTGAAAACAGTACAAGTAATCGCAACCTATTTGTCAATAAGTAAAGCTATTCCCTCCTCAAAAAAACCAACTGCCGCTTTCATGAGTCTCAAGGTGCCGTTTATTTGCGGGGCATGTCATCCAGATGATAGAGATTCTCCCCGCATGGCACCCAAACAGGGATAATGATAACCCCACGTGTCCTTCGCAAATCAAAGCCAGCACACTAGCCACCTCACCAGTTCGATCAACACCAAATTGACCACGAATGAAATGCATTTCCATGGTAAATAGCGCTCCCTCTAAGTTATAAATGCTCAAAGATTTTAGAGAACTGAGAAAGACGTCTCCTGCTGTGTCTTGAAGTGCTCTCCACATGACACCCCAAGGAGGGTTTGAGATTCCAATGAAAAATTTGTCCGCCAGGATTTGAACCCTCACCTAATGGATGAGGATTCAATCCTTTATCCCCACGCAAACTCGATCCCCACCAACTCCCTGCATCATGTAACGCGAAATTCAATATTAAAATTCAAACAATTTGTTATTAAATTAAATCTCGGCCATAAGTAACTCCAATCATATTTTTTCCCTAACTAAATGGAGGGATCTCTGTTAAAGTAGTTATGGTACATCGAAATGAATTTCGAGGATAACTCGTTTGCATTTCCGTTCATTCCTCACGTAAACTTAACTGTAGTACCTACTCAGTTCTCTCAAGAACTGCTGCCATGTAGAGGCAAATAATCTTTGGACTTGGTTCTCTCTCAAACTAAAAATACATCATAAAAAACTTCTTCATCTTCCTATTATGTATATGAGGGAGATTGTCTGTTCCTTCTTTGTATCTTCGCCTTATATTCTTGTTCGACGGTAAGGTTATCACACAGTTTTTATTTTGGTCTCCCTACACTTCAATTTTCTAGCGGCAACTTATCAAGAGCTATTTTTACCATTTTATTTGGCCCAAACGTATGATATGTTCATTTCACTCGTGCTTTGTTTTTAAGTTCCACTCGCTGATGTTTTCAACTTTGATTTTTTTCCTTTCGTTCCCTGTCTGGTTATGTATTAACAGTGAACTTCCGAATTATTTTCATCTCACCAGTATCTAGTACCCTTCTTTTTCTAACTGTATCAAGCCGAACCTCAGCCATATTTGCTATAACTGGTCTTATAGTAGCTTTTCAAACTCAAACTTTGCTTCTAACTCGATATATTGGTTCTTCCATATAGTTTTAGTCTCTAGCCTTCATGTACAATTGTTGGTTAACAAAATGGAAAAAATTAACTTAGCCGACTGAGCCCTCCAAATTCCTCCTGCTTTACACCTATACGGGGAAATTCCTCGCTTTATGCCTTTACTATGTGACAGAATTTACAATGGGGAAGACTAGATGGAATAGTTGGAGTGGGTGAATAGATGAAGCGATGGGGGAAGAGAATTGGGAGGGTTTCGGAGGAGGAATTGCAGACTGGAAAACCGATTGAATGCACTGGTGAGAGAAAAAAAATGCCGTTGCTTCGAAGCGGAGACGGGGTGGCAAGAAAGAGAAGTCCAGTGGGGAAGAGGAGCTCTTTGGAGGAGGAGGAGAAGAAGGCGAGACCGTACAAAACCCCCTCCCTCTGCGTACGAACTGAAGGCGGACCTTTTTCCTTACACTCGGTCGAACCGAGTCCGTTACTCTGGTCGCATCGCCACCGCAGTTTGCACGTCAGGGTAAGGACGAGAAGGGGTGGCGGAAGGAGTAAAAGAGGTTTGCAGGGGGGATGGTTAAGGGGTCAATGTGGTTGTGGGTGTAGCTCAAACGAAACTCCCCAAAAAAGGGAGAAAAAGGCAGGAGACACTCTGGGGGTGCAGACTAGATTGTGTGAGAAAGAGAGAGAGAGTGGGAGGATAATTAATGAGAGGCATTCGCACGTACTGGGAGGAGAGGGAGGAGGTGTTCTGGTTAACGGGAGGGAAGAAAGCTGGGAGGAGGGCGGGTGAAGGAATTCACCCTGGGTGAGGGGATGGGGGTTGGATTAGAGTGGTGAACTGAAGCGAAAAAGGTCTGTTCATTTTCCTCCGTCTACTTTATTAACGGCGCGTTCCGATACCTCAGTGCCACCCTCAGGTACAGTATAAACGTAATGCTAATTGTAAGGTGTCGAAAAGGGCGGTCATTAAAAGAAATGACTCGTGTATCATAAATAAAATCTTCCCATTTAAATCCAATACTAAAAACGCCTTCTAAGCCTAATAGCGTTGAATATATTTTCGCGGCACTCACTTCAAACGCAGGGTTCCCGATTTCTAGTCCATGAGGTGTGGAAGACAGTACACACAGTATTTCACCATTCAGGTGGGAATTTGCCCATTTTTGTGGGATTATTTCATAGTGCATGCTAATGTTTTCCCGGGATTCTCTCCCCACGAAGCACAAATGATTGGAACAGATGTTGACTACGTTGATAATGATGATGCAAGGGCATTAACGTTACTATATAATGTTTAAATACAACGGTAATATTTGATAAACTGAAATTTACAGGCATCCGATGTCCAAGGTCTGGGTCCGAATCTTGTTGGCTGCAGAAAATTCTCAGTGAAATCCCTATCCCTACGTGGATGATTTATCCACTCTAAATTTTATATGATAATGTTTATTACTTCCTTCATAATAACTATGTAGGTAGGTGTATTAAAAAGAGAAAAACAATAGTTGGAAGCTTCAGATAACCTTCAAAGATGCACCTATGTTAAGGCTACCTCCTTAATTAAAAACAATGCGCTACCAGCATTACAATAATTATAAAATGTTAAAAATACAAACAATGAAAAAAATCTCCTTACACACTCGTCGATTATTAACATCAGTTTTACAAAAACATTCCACATCGATTTGAGAAAACAGCCATTTCTTTAGCAAAAACAAATTCTTTGCGATTTTCCTTCTTATTATTTCGGATAAGATATGAAAACATTTTGTCTCCATACACAAAAGTGATCCTTTAAATAGATATTAACTGGATTTGGGCAATTATATTTGCCACTTGTTTCATCTCTACCAATTGTGCCCATCCATCCGTAATAACGTAAATGATTTCTGTTGTCGGTCGCCAACCCTATCAGCTCCCCCGGTGATACATGTAGCCATCAATTTGAGTTTTTATTCATGTGACCAACTTGTGGGATGAAATTTCGTCCATAAATGTTGACTTACGCATCCATAATAGACATTTCTTTTAGTTTAAGCCGTAGCATTTCGAAATAACCAACGAACCAGGATACAAAAAAATCGGCTGCTACGAAACGCATAACCTTAAAGTTTAAATCTTTCTTTATGCCCCACTAATTCATATGAAACAAAATGTTTTCCATGATGTGTTTACTTAAAATTGTATTAATCAGTCATTTCCTCCTCTAATATACTACAATTTAATTACATGATCAAGCAACCAACCAAGAGAAGTGAACGATAATCAGCATAAAAACTAACTTCCATCGAATATTTACTGAGACATGCATTATCAGCCATTTCCTCTAGCATTCCACAATGTTTTCAAATAAACAATCCACTAAGACAAGGCATAAAAGAGAAGGAAAGTAAGGGATAGATAGATAAATGACTCTCCGAGGAAATTTTACAATCAGAAGATACATAACATTTACACAACCAACTAACCATTACGTAATAAATAATATGCACTGTTGATTAATCATGATATTAGCCACAATATTAAGAAAATAAAACAATTGTGAGAAACATTAAGACCTTTGATCTAATCCTTGACAAACAAAACCCACTGCAGGAATAAACACGCACAAGAAGGGGATTGTGAAGAATCTGCGAAATCTACAGCCCGAGACACTAAGCTATGCAGTGCAACATAAAATATGTTTGCATTGGAAATTCTATAAAAAGTAAATATGCATAAACATGATTTAAAAAAAAGTGAAAGGCAGAGAGAAAAGGAGGTTCGAGGAAAAAGAGAGATATAGTGCATTAGATGAAGGGAATTGGAAGAAATCTAGGGATAAGCTTTAACCCTTAAATTTAATTTAAAAAACTCTGTTGGAAAACGCCCGAACAAGAAGGAAAATTTGAAAAACCAAGGAAACTTACTGAAAGAAGAAACTAATTTATACACTAAAATATAATACAAAGGGTTTATATATAGGTATTTGAGAAAAAAATAAATATGTAAAATAAATAAATTTTAAAAAGTAAAAAAAAACAGATAAGGAGTAGAGGGAGTAAAAATGGAAGGCAGGAAGAAGTAGAGCAAAAATGATAGAGGGGTAGAGAGAGCATGAGATGGAGGCGTGAGGCAAAAAGGCATGACCCTCTATTTGCACGCGGCGTATGAAGTGCCGGTTAGATAAACTTGACGGTTCACCTCCTCTCTCGCCCCGTGCATACTACGCCCTCCTCCCACTGTCTGAGTGCGCACAGAGCAACACCCTCCCCGCTTTTAAATCTTCTTCTGTCTCTCGCCCTCTTGCTATGCGTGCACGCGCACATATACACACACGCCGACACGTAACACGCTCGCGCGCCCGCAAAATGTTTATCTCTCACCTCCGCATGATTCTCCCCGTATGTCACTCGGCGTCTCATCTTCGGGGGTTGATTTTAATATGAAAAGGGATCCGATTACATTTTCCACCACCAATCCCTTGCGAGCGAGAGAGTTGTTCATTTTTTCATCTGGAAATTCGTTTTCTCTTCTCCTTTCTTCCTCTTTCGCTCGTATTTTATTTTCTCATTCCTTTATTTCCCCCGCAAGCAAGTTTGCCGACTCCTGACTTGTTAAGTCCCAGCAGCGCCTTAGCGATGATCCTCTTCCATCCAACCGTTTCTCTTTTCAATCTCTGATGCTCTGGTACCGCGTCCCATCATAATCCATTCTTCACTCTTTCATTTGGTATGTGAAAATACCGGTACACTCTTGTTTAAATTAAAATATTAACTTCTAGAATGCGTGTTCACTGTTCTTTTTACATGTCACTGTGTTAGATTCGTAAAATATATTATTTTTTCATAGAATTGACACTATATTGTTGGAATTAAATTATTGGAGTCTAAGGATTACATTTTTCATGTTTACTTGATTAAATATAAACCTTAGATCCGTGCATTCTCTTTACCACTTTAATAATGCACACGATTTAAAATAATGCTAGAGAGAAGTTGAAAATAGTTCACTATTTTGAATGTTGGCACGTAACTTTTATGACGCTATCCCAACCAACTATATAGACATTAGGTGTTTAACAGCAAAAAATGGTAAAAACTATCATAATCCCTTAGTTTTAGGAAATAAGCTCACTTTCTGTGAATATATGAATGCTGAGGATAATTTTCTATGCTATAGCACGAATTAATTTTTCTACAACGAGGCAACAATACTTTTAATTTTCATGTTTAAAAGAGTATCGGTTATAAGTAAGTTAAGAACTGTTATATATATTTTTAAGAAAAAACTGTGTACTTTCCATATTATTTTTAAACGTACCGTCCAAAGTTTCGGCCGCTATGTGCCATTCTCAACATAGGTAGATTTATATTTTTTATTTGTTGAAAATACACGGAATTTTCATACGATGGACATGAGTATACAATAAAATGCCACCATACCCCGGCAGCAGTAGGCAAGCCCATCCCTCCCTCTCCCTCCCATCTCTCTCCCTCATCTCTGGCATCTCTCCCTCTGCTCTGCGTAAAAAAATTATTTTCAGCCCTCAAGAGAAACAATTGGGGATAAAATATCTGTTCACCACTATTTATTTTGTGCCAGTATATTTGTCCGGTATATTTAAAATGAAATATTTGCTCTAAATACGTATATTTTTTCCACTTTATTTGTAAATGCGGGATTTCGAGAATAATCTCATATCAACGTATTTCGATTTTTGTTCTTTCATTGGGAACCGCGTCGCTGCGTGCAAATGCACTTCGTAATTGCTGCGTGGTGGTGACGTGCATTCGGTGTTATCGAGTAAAGCCTCAAAAGAAAGAAACACACTACAATTCATTTCAATGCGGTAATTGGAACACGCAATATAGTTTCGCATATGGAGGGACTGGTTCGATTACAAAGCACGTAGGTTCGAAAACTGAATATTTTGTATTTCCTATTGCGGAGCGTCAGCGATATTTTTAAATGCAAACGATAAATCACAATATACGGTTTCAAGTTGTGGATGTAATTTCGATATTCAAGGATGTTTAACAAGAGGTATAATTACTATAAATGAGTTGAAAACTGGATAGAAATAATGTGCTGGAGAAAGAGAGAAGTACTCCATCCGGAAATGCAAAATCATGCTTATCACCAAATTGTTACCAATTAGGGTTCATTTAAATGAAAGTTGGATGCAAATCGAGGTTTTTTCTTAGGAGACAAGTTTTGTTACCATCGAAATAAATAATCAGTGATATTTTAATACTCTGATACAGTGATACTCTTAATCCTTTTTTTCCTTTCCATAGCGCGACAAATCCGCATATTATTTCTCTTCAATCATAAGAGACACTCCAATTCCTACTAGCTGGAAAGGACGATGAGGCATAAATAGTAGGTAGGTACGTCTATAAAAAGGTATTTTTCATCTGGTAAAGGAATTTTGCAAAAAAAATCATGGAGAATACAAATAAAATGCTTAGATTGAAATAGTACTTCTGTATGACAACAGACTAAATTGGGGTGCAGTAAATTTTCATGGAATAAAAAAAGAATTAATTCATAGCTGTCACTTTTTGAAATTCTGCAAATGGTATGAAATTTCGTGACAATAATTCGCAGGTGTGCACCGCTATTATCCGGATACTAAAGTGGGCATGTGTTTGTTGAAAACAATGGAGATCTCAAAATCCACAAATAAAACGAGTCATATCCCGCATTCACCTAATGGGATATGGAGGTAAAAAATTTCTATGAAAATTAGTTTATACGATAAAGATGTTAAAACGTGGAAAAAGAATCCCTTTTTCTCAAAAAAAAAATATTTCACTGGCGAAGTCATTAAAGAAGTGGGCGAAGACGGAGATGGGACGGCGGTAATGAGTCATGATTCATAGTTGTGTAGAAGACGGCAGGGCCGTCCAAATGCACTTCGGCTACTCCTGAGGGTCGGAAGTCATGAAGCGGGTGGTGAAGATGCTTTAGAAGCAATTTCGTTGTTTTACAACCCTCAGGGTTAGTCTACCGCCTTATCCCAATATTTCACACCCATTCTCGTGTCCGGAGAACCCTTTTCATAATTTCTGCCAACAACTTCAACTCTATAATGCAATGCCGGCCTCAGTAAGTTAAACTGCAGGGTGTGAGATTACCTTAAGACGGGTCTTGTGAATCTAATAAGATGCTAGGAATCTTTCTTTTTTCATCTGCAATGAATAAAATGGGTATTATAGTACTATCCTAAAGCCTCAACATACTATACCAGTAAGCGTGGCATGAGTGATATTAATATTTTCATTTCAAGGTTTTAGGTCTCTCAATTCTGATTCCGGGATATTTAATGTGAAAACAACTATATCTGCTTATTTTCATTTCGCTTTAGGTTTGGATTACAAAGATTGTGGTACGATTTTTCGGAAGAAGAGGCTCTACATATATTTCAAGAAGAGATTGAAAAAATGTAGGTGTTTCAGAAATACAGATCTCATTCTAATATTAGGCTACTCCGGTAACAGACTTCCTAGGGAGATGGTGAGTTGAGTCACTCCGCCAGGCTATAGTCTATTATAGATACAGCAAATATACACGGCATGACGAAATTCGTCCTGCTATTAGCAAAACACCAACAAGAGAAATCCCATTCTAACTCCACGCTCCAGGCCTCCAGAGATATCTACACCAATAATTATAATTAAGCACTGCACAATTACGTTTACATATCTGACATAAGCAAAACACGCAGTTTTCGGCTAACAAAATATTTAATACGACTAGTTTCGGTGTCACTTCACCATTAGAAAGTGAAGCTTTCAAGATACAGATTCAAATATATTCATACAAAATCAAGGGAGGGAGGAGAGAGGGACCAGTCAGGGTAGGTTTGGTAGGGGCGGGGGAAAGAAATAGTTTTGTCACCTTCCCTCGGATTTTTCTTCCATATATTTGAACCTGTATCTTCACTTGAAGATGGTGTATTGACATACGATCTAGTCGTGCTAAATCTTTTATTAGTGGAAAACTGGAATTATTTTGATTCTGTCATTTTAACACGGTTGCGTCAAATCAAATCTGAAACTCTAGCTTACATATCTCTTCAAGTAAGAGAGGAATTATCCTATGTGTGAGAAATACGACTCTCCTCTAGCGGAAGACACTTTGAGACGGAATGTTATAGATATTGTGTTCTTCGGAATAGGCTGCTTAGAGAGAGTCTAAGACCAGTCTTAGGCAATATCTCGGGAAAAATCTTCCACGTTTTAAGGCTTTGGCATGGAAACAGGATACTTATTACACTTTAGCAACTGCTTTTAATAGCAAAAATATTTAGTACCATTGATTTTTTTTCAACTCCCGCGTAAATGAAGCTGTTTTACTGCGATTAAATTTTATCTTATACATAAAATACATATAAGCAAAATTAAATCTAGTTTTTAAAACACTGACGCACTAAAATAAATGAAATGCACTCACAAAAATATTTTTTGGACGTAAAAAAGGTTAATGCGTAGTGCAAATGATCATAGCTGTCAACGCATCGTCCGGAATCCATTCTAACCACCTCGAAAAATGTGTGTAGCTATATCCCCCACTTGCAAATCGTAGAGCCAAGACCACCTCAAAATATTCAATCTGGAAAAACAAAATGCAAGGCGAAAACGACGCATAAAGTCAAAACCCATTAACACTGTGCAAACAACTCCGAACCCGAGGTCATTTTCAATCATCACCTAACCCGTTATGCTCATCCAGGGCAGAGGAAGGCGACGACGCCCGCAATTTCTTATAATATCAATCGGACATCCCGCGACTGACGTCCGTACGGCGGAGAACGACGGGATGGGCGTTGTCTTTTTCCGAAGAGCGGACTCGAGAAGACTTGAGTGAGTGTTGCACCACGGAACGCTTGCTTGTGCACGCTTGAAAATTGTTCTATGCATATGCATATGGGCCCTGGCTGCGCGTATGTTTGTGTGCTAGTGTGATGCGGAACGGAGGCAGAGGGGGGGGGGAGAGGGGAGAGAAATAGCACACAAACGGGCGAGTGAACGAGAGGTGTGAAAAGGGGAGGTGGGATTAAATCACGTATGCTGTCCTAGCGAATGAGCGAGGTTTTTTGACTTTCAAATTGGAATGCGGGAGAAAAAACAACGCTTTTTTTGAGTGAGGACGGAGGAAAAAGAGGATGGAAAATTCAGGAATGAGGAGAGAGGAAGGGAGTAAAAAGAAAAGAGAGAAGAGGGAATGAAAGAGAGCATGGAGAAGAATGAGAGACTCATATACGATCCTTGGTGTACCTACTTACTCTCAACTCCGCGGGCGCTGTGTACCTAATCTTTTGCGGTCTGACCGTGGGGCAGGTCCTGGCTCGTGGACACCGAGATAAGCACAGGGTAACGTTCCCATAAGACTTCCGTAGAGATGGAATTTTCGGTCCGGCAAACGACTGAAGTCATTACGCGTAGTGCATACGTCCTGGAGCAGGGTGGTAAAGCAATGAGCGCAATCCGCCTCAGCAGTACTTCAGCCCGCAAATATTGAATTTTGTGGAAAATATTTCCAATCCTAAAATCCAAATTTGTGGGACAGGTTAAGCCTTCGTTATTTATTGGTCTTTCAAAGGTCACGTAGACTTCAGGGTGGAACAGTCATGGACATTACTGTCTGCTCTCTGTGTCAATAGAATGTTATACACGTTGATTTAATACAACACTGATTTAATATGACTTTGGAATTCTCCAACAGACAAAATGAGAATTCCACCTTAGAAAATTACACATAAATCTTCTGTTGCTTTGACAATATGCAATAGAGAATTGGTCTTTTTTAAACAAGCAACTCAGCTAGGTTTTTGCTCAAATAAACGAAAATTACTTTTTTATTGAAACGCTGGTTTTATTTAAAAGTTGTATTTTTAGCAATGACGAAATAAAATAAATCCAACAAATGATTGTTTGATTGGTTAAAACAATGACCAATTCTCAATAACAATATTGATTACAAATTAAAATTAGAAAATGACTTGACCGCACCGTACTTAAGATCATAATAACAATGATGGAAATTAAATTTTCGAAATTGTCTGTCCCTAAGGGTGAATACAGTCGTGTATCTAATTTTGTAATCAACAATTGTTTATTTTTTCTAAAATGTAATAAACTCCCCCCGGTATTTCAATTCAATTCAATATTTTTTCACGTTTCCCTAAGAACTCCCTATAGCCAACACCTTGCCTAGTTAAATTCATGCATCATTTGATCCTCTCAGTTATAGAATAGTTATATTATTGATACACGCAAAGGATTAGCGATCCTGAGGCAGACATATGAAATATATTCTAAGGTATTCATGATGAATAAAACACTGAGTAATCTTCCACAGATTTATTGGATGGAACCACGCGTTTCACCACTCTATGGCATATTCATGTGCCAAATATATCACTGAGTGGTGAAACGCATCGTGCCATCCAATAAATCTATGGAAGATTACTAAGTGTTTCATTCATCATCATAACTTCCACGAGGTCCAGCCTGGCACTGTTATCTATATTCAAAGGTGTTTGGAGTGTATAGAAGTAACTATTCAACTCTGTAATGTCATGCAGAGATATCTTAAAAATTGCTGACTACGGATGAAGTAGTAAATATTGGTTAGATAGGAAAGTAAAAGCAAAATAATACCTTTGAAAAATAATTTTGCTGATACAACTTTCTTAGCATTCAGTAATAACCATTGCGAGGTTGGTAAATCCACGTCTCCAAAGTCAGCAATAATTCCAACTTATAGCCAAATACATAGAAAAGAGATGTATAGAAAATAATGAAAACGAATAGGTAGAAACGAAAATAGCAAACCTAAGACAATTTTAAGTGAAAATGATGAAGAGCAAGAAAAGACGAGATGACAAGAAACAGGAGGAAAAAAAAAGATATTGGGGGAAGGGTATGACAGAGGATTAGGCTGACTTTGAGGCGAGGAAGTAATCTTCGGATACCATGGAAACAAATTCGCTGCATAAGAAAAGATAGAAAGGACGATTCTGATAGGTGGCAGGTAATAAGATAGAAAGTCACGCAAAAAGAAAACGAGAATTAAAGGAGGAGTCTCAAAAAAAAGAGAGGCCGTGGTCGCATTGTAAAGTATACTCCTGTCAGCTCAGAGGATTGCTTTCGAGCAATATTCATCGGAGCCCATAATTCTGCACATCCTTCCCATTTCACCGCTGCTTCTTTTTCTTCAACCGCACTTCCCTCATCTAGTCCCCTTCATCGCATGTTGTAGAGTGTCTACGTTGGCGCCATGGTGAGAACGAGGTGCGGAGTCAGTCGATAAGGAGTCACTCCTAACAATTATTTGCGATTATTTGTTAGGAATTACAAGCTCCCTACCCACTGGGTACTATCCGTCCCATTCTCTGAAGCTATCAGCCCCCTCGCGACGATGTCCCGATCCATTATTTACTTTTACCCTGTCCTTCGTGATAAGGTTTATGCTTTTAGGAGCGCGAGAGTCAAAAATATTATCACCAGCGGGCGAGAATAGATGAGCAGTGAGTCCAGTCACGTACACGGATTCAGAGAGGTTATCCTACATTTGTGAAGGAAAGTAAAAATAAACAGGCAAGCAATGACAATAAATGAAATGGAATAAGTTGGCACTTATAGCGCTGGGAAAGTAACGTAAAACGAAGGACTTCATGTTAGGGACAGTGTTAACTCTTCGGAGCATACTTATTATCAGTGATACATTTTCACCTAATGTAGATTTAAGGATTATTTTGCCTAAATCACCAAATGCGTCATTCGGAAAAAATATTTCTGCACACTTATTTACACCGGCATAAAGGTTTTCGTGTGGTTTCAATCTCTGCCTTTTACCCAAATATTTCAGCATCTCACAAGGATTCTAACGATACCGTAGAAAATTCAAGCACTACGAGATTTTAGCTCTAGTGAATGGCTCTGACATAACATCATGCAATGTTACATCCTTCAGATTTGGCCAAAATCCAGGAACCGGCAAGGAATAAGTGAATAATTGCTCAAGCACAATTTAAAAAATTTGCTCTCTATATTCAAGAGACGTTTTGCCAAGACGACCAATTCTGTAGGTTACTCATAAGTTTCTAAAAGCAGTAAGCCAAAAGTTAAAAAAAGGTTAAAAAGATCGATACCAATTACGAGGACCGTTTTTCACTGATTATTTTATTATAGCAGCTTTTCTGCATGTAATTACGAGAGGAATTCGGAAACAAAAACATAAGGAATACAATTTTATTTTCAGTTTAAAAGACAGCCACGATTGTAAATTTGGACATTTTCGTTATTCCATTTTCTTTTTCACGTCTGAGTCCCACTCATTTTCCACTGCTTGTCTCAGTAGCCTTGGAATGAAATTAAATATCTCTCGGCAGGTGCACGCTGGCTTTAGCTTTCTATTTGAAGTCTCCCACATTGAATCCATTTCAGATATTTTTTTCTGGGCTGCAATACGAAAAAATGTTTTCGAGTAGCTGCTTGTGGATAGCCATATTGATCATATAACTATCTTGTTCTCTGGCATAAAATACGTTCCATTGCGTTTCCCAACGCAAAAATATCCATTTAACAAGTTTTCAGAATATAATAATTTCAGTTATAATATATTTCGTGACACAATTTTTTCGAAATGTTATTATTGGTTTTTGATAGATTAGAAAGTAAAATTCTAGCTAAAGGCAGAGTCACTATATCAAGATATTAGCATGAAATGACTAAGACAATTCTTTGTATGCGATTGATGAGCGGCATTTTAGAACTCAGGTCAAAGAGCAGAACAAGGAGGCACTCATACCTGAGGTTTTATGTAATATACAATCACAGAAGGAGAAAGGTAACGGATCCATCTTTACCATCTCATATTTTCAAGTGATTTTGAGGAAGTATTATATCCTTATGTTCCAAGATACATTAAAAATAAGGACTTTACGCAATGTCAGTAAATTACAGAAAATTTAGCATCACACAAACACATTTTATTGACGACTTTGAGTCAGTTGCCTCGTTTTTAGTAAATACGTATGTAGGCATGGAACGCAGTAACTATGAAATAGGTTAAGGATGCCACATCGGTGTGAAAACAGAGAAAACATTTATAGCCAAATACAGACAAAGAGCTAAACTGGCAATTATATCAATAATAACAATTGTGATTTTGAAAGGCAAAAAGTCAAAGCAGTCATTAAATACACACATTTTTGACAAGAAATCTCAGATTATGACACCCATATGCAAATACATTATTTTTGTTCTCTCATACTCTCTTCAACTAACGCCTAGCATAAGGCAGAAACGCGACAGAACCATATGATTGATCAGATCATTTATAAAACAATCAAATCATTTCTTTTTGGCCTATAACATGTTTTACAATACATATTATATTAATCGTTCCCTAAGAGTCTACGGAAGTATTGATGCAATGCAACAAAATGGTATTTTTAAATTTTTTAAACTCTTTTGTCCTTTCTGAGGTAAAACATTAAACATTCCGGGTATCTACCAGGCAGGTACTCGGCTCTCACAATGACAGAAATTGGAAGCCGAATTCCTCCATTCGGAAGCAGAGATAACTCAAAGTTACTAGTGTCAAAAATGGTTTGCGGGCCAGACTCAGAGGATGCAGTGAAAAGATTTGCGGTTTAATTGCTTGGAGATAGAAGACAGTTTTTAGTAGGTATCAAGCAGTTACGCTTAGACGCTTCTCATTGGCTGAAGAAGTGCGGGAGGAGCGATAACATTTATATTCCGTCTGAAGTCCTGCTAATTTTATTTTTTTTTCCGTCTGCGCCGATTAATCTTCGCGGAGTAACGCTTTTAATTCGCTTCCCAACACACTACAGACTACTTGTCTGGCGCTTGCAGAGCCATTTTCCTCTTCTGCCTTCTACACATTCTGCACTTTCCGCTTTGGTGCACCATTATCCGCGCGAAGCATTTTTTCAACACGCACGCATGACTTTTTCGCGTCGTTTCCAGTCGAAACTTTTTTTGTAATCCGTTGAGTAGGTACCTTTGGACGTGATTATATTTTGTGTACATTTTCCAAAAAGCAGTGAAGTGCTGTGCAATATATCACGCGCGATAGCCTCATCCGTGCTGTTGGTGGAGAAGAGCATCATGACCTATGCGGCTGACAATTTATCTTTCACGGAAAATTAAATCAAAGAAAGAAAAGCCTGCTTCTGGTGGCACAAAAACAGGTTGGCCACACTTCCAACCGAAAATGACTCCATGGGGAATAAATTGTCGCATGAAGTAAGAGAAAGTTTGCCAATATTTATAGATAGACTATTCTGTCCAGGAAAGTTAAAGATATATGAGGTCACTAAAGCCCTCCGTTTTATTAGTCTCGTAAGCCAAATACCGTAAGCCAAAGGAGAATACCAAAATTACTTACCAGGCCATTTCAATCCAGTTACTCTTTAGTCTATTCAATTATAGGTTTAATCTGTGATATTGTAGTAGGTATACCATTACGTTTCATTACATCATGGCTTAAATAAAATATTTTTTCTTTACAAAATGTCATAGTTCATCCAAATTTCATACCATGTCAATTTACTGTAATATGGTTTAAACAAGAGTTTAAATGGCAAAATTTCTATTAGACCCCAATCAGCCAATATGGCTACCGCAAAATTTGCTTGCTTAAATTGCTTCCACAGGTTTGCTGAGTAAGTGACTTTTTCATTTTATCTCCATCTATAAATGAAGCCTAGCGAAAGGAAAGAATCTTCACCAAATCTTACGCCACTATCAATCGTAACAATTTAGCCTGAAATGAGAGGATACTCGATGAATTAGTGGTAGCGTTTAATACATATATATGCGTAAAATTATTCGTCATATTTAACAGAAGTGCCTAAAATATCCTAAAACATGAACATCTGCATCTTATGTTTTGTACCGATTGAGACACTTGGAAGCTACGAAATGATTGTTGATAAACACACCTTGGCTTAGAGAAAGCACTAATATCATAAATCTATATTTTTTCAGTAGTTTTTCACCGTCCTTGGGTTCTTTTGAAGCCCCCATATGCTATGCTTCTCTTTTTCTCAATTTTACAAACTACAACACAAAACTGCATTCAGTAAAACGATCCAATCAATTTTGTCCAAATTATTCAAGTACTCTACTTTGGAATTACTATCATGGCATTCTCTGAAAACATTCATCGAAATCTATTTATTTATACAACGACCGTAATTCCACAGATGTATTTTCAGATCAATAAATTATAATTTGCAGAAATGCGCGATTTACGTCAAAGTTTTATTATTACTACGAAATTTAAATTGCAGTGCGTGACAAGGAGACGAATGTTATCATCATAAGCAAACTCTAAAATTGGTATCAGCGATTTTTGCCATAATTTAGATAACATTTACAGCATATCATGAAATAAAATGATCTATCCACTTGCGGTATCCGATAAAAAGAGATAGGTTTAAAGACTAAAATGAACTGGAGATCAAGCAATGTGACTTTCAAGAATATGCTCTTTGGTAATGCAATATCTTCGTAAGATACTTGGGGTAATAGGAGCACGTAATATTTCTCCATACATCTCTGAGGGTGAGCCATTATGGATGCAAGCCCAAGCAAAGACATTAAATTGAGGCTATACTTGAGTATCCAGTCTCGCGCTTCCTCGTTCATGCTTTTCGTAATGATATCGTTAGCTGAGCTGCACGTACATATATTCTTTCGTGGGAAGAGTGAGTTTTGTCTAAATTTAATAAGGAGTAAAGGAGTAATATGTCGATTCAAAAGACTCACTGGTGTATGATATCAAACACCCTATTACGTCTTTGTTGTGAGTGCGAAGATATTTGGCCATAAATACTTCACAGGAACAAATAAAATAATGAAAATTTCTTCGAATGATCTACATAGTCTAAGCTCGGTAAGAGAAGTCATCAGTTTCATAATGTCAATATTGAGGGTGCTAAATTTCAAAGTTTCATTGCCATGAGTACACGCGTTCCAGGAAGATTGAAATTACTAAGAGAGCGTATTTCGGAATTCGTCTTGCTCCGAAACAATGTCAGTAAACTCTCATTTTGGCTTTCTTTAATACCTTACTGTGATGTAGAAACTATGGACGAGTTAACAGGGATTCCCATGGTCCTATAGTAATTTGAATAAAAAATGCGGACGATTTTAATTTTAAGAAACTTAAAGAGAAACATTAAAAGCTCGCCTTTGCGCTATAAATTATGTACAAAATTTAATTTTTTGAGACAGTTTCCAAGACACTAGTAAATTAAATTTTAATACGTCAAATGTATTTGAAAAGGAAATCAAGTCATTATAGATGCTAACGTAAAGATATTGAAATGGTAATAGTTTGCAATAGGTCAACAATGTGTTAAGCTGATATGAATGGATTGCCGGAAAAGCTTTCCTCCCTTTGCCACCAATAGTTTCCAAGAATGACCTTGTTTGCTGAATATACTGACACTATCTCTGGCTAGCCTTACAGTTCCAATGCATATATAAGGTTTAACAATTATTTAACATAGAAGCATATTTTATCACGTTGCCCTTCATTACCGTACGTACACTTCCTAGCTTCTTCAATCGCTTACTAAATCCACGCAATATGCGTGGCCAAAAAAACAAAATTTCTAAATATTTTTTTTGCAGCAAAACTGTTACCCACAAAATTATGTTGTGTGAAAATTAAATCAATAGCAATGAACTGCAACCAAGACAACTGTGGAAAAAGAACTGACATCGATAATAACTGATATCATAAGAACCGTTTTATGCCCAATAAAATTGTTTGCCGTTTTGATTATAAGCTGCATATATTCACATGCACACCGATAAATACTGGGTTAGGGGAAGTGAGCCTCTTCTAGCCCAGGATATATAATAACAATGCTAATGCCAATTGAATCCATAAAGACTTTTTTTCTTCCTCCATGTTCCGTGTTTACTTAACTTTCTCACTTATGTTACTACAATCAGCATCATATTTTTGCTCCTAGCAAATTGCTTCATCCACACCTCCACCTCCTAATACTCACTGGTTAATTCCTACCCTTCCCTTAAATAATCGATTCATCTTCCTTATACATCCTTTCTGGTCCTTCCTTCACAGATAACATTATTTGCAAATTTATAGCCCTTAATTTTGGGTAGAAATATAATTAAACTAAGTACCAGCTGATTTCTGGCGCATTATCTCATGTAATTTTTAAAATCATCTATTTATTTTCCTTTTTCAAGTGCATGTAGACGTTGCAGTTGTGGAGGAGTACTCGAAGACAAATCCACACTACATCTGCGGAGAAAAAACAAGGCTCTTGGGCATAGACGCAATTATTCCTGCCGAGGGAACATACATACCTCCTGAATTTCTGTTGAAAGCCAAGGGGATGTCGTACGGGTGGAAAGTGGTCGTTCATTTGTTCGGCGCTAGCAGGCTTTATCTACGGCGCAGAATCCAATTACGCCGACCAAGTGAGCAATAACTATTCGTCCATCTCTTGCATTTATATTCTAATGAAAGCGGACAGCAGGGTTACGTCATAAGCCTACCCTTTAACGACCAAGATAAAGAAAGGGCGAACCTCTAAAAGTCCGCCGAGGTAGGCTTGCGTCCGACATGCACACATACCCGCAGGGAAAGCGCTCTCAGTCATGGATGGAGAGCGACCCTTAGGAAGACGTTCTGACTGGAGAGAGGAAAAAGCACGGAAACCAAGGACATATTAGTTTCGAACCACGTCATTGAATAGTCAAACTATGACCGTATTCAGGAAGTCCATGTCAGATTTAATTTATTAAAATAAATAAAAACATAGCAAAAACATGGTTTTATAAAAAAATGTACTAAAAAGTAGTAATTAATTTTTAAGCTGTCATTACTGACCTACAACAGGCAGAACGTGATTATTTGTGACTAAAAACAAAACCATGGAGATGCAACCAACAAATGTGACACAAAATAATTTACCATTACTACATAGGAAACATGGTTATGTCTTTAATATTCCAAGTAGTTCATGGCCAGGAATTGCATCAACCTTCTCAGTACATAATTCATTCAAAATTCTTTTTAATTACGAGAGGACTTGGGTGTTTCCGGTGAAAAGTCTTTTTCATCACAAATGTTAATTGCTCCCACATGATTTTATTTTTAGTCACAAATAATCACGTTCTGCCTGTTGTAGATCAGTTGTCACAGCTTAAAAATTAATTACCTCATGTTTTTAATGAAACCATGCATTAAAAAATATTTAAATTATTTTATTTTATTACTTAGTTTTTAATCATTTTGCATCAGTTTTTCATTCGATAATTGTCGTTATTCTATGGATAAATTGTGGCAAAAGTGCACAGTGAAAATTCGGATGAAAAAGAATGGAACGTTTTATTATATACAATTTATATTTAAATTTCTATTTTAATATGACTCTTCTATTGTAATACTGTATCGTCATCAAAGATACACCTGTGTGCCGAATTTGAAGGAAATCTGATGGGTGTTAGTGGGAGAAAATTTGATTGGCATATTCCACCCAAACAGACAGTAACTCAAGTTAAATAAAACCATGTAAAAAACCATTTTAGTTTCTTAACATTAGACATTTTTGGTTGATGACAGAATTCCGTCATTAAATGAGCTAAAATATAACAACTCTCCTTTCCCAACTAAGTCCCGTTAGAAAAAACTCGCAAAAATTGCGAAAAATACCTTCGCAGAGTTCAAAAAATAAATTTAGAGCAACATTTGCTTTATTTCTGTGAAACCTTTGCCCTAGAGGTAAATTATATCTAGTTTCCTTTAACCCATCTAAAAGTACGTTAGGAATTAGGAAGCCTGTGTAGCGCGGTGGCCTGCCCATTGGTCCACCAGGCAAAACGTCCCGGCTCGATTCCCGGTCTAGGAATTTCCGATTTATTTTCGCGGGAGTTCTTTCTTACAAATCTTAGTATTTGAAAAAGAAGTTACTCATAAAGTAATTGAATTATTTTTGTCTTGATGGTGAAACGAATTCATCAACAATTGATAGGTGGATTTAATGTATCCGGAATTCTAACGTGAACATAATGAAAGTGATGAACATCGGGTAACTTTCAATAGTGTTGAAATTGCTCACTATTCGTGCATGAAACTTAAGAGGCTTATGATTATGGACTAAAATATAAAGTTCAAAGAACTGCGGAAATGGCCGCACAGTAACTTTAACGGAGTCACCCGCTAGTGGCCACACAATTGTGTGAAATTCATAGTGAAAAAATCATTCGCCTGGACTGGGATTCGAACCCAGACCCCCCAGATTTAGTGAGTGCTCTACCAGTTAAGCTACCCAGGCGTCATCTCTCACTGTGAATTTTTATGGAGGATCTAAGGAGCGAGATGTCTTACAGGTACCGTGCATACAATGCCAAAGTACCAGTGTGCGAACGCTAAGCGCTACTGTCCACGAGGTAAAGCCAAACTTTAAACACAAAGGTGTTTACATTGACAATATCAAAGAACTGCGGAACTGGCCGCGCAGTAACTTGACGGAGCCACCCGCTGATGGTCACACAATTGCGTGAAATTCACAGTGAAAATATCATTCGCCTGGTCACATAATTGTGTGACCACTAGCGGGTGACTCCTTTAAAGGTACTGCGTGGCCAGTTCTTTGAATTTGTCAAAGTAAACACCTTTGTGTTTAAAGTTTGGCTTTACCTCGTGGACATTAGCGCTTAGCGTTCGCACACGGGTGCTTTGGCATTGTATGAACGGTATCTGTAAGACATCTTGCTCCTTAAAGCCTCCATAAAAATTCACAGTGAGAGATGACGCCTGGGTAGCTTAACTGGTAGAGCACTCGGCGCGAAATCGGGGGGTCTGGGTTCGAATCCCAGTCCAAGCGAATGATTAATTTTTCACTGTTAATTTCACACAATAAAATATAGAGCCTGATAGATCAGCAATATGTTACTCAAACATACTTAAACATTGCAGCTACAAATATAAAATACTAATGTTTTCACGTAACAAGGTGTTGGGTAATGAATGGGCGGCACATGACTTCGTTTCCAAAATATCGATATTGTCCTTCAGGCATTACCCCAAGGTAACATCTTTTTTCCACATGCGTTATTATAAATAGTAATGTAATAAGGGGATGAAATGAGCGAGCATGCATGGTATTTCCACTATCCACCATATTTATGTTCCTCAAGGGAATAGCCATGAGCCAGTTGTAGTCAATTTATAATAGTTCTTTAATTTTCGGTTGGTGCAAGTGCTATCCCAGCTTATAATATTTGAAAAATTAACGCGATAGTCAATGGTTCAGATATTGGGAAGATCCCACCGTTTATACTATTTCATGATTATTATTGGAATTAAGCTCATCAAATAGCTCCTAATACTCCTATGTGATGCAAGAGTAATTCACTTCCCAAGTAGAATTGACCAGAATCATATGCTATACAATCAGTGAGGAGCGTTCCGAAAAAATCTTCCATCCTCTGCTTTTCCAAATCAATTCTGATATATTGCTCAAAATGGGAGACATAAGGTTCTTATTCCGACAGTTTCGTTGCCATTGGTATCACTTCGTTGGAAAATAAAGTAATTCGCCACAAAGTGGACCGCAAAATTTCATTTCACCACACGAGCATGTTCAATACAAGGCACTTATTAAGTAATTGCACGAAAAAAAGAGGAAAGAGCAGAAGTCGAACTCAGAAGCGGGAGGAGAAGGCGAAGCTTTGTCTTGGGTGAGTGAAGAACAAACTTGCTACATACTTACACTCGCGTGGAAACCTTGATGACTCCTAATGTAAGCCTCTCAATTGACGTTTATGCTGTATGCCTTGGTCTTGAGGTAGCTGAAGGATGGGGCAATGAGCACTGGGTAAACATGGTGAGGCTGTTAAGGAGGAGATGGAAGGACGTGCACGGGAATACCGGCGTTGGTGGATGCGAAGGGATCGCGTCGGTTGAGAGGACCAGCGGGCGGGGGGCGACGCAAGTGTATCCATAGAGAGACAGAGTATACTGCCGATAAATCAAACTCACCTTAGGGGGAGAGAGGAAAAGACTGCGTGGAAGAAAAAGGGGGCAAGTAGACGGATGCAATCAGAAAACAAAGAGTCGGAACATTTATAAGTGCACCTCGAAACGAGCTCGCCCACTTAAGAGAAGGATGGGCAAGTGAAAACATCCATATTTCACTGATTCTTCTCAGCTCATTCTATCCCTTCATTTTGAAATGTTTTAATGCACCCCCCTCTCTTCCGTTCTTCCACCGCTAATGCCACGTTTCAAAGCCTCAGCTCTCGAGAGCTCTGCTGTGATGATTTACAGATGACACGAGAAGGTTTCTCCAAAAAAAAGATTGACCGCCATGGTTGGGGAGTTTACAGCGTTCTTAAAGCTGTCCTTACGTTTCACGACCCGGCAATTGTGAATTGCACATAATTCCGGGAGCGGAAGGAACATGCAATCCAGGACGACATCTGGGTGCCCAGCATAGTTTATATCCAATAGAGGCATCCTTGACACCTAATCATTATCGTATCAATCGATGAGAATTTGGAATCGTTGTTTGTAATTAATGAGCGCGATCGTAAAATTGCTCGGGCAGAAATCATGAATGGCCATATTAACGGACAATAATTCGGAAAATAAATCAAGTTCGAATGGAGTTAATGAATCCTGGATTAAAGAGTTCACAAATATTCGTATTAAATGTAAATCACTCAGTATTTTGCACATTCAATTATTTCTCGAGCAGAGGGTTAAAAAAATTGGAAGCCGTTTTCAAGTTACGTGCATAAATGTCAATAACAATGCACTATGATCTTGATTTAAGCATGGCTCTGTCGAAGCCATGGTTGGATTGAATTACGTGAAAAGTAGAAAGTGACTGCGATTACCTACAAATATTTAATAAGGACTTTCCATCAAGGGTCACCTATGAAACTCGAACGTAGGTACTAGGCCCTTTGATTCGAATAGGTAATTAGATATTTGTTTACCCTACAGTGTTTCCGTATTAGGGCATCCAACGTCTTACTGATCAAATAATTATTAAGAAATTTATTGGTTATATGGGAAGCGGAAGAGATTTAAATAAATATTAGAGTGAATAACTATAATTGAGGAAATATCTGACACTTGATGCACAAGATTCAGTATATTATACTGTTACTGGCGTCTTTCCGACAGTAAAGTACCCTTCACACTTTTTCACACGTCTTCTTGTATGACGCGATCCTGAATCTTTTTTCTAATTAAAAAAAAAGTGCACGTCGTAAACGCTTTTATACGGTACCTATATCATTACCTTCTTTGTGCAGAATGATACACCACTTCCTAATGCATAGCAATTTCTTTAATCTAATGTCTTATCAAAAGCATAGCGTACCTTTAGAGCTACTGTCTGTATGCAAGAAAAAAACAACTATTCAGACTCAAGAATAATGTGAGTGCATTTAAAAAGGCTCAAATGAAATCCCGCAAGTATGTTAGCAAGGATTGAAACTGCGGCATTTACATGGACTAAACGGGTGCTGCAATAACGGATAAACACAAGAGAGTTCGAAATGTGAAAATGAGTTTTGGTTCGGGAGGATAAAACGCGGAAACTAAAAGAAATAATGTTGCGACAACCAGAAAAGTGAAAGGGAAGAGGGTGAATGAGTGAGGAGAGACGACGAGAGGATGGCCAACGGGTGGAGAAGGGAGTCGAACACCAGGGGGCCGTAAATCAAATGAACAAGTGAAAGCGATGCGGCGTAACAACGGCTGGATCGCATAAAGAACGTGGGACCTCGAGCCAAAACTGCGAGGACGCGCTCGAACTGCAGAAAAAACTTTCAATTTCACGCGAAAAGAGATAAAAAATCAGCCAGCAACATTGCGATTAAAATTACTCATTTTTTTCTGGGAAATAATGCCGTTTAAGTTGATAGCATGCGAAAACGCGTAAAATAAGTCTTTTTTCGTGCTTCTGGCTCAAATATTATTCTTAAAAAGTTACAAAATACATAATCATTAACATCCTTGAGTGAATTTTGATCAATAGTTATGTGTGAGGAAATAGATCATGTATGCCATATCTCAATAAAAAGATTTTATATACCAATACTTCATCATTTGAAGAAATTCTGCTTGTCTCCCTACAAATTATTTCAAAATGCAACGCCTTCAATCGACACGAAAATGTTTCAGATTGCATTACAAGAAGTTTGAATGGTGTTTACACTTTAAAATAAAAAAATATATTTAGTTGTGGTTTGATGCTTTCAACAAATTGGAAAATAAAAAAATGGCTTGCTAAAATAGAATACCAGTTGACATCTTAATATTTTATAATTGTTCCATGAAAATGTGCGCTTGGTAGTTCTTCATCGGGATCGGGATGCTAAAGATAATAACAGGAAAACATGATTTGACTTTCCCATCATGCAGGCTATAATTCTTGCATCCTCCCGATAGGACCTGCTGCCTCTTGGCTTTCCACCCTGTCTTTAATGAATGATGTCCACGCAAGGTTTTGGTGGATGACACGTGGTCGTTCAAACCTTGCAACTACAACTAGCTGTGTACTAATCACTGCGATATAGCTTTCATTTGGATATGGTTTTCGCATTAAAGATGGCCTATAGTTTGGTGATTTATCCAATGCCCGAGTTGAATGCTCGTAAATATTACCATGGTGTTGAATTTTATTGAAAGGTAAAATACCTAATCGGTAAAACAGTGGAATAAAAAATAGAACCAAATACAGCCGTGGAGATTTTCAAGCCTTGTACAAAAATACACATAGTAGTCACGATTTTGAAAGTACATTGCAAAAGGAAAGGAAACTGAGATCTGAATAACAGTAAAACGAATATTTTTAAATTAGAGCTAGCCTTTATTCAACAGTGAATATTGTGGGGGCGCTAGTAGCTGAAGAGGTTCAATGAATTGAAATAAGATAAATGAAGAAGTGCTAGGCAATGAAGAGGTTCTCAGGAAGATCCGATAAAAGATACGTAAATGTGGAATAAGAATATGATTTTAGCCAGCGGAAGAAAAATAGGAATTGATCAGCTGCAGAGAGATAAAGTGATGAGGAAAGAAGAATGAGGATTTGAGCTGGAAATGGGGAGTAGAATCGGTCCATGAAAACGTGCTCTATCGGGAAAATTAAATGAAAAAGATATTCTGGGGATGGAGAAATATAACCTCTTTTTTCAGTAGTAATGTAAACTACTCTAAAATTGAGGGAAAATAACTAATTCCCACTACTCTCACTACTTGGGTAAAATTCGAAATTAAAACTAAATGATAATAAATTTGGAAAATCGGACCCTGATATGTTTGACTTCCGAAACTATCTGGTTAATCGGCTTCTTCCTTGAGCCATCCAGCTAGAGAACAGTATTGTTGGAGTCACAAGGATTTTTGGGGTCACTTAGACTTAGAGAGGAAGACTGAAACGCCATGGAAACCGTTTTTTATACAGAATGATCACCGCAAAAGATACCTGGTTGGCCAGACAGTCGTCATACCATCTCCGTCCTCTACATGAGCAATCCTCTTCCACGATCCCTTCCAAATCAATGTCGCTAATGACCTCAGTTGTTCGTCGCCTCTCCAAATAACCAACCGATATAAGGACGAAAAATACTCAATATACTCGGCAAGAGGTCACTGGATGTATGGAAGGCATGAGTCGAGAGAGCCAAGGGGCAAGCAATAGCGAAAAAAATAAGCCGTACCGTGGGAATGCGAAATAAAAAATGAAAACACAGAAAGTGAAAGGGATTGCTGCGATGGACGGGGAGCATGAGAGCCAGGAGGGAGAGATGGGGAGAATAAGCGCGGAGGGAAAATATTAACGTTCCGGACCGCAGTAAATTCACTTAATTGCGGTGCTAAAACTCGTAGGAAGAGGAATAATCCAAGAGGGGAAAGGAAAGTTATGACGGGGACGATTGGGGGGGCGCTCGCCTCCCAGGGCTCGTCGTGCGAAATGTGTGGTAAAGGGTTGATATTGTGTGAGTCCATGCATGTGGGATGCATCACGCAGCAAAAGGAAGCAACCGTTTAAAAAATGGTTAAGATTATATGGCTGTGCATAAAAGGAGGGAGGCAATTCATTAAAATAAAAGTCACATTGTGGGAGCATATGTTCCATTTGACATTTACATGACTCCATTTAACTATTAAAGATTGCCAAATATGATAGCATGTAGCCAAGCGTCTCTTTTCATTCCTGAATTGATTGCTGGCAAATGATCCTTGGGCAGTTTAATTGAATAATAAAAAAGTGCACAAAAGTATTAAGGTGATTTGGCGTAAGATCATATTTTGCAGGAGAAAAATGGGGTTTTGCGCATTTAGCACGTGCGTAAATTTTTCAATGTCCACCAATTTTTCGATGTCAGTCGTTGAAACTCAGCAAGATATTTCAGTAAAATATACCACTTTTTATTTCTCATACTGCTGAAATCTACTCTGATAATTTTTATTCCACATTTAAATTTACGGCACAAATAACCCAGATTCTCTCTCCTCACTCGGCATAGGGCGCAATGAATAACTGAATTGCATACCGCGTGTATATAAATTTCTGGATAAAGTTCTTTGCTGTGAAATGAGCGAATGTTCTCGGAAAACAAGCCGCTTTAGACTGTATAATAACGCAAAGACCTACCCATGCGTAACACGGCCAGGGCCATTCCCAATTATAATTCCTGTTTCGTGACCTGGTGGATTGGTATCACAGCGAAGTCAGCCAAGAACAATTACGAGGAATACAGTAGCCTTTCCTCTAGTGAGCTAAGGCAGTGACCACAGCGGTCATAAAAAAGCGTTATCTAAAGATGTGGTAAGTACAGTATGCTTTAAATGCTGTGCTACAAGGAAGTGAAAGCCGATGGGAAGCTATCGTATAATAACCCGCCAATAAGTGAATGTAAATACATTGAAAATACCGGGATTATGCAGGTATTCATTAGTCCGTTCAATCCTAGGATTGAATGGACTGCAGCCCTTCATCATTCACTAGCTAATGCTAGTTCCCTTACTCCTTGGTGAACCATTTTCTGTGCTTTCTCTTTATTTGGTATATGAATTTATCTCTAGGTGTTTCTCTTGGGGCTTTTCACTTCATTTTCCTTCAATTATATTCATCACTTTTGTACATACATTGTGCTTCAGTGTATGTCCAATTCACCTGGTTATTGTTTTCTGTTAGTGCTCCATATGATCCTTTCCTCTTCTACTCTTTGGTAAACTCCTTTATCTCTTACTTATCTGTCCACTTGTACATCAACATCATGTTACGAAAGCTATTAATATTTTATGGTCTGCTTTTCCTATGGTCCATGTTTCTGATCCATAGAGTACCTCAATTTTTAGTATCGACGAAATGCGCTAATATCACGATGATACTATGGTGAAACTTGACGACTGTCCTTGTCAAACCGCAAAGTATATGTAGTGGACAAGGTATAATTATCTCAAAAATTAAAAAAAATCAAAGAGATAATGCATCGAAATTAAGCGCATTGGTTACTGTTAAACATTGTGATATGACTCACGCAAACGCCGTTGAAGTGCCAAAATTTAACTTGACTTACCAACCAATATAGATTGGTATTCGGCAATTTTGAAGTAAATAACTCCACTAAAAATAATCACATTGTCATTTAATTCTATTCTGAAACAGTTATACGGGGTGTTTAAGAACGAAACTGTACCACTTAGCCGATAGAGGATTAGATTTCAAGCGTTTTTGTTTGAACCAGGGGGGTCAAAAGTCACTAATTAGGGAGCTTTTGCTACTCATATCCAGCACCTTTGCAGTTCCTGTTTAAATGCCGAATGTCCGGGAGCCATCTCCAAAATGTGCTAATATAAGTCTGAATAATGCCATACAACGAAAGATACATGTACCATTGATGCGTTTCACAATTATTTAACCGGTATGGGTCGCCAATAAAATTATCCCTATCACCTACAGAAATCACGCAGGTTCTTCCTTTGATATCTTTTATTGGTGAGCAGATATCGTGTGATATACAATTTTTATTCTAAAATCAGAAAATATGTACAGCGCGAACTAACGAGGCCCACATAATAAATTTTTATGGTAAATTCTTCTCGAGTATCCCACAGAGGATGACAGGAAAGTCTCCAGTCGAAACGTCGGCTGTCATGGAGGCATTTACCGAGGGGGTAAACCCGAGAAGAATTCACAAGAACCATTTACCGGGAAAGCCTCAAGTCTTTCATAATAAATTTTTAATTATTTAAAAATTAAAAGTCAATTTGGACATAAGAATGAATACTTCCCAGTAAAAGGCGCATTTTATCCTTGTTTCTCGGGGTATATTATAGCAGAATTAAATACAAAAGCCTTAAGATAAAATATTTAATCTCGCATCTCCTAAAATTCATGCTCACGGGACTAGATCTCTTCGGCTTATTGCTACTGGACTAGCCTTACTACAGGGTGACAAAGGGAATATATTAGCTATTGGTATGACAAGCATAGAAGGCCTTTTTCACGGTAGCAGCTGCCAGTAACAGACCACATCGCACATCGGTGCATTTCAGTGATTGATATTCCAGATACTCTCATGCCCATAGGGCTATTGGGGATATCTAGTCCATTTCAGCACTTGGGTGCTGAAAGAACTCCTAGATTCCCTATTTTGCCAATTTGGGGCCCTCTTCTCATCCATATTCTCCCAGATACACCCAGAAATTTAGGCTAATGCTGACTAAAATATATCTCACTTGAAACGAATGACATAGAATGACGACTGTTGGTAATCAAAGGTACCACTATTTGTGAAACGATAGAGTGCATGGGAACCACTAACTGAGAAATGGCAGTATTTATAATAAATAATAGAAAATACCTGTTTTAATTGAATAGAAAATTATCAACTCTCACAAATTCAGTCACGTAATACTCTTTTCTGACGATCTATCATGATATTAAGGCTTAAACTACACGAAGGCCTAATGATTTTATACACTTAAAATATAATTAAAGAAGAAAATAGAAAAACATCTGGCTCAGGAGATCAAGGCTCAAGAAGAAAAACATCTGGCATCCTATGGAAATAAAATAATGTTGGGAGCTAAGAAAATGGCAAAACAGAGAATTTGCTGATGTAGCTTTGCAGTGTGGCTATGTTTGAAGCATCTTTGGATTCAAATGACAAGTGATGCTGCGCTTGGGGCCAAATTTTCTCCAACGTAGCAACAATCAAAAGCCACATCAGCATCCACGAACAGCTGCGAAAGCCTACACAAAAATTCGTTTTTCGTTACACTAAGATTCGTAAAAAAACGTTTTATTCGTTATGATATAAGCTTCAGCATAAACAGCCCTTAGAGGTGCATAATTGAACGATTTATAATATTTTCCAAAGGCTGTGGATATGGAATCAACTATCAATCCCGCAAATTCAATTTACTAGCAAGAATAAGCCAAAGAATATATGAAAACCTCCTTACATTGGTGATTCGTGTGGGCAGTTCGTGAGCAATTTTGCTAAATAATCAAAATTCTCAAAGAAACTTACGGACTGAGCACGCTATGCCCAATAAACCATATGTTATTAGGGATGCACGACCGAATTTCAAAAATGTATAACTTCAATGTGGTAGAAGAAGTTGTATACATATTTGATCTTGATGGGTAACAACGAAATCGGTCAATATAAGAGCGAATACATACAGACAAGAGTATTCGGTGAATCAACCAGTGCATCTCGGATTAAAGCGGCTACAACATCTGAGGAAATGAAAATAAATACAAGCAATTTCAGTCAGAAATGAGCATCATTCATATTCATCTCATTCGACGTCAATTTGGTCATACACTTGATTTCTGAGTAGATTTCTACACACGAAATCTTAGATATGATCATTTCGGGGTCAACAAAAATTTAATTTGACGCAAATAACGCACTAAATAAAATGGTTCACTCTTCTGCATAATCCAATTCTTTAAAATAAATTCCATCACCTAAAAATAAATCCACCAGAAACATTGTAAATCAAGGTGTTCATTGCGAATATATATATGATTTAGGGTTACATTAGAATGACACAAATGATAATTGATCTTAAACCTTCGAACCATGAAAGAGAAGCCTTGATGACTAACTGGTAATGGTGGTGTTATTATTTCCTAGAGTACTAGAGCTTGCATTAGACTTCGTCGCACTAATTAGATGAACTTAATTGAAATGGAATACGCTAGGGAGCTGGGATGTTTAAACTTTGATGCGGTGGCCTTGTAAATTTCGGCGCCCGCCACGGCTGCACCGGCTGCCGCTGCTGTGCCGGTGACCATAATTGCTCCCCATCTTGAGCGATCCATAAATATGCATTCAACCGGCGCCCGTAATTTGCGGAAGAAAGCAACGAAATTTGCGTTAGCGCGCGGTGAAAAAACAAGGAAGTGCATGCGAGAGTTTTAATCCGCATAATAATGAGTTCCTGCAATAGTGAAATATGCACGCGCTTTATGCTAGAGGACGTTCTTTTCGACGTAGGGCTTAGTCAAGGGAAATGAACTAGATTTTGACTAATGCTAATTAATGCCATAATTTAGAACAAAGGATGGAAAAAATCAGTTTTAATACATTAACACTCGTGATTACTTAAGCGTAATACTTTTTATTAATGATATATCAAGAGATTAATGCTAAAATAACTTTTAGGACTAATATATTTATACATTTGAAATAAAAGGGAAAGAAATAGTAAGGAACATCCGGATAGTGAGGTAAGAATTGACAGGGAATAAAGTAATACTGGGAGCTAAAATAACGGCAATTCAAAAATTATTTTTGCCTCCTAATTAGATATTAGCTTCAGCACTAAATAACTCACTCTCAGAGGTGCTTCATTACATAATTTTTAATGTTTTCTGAAGCCAATGGATCTGGTATCAGCTACCAATGCCACTCCAGGTGACTTGTCGATTCTTAAGTAAAGAGATCATGGAAAAAAGTACTACTTTCAAGCTTCTGTCAACATGATTACCAATCATTGGTGAAATTTGAAACCCTATCTTACAGGATGACAATTTTGACGCTTTAATTACACTGCAATGAGATACCAAAGAACGTAATACGAATTCCCTAAATTGGGAAAAGAACGTAATCGTGCACCATTGTTAGAGCTTATAAAACTATTAAGGTTGAACTAAAAGAGTGCGAGATATATATAAAATTAATAAAATTTTACAATACCACAATATAAAATAACACTGAAACCCGGGTCGTGCCAGTGTTAATTTACATTATGGTACTGTAAAAGTTATTCATTTTTTTGATAAAATATCATACCACCAAGTCACTTGTGACCTTGTTGAAGTTATACTTCTTTGCGCCCGTTGGAGACTTTTGGGATGGGATGTTGGTCGAGAAACCGCGTCACGCTCTTTTCCGCGTCACGCTCTTTTTTGGGTGAGAAAAATCCACAATTGTACTCATTGATACGAATTCCTGGGTATTTCTAATCGAGCTAAAAGGATGAAATTTTCAGGGAAGGGTTCAAATTTGGTTTCGAGTCAGGAAAAAATCGAAAATCCCAATATTTTTCATTGGTTTCGAGTCCAGATAGGATTTTGTTTTTTAATGGGTTTAAATGGGAAAAACGAATAATTTACGTGTAGAGTAATTTTCATTCATTCATTAAAATATGAAATAATTTAGATACAAGTTTCATTCTTTGACTGAAATGAGGCCAAAAGATCAATGCATTTACTTCTTGCAACCGATGTTTCTCTATCGATCGATAAATTGAAATATTTGAAGTTTAAACGCAAAATTAATGCAAATTTCGATCTTTTTTCATTTTCGTTGCTAAGCAATTTTTTCATTGTTCCCGAGACTTCCAGTACCTTATACGCGTGCTATAAAGATTAAACTTAAAGGAATATAACATTCTCCGTGCGTATTTCAATCGCTTTTAACGATATTATGCCTTAGAAATATACTTTTTACAATGTTTTATAATTATATACATAAACTGTTTCGTAGCTTTGACACTCCTCCATTTGCTCATGCCTACAAAATCCGTTGGGATCGCTCCAGATTCCTCCATTTTGCTTCTGAAACACTCTTTACACCTTATTCCGGGTTTCCCTCTCTCTGTTTTTCCAGGAAACATTAATCCTTGCACCTACTTTCTGAAATGTACCTCGAAACTCCATTCTACAAGTCAAAAACATGTAAAATGATAATGTTCTATGATGCATTATCTCTTGGATTTTGAAATTATGAATTCAAGTACTACGCCATGTGTTTAATATGTAAATTATAATAATTGAGATCAGCAAAAATAAAATGAAATGTGAAAATCCATAGCATTTACTTAGCTCATATTGATTGAATTTCATACTGCCAAATAACTGTAATCATGTTTAATTACAAATATTTACTTCAAAATTGCTCAATGGCATGAAAATAAAAGGAAAAATATAGCAATTACTAAGAAGAACAAAGTACATATGTCATGGGACCATTCGTTTTATGCTATTATCTCATTATTATATTCTTAGGTCAAAAATTGACCCAGCTAAAATAATTTCCAAAAGAAATAAGACCTTATTGCATTCGTTTTTAATGATTTACAATGTACTATCATACACTTTTCCCCTTTTGCTTGCAAACTGCAAGCACCCATTTACTCGTTTTGTACGTTCGAACTTTGAAAAGAAGTTTTGTTTAAAATAACAATATATCGAAGAGAAATATATTGAATAATAGAGAAAGAATGTCTTTTATTTCATTTATATATCCTGTCTGCCTGTGTGTGTGAGCGGGTGTGTGCGACCGGCCAAAGAAGTATAACTTCCACCGTCTGGTCCGACGCAGACCACGTTTGTTTTATTAGTACGTGATATTTTTCCGCATTAACTTTTTAATTTTATTGCGATACTTTTAGCATGCCAAGAGAAAATTACTGTCTTCGAGTTTATAAGAATGTCCCATTCAGTTTTCTTCAATTGACCTTTGTTATTGATGAATTCGAAACTAGCATTAAATAAAACAAACTACATTTTTATGAATCAAACTAATGCTGGATGCGTGCTGCATATCTCAAAAAGCATATCCACGAAGACTTTTCAGTGATTGTGGAATTATAAGATAATTTCACTTCAAATTATACCGAAAATTACACGACATTACTGTAACTATGGGATTTTACTGTTTAGGAAGAAGGTAGAAGTATTTATAAAGAGTTTGAAAAACAATCAACATGGCTTTTTTCATAAAAGGTAATATTATTAATCATTAATGGACAATTTCAAATAGTAAATGACTTTATGTGTGCATATTTATGATGCCAAGAAATATTGTGCATATGGAAATTGCGAAGCTAGCGGGCGCAGATGGCATAATGAACTCACTGGTGCTATAACCGTGAATCAAACGACAATTTGCATCAAATGATCCCATTTAAGTAATTTAGTAGTCACACTCCATTAGAGGTCACTGAATTAATTACTCTTCGAACAACTACTAACGCCAATAAATGAACCATTGTGTACATGGAGTTTCGTTGCACCGGTGTTAACACTGACCATGAATGGAACCATCGTGCCAGACGCAAATTATTTTTTACTTCCCGAAACATTACGAGATCGATTACATTAAGATTTCCTACCCTTTTAAGTAAAAGAAGGCAACAATGGGTGAGGAAAAACATCTATGAATAGGACTAATTATTGGAACAGGAATTAAATGATATTATGTCCCACTATTTCAAAAGAAACGCATGAAAGATGATAAATATCTAAAAGAAAAGACTTAGCATTCAAAATTTTGCAAATCACGACTCCCGAGGCATGGAATCAGCACACATGTTTAAATTACACTGCCACTGTTATTAAAATGTAACTGACATCAAATACAAGTAATTTGTAGTAATTTATAGGAGTACATTCAAAACTATAAATTTCATGGATGTTTCCCACACATAGATACGTGTCTTTCAGCGATATAAATGTTTTAGTGACAGTACATTACATGAGCACATTTGAAGAAATTAATTCGTATAAGACTCGGGCTATACACAATTTAAATGGGAATTCATAAGAAGTATAAAATGATGTATATTACTTTTGCTGTGTAATGATCTGCATTCTTAAAGCGATGGAAAATCTTAGGATTTTGATATAGAATTTGTCTTTTATGCATTCCTATTAATTAGACAGCAGTATCTTAGTAGTATATATATGTACACGTCGACATAGCTCACACTTAAGCTCCATAAAATTACGAAAAAAAAGACTACTCCAAGAATTCCTTGAGCTTTATAGCCCCTTTTGAGATTTTACAAAGTTGGAAAGGCTGGGTTGAATATAGAAGTGGGAGGGCATAAATTAGAGTAGGTGGAACAGTTCACGTGTTTTGGGAGATTTACATGAAACATAAGATAGCTGAAAGGACATAATTTGAGACATTGCATTGGCTAAATATTACTTACAAGTTGAGGTAAGTAAAAGGTAAGGGTGTCCTACTGCAACGTTACAGAGAAAAGGTTAGTAAAAGAATTGAGATTTATGTTAGAGAGTTGAACTTGCGGAAAAAGGATGGGCGCGCAATTTAAGACGCGTGTGGAAAATAACTATGGGCAGGTTTGCTTAACGATGACCCCGGTAATGGTAACTGGGTTTGGGGAAAAACAGCAAGTACAGTTAAAAAACCAACCGATCAATTATTATACGGGAAAATCGAAATATTAGTATAGGATAAGAGCGAAGGTTTCATGCCTAATTTTGTGGAATATGTATGAGTAACAGTATGAATTAAATAAAAAGTATTGATTCACTAAGTGAACCAAAAGATGTGAAATAGGAAATAAATATACTAGTCGACACTTCCAATTCGACAACTTTAGGAAACTCCAAGTAATATGCCATGACTGATAAGTTTAAGTTCAAAATTCATTCCTCCGACTCAAATTCACTGCACGCATCTTAAAGACTACAGACTCTATAAAAAGAGTGCACCGCAAACAAATCTGCACACAATAATCATTCGACGCTCTTCCAAGGAGGTGAGAGATGGGAAGGGGGTGGGTTTGGATGGAAGGGGAAGGATAAGGAGAAATAAAATAAGGGGAGGAGTGGGGGGGGGGACACACAAGGGGACATGGGTTGAAACAAAAGACCATCCCACCCCTTTCTCAACACCACACTTCCTGAGCATACCTAGAGACGGAGAGAATGGACCAAGGAGGGAGGAGAAGGACACTACGCGGTCGAACCGCTTTAAAACATCCAGAGTCAAGTCTCCAGACGCTGGGGTCCAGGCGGAAATCTATAGGGGCGGGAGGGGACAGAAGTGGGGAGGGCGTACATAAAACACCTTTGCCCGGGCGACACACTCCGACGCATTCCCTTCCCCGCCCGCCTGTTTTAACCCTTTCCTTTACGTGTGTGTGTGTGTGTGTCCCATTCTCTCCCTGTCCTACTCAGCGCGCACGGGGCCGCTCCTTCGTTAGCGCTCTGGAAATAATAAAAAAAAGGAAAAGAGAGACGCGGGACGATCATTCTTTTCCACTAGCCGAGGAGTAGGAGGAAGGACAGAGAGAGAGGGTTAGGCTCGCGCGAGCTCTGGCTGCGATGGTCAAGGAAAAGGATTGAAGTGCCAAAGGGGGAATAAATGGCAGGCAGGCAGGCCACCTCTCTCTCTGGACTCAGAACCGACCGACGGGCGTGGTTTCTTCCGCGCAAGAAAGAAAGAGTTGAAGAAGAGGGCGCGAGCAGTCTGGCAGAGCCACGACTGCAGAAATGGTTGACTGCGACGGCGGAGGGCGGCTAACGAATAAAATAAAAAGGGCTTTGGGCCGACAAAAAGGACGGTGTTGGTGGTGTTGAAGGCGGTGAAGAAGGGAGGGCGATAGGAAATGGCACGAGAGTGAGGAGAAAAGTGTGTGCAAACGAGAGAAGAATGAGAGAGAGAACAACAGAGAAGGACGAGGGAGTAAACGAGAGAAAAGACTGAGCGCAGACGTGGAAACAAATGCGCAGCGGAAACCGCTTTTCACGAAAACACTTTGCGCAGAAAATATAGGCTTAACTCACTTGGGAGGAGTGATGAGGGTGAAAAGCGGGAGGGGGGGGGAATGAAAAAGGAAATGATTGGTTAAGACCTGATCAATTTCACGGCGTGTAGGCGCATATGGAAAGCGCCTTTGAAGGGGAGAGGAAAGGGAGAAACTCACATGGATGGCATATTTTAAGCCCAACAACAGCTCGCTTGCTTCTTTCCCCCCATTCAAACGATATTGAAATGAAAGCGCTCCAAGGACTGGAAAACTCTTCGCAAATGAAACGCATAAAACAGATATAATAGGAGATGTGTAAACAAAGAATAACGAATACGCGCGTGTTGGCTGTGAGGATGAACAACTGGAGAGTTACATCGATGAAAATCCGAGGATTGTTGACTTATGATGATATCGTGCATATTTGTTTGCTCCACCTACGTTGAACGATATTCAGGAATGCCACATGCGCGGTGACACCCGTTTTTGTTCCAGCTGAGATAGATGCGCGAAAAAATCCTTTTCTGAATTAACATTCTTTGAGCATTCAAACAAAACATGCATCACTCCTCATTTGTTTATCTCACGGCAATTTCTCCGGTCGATTTTTTTTATAATTCGCTACTGCTCTGAGGATGACCTTCACGAAGTTTTCATAATAAATAACTTTCGGCCGCTTTCCTAATTTTATGTCCCTTGTTTTTCCCATTCGTAATGGCTACGCACATTATTGATATGCATCCATATGTTCCATAAATATTCCATGAATTTTAATTGATGACACAACTTGAGCCTTCCATGCATACCTAGTGTTTTAATATGTTCCAAGAGACCTGCATACGCTATATATCAACGTTCAAAAAAGCGTATGCCATACATAGATACTTGAATCTTACCAGCTACCGACTCATTTAAAGAAGTACCAACGATTATTTGATAATTAATGTAGTAATTTCTTGGAATTAAATGGAATGTACTTCTCCATTTGGTTCGTTATTTCATGAATGAAATGGCACGTGTATGAACCAAAAGCTAAGGATGCTTAATTAGAATAAATTTTGCGGAAGGCATCAGCTATGTGCTAGGAGAATGGTTTTACGTATAGGCAAAATGATTTTCTGAGGGTGAGAAAACAATTGCCATTAATGAAGCAAAATCGATACTTCAAACGTGTGATTGCATAAATGGCGTGCCTATATTTTGTTGTGATGGTCAGATTTTTTGCTTTTGGAACACCAATTTATTTAGTGATGCATTTTAAGAGAGTAAAAAGACCCTTCCGTATCGCAAAATGACGATGACATTTATAGGGAGTAGCTTGAGCCACTTAAAACGAATAAATAAATAGACCTGAATAAACCTACTCAATGGGTATGAGTCCAAACATATTCATATTAACATGACTGTCATAATACATGCTGTGTTACATGCAATGTCAACTGAGAATTTTTATCAACTGACTTTTTCTTCAACCGACTCGCAAATCAAGCTGGATATGCACTGGGACAAAAGATTGAAAACATCTGAAGTAGCGGAATGCAAAGAAATAAAAAAGTAGCACAGTGTTTAAAAAGATTAATTCCCAAAGAAACCCATCATCCGATTAGTGCTTCAGAGAGGATTTTGTAGCAAATGTCAGAACATTGACAAATAGCCTAATGGTAGCGTAATTTATTAGTAAAGCCGGAGTTTCATCCTCCATCTCCCTCAATACAGCAATTTGTTAGGAAACCAGCGTATTCAATGTATGTGTATACTGGAAGCCAAAGTTTTTCCATCAACGGATGGCTCTCGGGAATTGAGTGGGCGACGAAGGTCGAGGGGGAAAGTGTTACAAAGGACGCCGGTTAAATCAAAGCCAGAATAAATCCCGCGAGGGACCCCACATCAGCATAGAGCACTCAATCTCACAGCTTGCTCGCAGAGCCTTTGCGCTTACTTTGCACTCCATCCCCATACCGAGTTAATTATTCCTCAACCGGTAAGTCGTATATAACTGACAAGTGGCCACGGTTTTGACATCCTTATGCAACCCACCAGTGTTCCACATTTAAGAGAAAGACCCTTAAGCATTTGTTAATTATCTACGCCTTTTTCATTTTTACTCGATACGCAAAAATAAATATTTAATCATATCAATTTTATTAATCCGTACAATGTATTAATAAACTTTAGCGCATTGCATATCTGCATGCTACCCAAAAATGTTTCAATGGGATGGGGGACGAACAGAAGAAATGAAGAGTGATGACTTAGAAAAGAAAGTGGGATAAAAGGTACAGTTTATAGCACATAATTACTTCAATGTGCTAATTTTGCGCAGGTGATTGTTGCGAGGGTAGATAAGGAGAAAATAATGTCTACTAATAGCCAAATAATTGAAGGGATTTCTGAAAAAATAACGTTCAAGGAATTCATCCTAAACATTATGTGCGTAAAATCTATTCACTTTCACTATTGTGGTTCACAAAACATATTTCTAAAACTATGGAATATAAGATAATGAAAAACAAAACCGGATGATTTTATAATATAGGTAAAGACTAGATGGGTCAAAATGAGTCCATTAATCCAAACTAAATCTTAAAAATGCTAATTTATTGAACTGAAATCAAAATACAACATTGAAGAATGCTGACGCAAAAGCAAGACTCCACCAAGTGAGGACATATTAGATAACAACTCTATGAAGTGATATTTCAACCCATTGCCAACGCGAAACATACGACGAAAGCACAGATGAAGTTTTTAAGAATTAAGATTTCACATACCAAAGAGAATAACTGCATTTTTAAATATAACTAATTTAAAAATATACTTAATCGACAACTATTTATACCATAGAAAAATTAAAACCCTTATTGGTGAGCACATAGTGAAGAATTATGAGCAGCGTAAGTCATGTACACCCTTATGGATTTCTAGAAGACATTCTAAGCTAATAACTGTCAATAGTAACCGACGTGACATAATAATAAGTTCCAATGATCTTTGACCACTATGAAAAACCAGTAATGGACGAATTTAGTGTCACTTTTTTATATTTGGTAAAAACATTGAGATCGTAAAAATTAGTTTGAAATCGATGCCACGTTTTAGCTTGAAAAAAAGATGAGCCATTTAGTTCAAGACATAGCTTTGCATTCTTTTTCTAATTTGTTAATGTAAGTTAAGTAAGAAAATTAGTGCATATCAACTTCAACATAAAAACTGCTGACATATAAATCGAGCAGGAAACAAAATTTAAGTATAATGAATCTACATTACTCGCACCGATCAGCAAATAAAATATCGCGAAAAAACATACCAATTTTAATATGGTTGAGAAAATACATTTTTTATTTCAAAGATAAGTAATATTAAAGCAGGAAAAAATTAATTTAGCATTAATGTTGAATACTGATTGGTTGGTTACTTGTGGAGACGATCGCCGTTTTAGGTCATTTGCGCCTTTAGGAACATGTGGGTAGCCTTATAAGAGAAGTATCGTTGGGGAATAAGGAAAGGTTGAGAGAAACCAGGCGTCAGCGTTAGTCTCCATTTAACGAAAAGCTCCTGACAACGCCTTAACGTCCCATCCGACGGACAGCGTACCTACTGGACTTGAATTGCTCTCCACATGGCACCTAAGTAAGAATCAGCATTTCAATGAAAAAAAATCGCTAAAGCCGGGAATTGATCCCGGACCATCAGGGTTAGAAGTCCGTATTCCGACCAAACGTACCCAATATCCCGAATATTGATGAAAGTGGTAGTGTGATACTGTACTGAAAGTAATTTTTGTGGGATATCATTTCACAAAAACATTCTATAAATGCGTCCTCACTACGATGAATAGTAACTCATCTTCCCAATAATTTCAAAATACCAGCGATTAACCATACTACTTTTCGAGATACTAGTCACATAATAAACGCCATTTTCCTCATGGTACGGTACCATAGAGATTCCATTATAAAAAGAAGTTCTGACTAACTAAAAGCGTCACAAATAAACGGTGTGCAGTTCTTATCCTTTCTCAACTATTAAAAAAAAATAAATTAACACATTTTACAAAACCGCTAAAGAAATCCAGTTGTGATATCATTTTCAGCTTAATTCGTGAAACAAATGAATCCAGTTAAAGCCATATTATATATGCATAAGTATAAGGTTATTAGCTGAAAATTTCAGCCATATTAAACACATGTGTATGTCCTATACTTATTTCGTGCCTCTTAACTGCTTGAATGTAAAAATTGAAGTCATATATAGTCACTAATTATGATAAAGGTATTGTCTCGCTCAAACTGCATTGAGGATCATAAAACGGCTTGGAGGAAAGATGGAACGAGCCACATGAGAAGAAAGAGAAGAGAATGATGCGCAAGACTGAGTGCGTGGGAAGTCAAGTGACCGTGGAGCAAGAAAAAGAGCGAGGACAGAGACAAAGAATTTCCGCACGAGTGGACTGGTATGGGAAGGCGATTGCATCGGGTGGAATGAGAGTCCCCAGTGCGACGGTAAATTTTAACAACCAAGCGCAGTGTGTTTGTTCAACTGTTTCGAGATCTGTGGCGCCAGGTGTTTGTATGGATGCGAGGAGCAAGGGGAAGCCGCTCAAGAGGCATGCTGCCATGATATTCTATTTTCGATTTCTTTTTGGAGGCAATCATCAGTGATAGAAATTTCATATCTCAACTTCGAAATGCTGTTCACTCCTAAGTGCACACGACTGTGCAAAAAGAGAAATAATTGATGAAGGATGATGATGGTAGATAACCTTTTAAGCGTTGGTGTGGAGAAGATGGAGAACTTGAACAGGGTGTAGAGGAGGAGTCAAATTTGAAGATATTTTAATGAGGCGGTAACAATTGATCAACGGCGTGCTGAGAGATCTAAAAGGTCCGTTAAAGGGAATAATTTAGGGCAATAATGATTGGAGAAGTAGGAAAGGAATAGTTATTCTAATGGTACGAGGGAAGAAATATAATTTGAAAATTTTTACATTGAGGGAACGCAGGCCTGGTAGAGTGCTGAATGGGAGGAAATCCTAAGGATGCTCTTAAAAATGGAGGAGGTATATCAAACGTTTACATAATAACATAGCAGTATCAGTGTTCATTCTTCCAATCAACATCATTTTGAATAAACTACTACGTAAAATTAGAGTTATTAACTGCTAAGATACAACAGCCAAAAGGGTGGCTAAGAAAATAAATTGAAAAAAATGTTCATTTTATTATTTGAAACTCTAATCGTGAAACTATATCGGATTAGTTTGAAAATCATTCTACAAACTACTACCAGTGTAATACAAAGTGCATTATGTGTCTCCCATGAAATTTTATATTTGAAGGTTACATATTGTGCTATTCAATTTAACGAAGCAAAATTCAAAACTCATCAAATTTTCCATGGGCACTAACGAACTCCATCAAGAAACCTATTATCCGTGATACAGAGCGGCGAAACAAACATTTTCCGAGAATGCGTAAATTGTTCACTCTACGCTTGCCATAATTAGTATCATCTTCCCCTGAAATAGACGATGAAAGGAAAAAAGTCGACAAGAGAGGAATGAAAATTGTCAAAGAAGAACCCGTATCTGAATCGGGCCATGCATTAAGAAAGGCTTCACAAAGCAATCCAATTAAAAGCGTCATATGGCGCAGCATTAATACAAAAGTCTACCGAAAACTAATGGATTTCTATAGAAAGAGAATACACGAACATTTTTAATCATCTTAGGTATCATTATGTGAACAAAATATTTCAGGGAATCTACAACAGATAAAGTCAGCAAATGTAACGTGGAAATGGAAAAGAATGAGTTTTTCCTTAAATTGATTCTCAAACTTACATATAAGTACAGAGGAAGCATAAAAAAATATAAGAAATGAACACCCACTCCTATCATTCCTAGGCCCATGGTGAGGTAAGCACACAATCTGAACGAAAAATCTCTAAAAAATTCCATTTCTTAAAGAAGGCCAAAAATTAACTTTCACAGCTTTTCCATTACAGAAAGCAAAGGAGCCGAAAAATTGAAACATTATTGGGGCAAATTTGAAGTAATACTTCGCATGATATCAGTATGATCATTCAAATAATACCATAATACGAAGCCATCAAAATATTACCATAGATCTTGAAAAAAACTCACGCAAGTTGCAAATATGCAATTGACCTAGTAGGGATAGAAATGTTAGAAAATGTCAAGTACTGAAATTTCATTGAAAAGCGGACAGAGAGCGGAAACTGATAGAGAACTAAGATGGCTATTATTGGCCTGTCTTAGGATTCACAACCTTGATAAGCGTTCCCATGCCTTAATTGTTTTTCCTTATTTTTGATTGATTTACCTAATTTTGTACACAATATATATTTTCGCTTCCTTAGACAAACGCTCATTCCTATATAGGCTCCATATACTACCTATGACTCTCCTACCGAGATTATAAGGCGTGCGAATGTTGGTAGTGAAGTCGTAGGTAGTATGTGGAGCATATCTAAGAATTAGTGGGATAACAAAAGCGTTCTCTTCCCCACGATATTATATGGAAGCAAAACCTGGGTATGTCAGGATTGGCATAAGAGTAGGCTAAATGCAGTGGGATAGCTGAGAAGTGTTTGCGGAAAAGGTAGGATGGATATGGTTAGGCATGAGTTGGTGATGAAAATGTGGGATGAATGCTCCTGTAATAGATATATAGAGGAGTGTGCTTCATTTGCTAGGTCATATCTAGAGAATGGGATGGAGTCGAATAACGAAACACACACACATTATAATAAAGTGAATGGTGGGAGATGGAAGGATAGACCGTGAAAGTCATGGGTGAATGAGGTAGATGAGACTCTAAAGAAGCGGAATATTAGTAGTTCTAAAAATAGGAGAGCGTGTATGAAGTAATGCATGAGTGTAATAGAAGGGAAAGTGGTTTGTAAGGATAGGGCATGATGGAGGAAATTATAAGAAGGGAGCCAGTTATTTAGGACTATCGGCAAAAACCAACTCTTTAACTTTGCCTACCCCGAAAGAAAATTGCGAGATGGATGTGTATGTATACCTATGATTGATTTTCACTTTTCAAGACCCAATTACATCCAGTGCCCTTCATATAACATAATAATGTTATAATGACTGAGAAAAAGTTTCGAATCAAGAGGCAACGGTAGCAACATTTCCATTTAAATTTGAAGTTAAAATGTATGCTTTGCCAATTTTGTACAGGTGTATACTTCTAAATCTTAGATTACTTCTTCCTCACTAATAGTAACAAAAACTCTCCCCACAATAACTAATGGTAGAAGTAGCATCAATCAATAACGTTAACCTAGATGATCCACTGACAATCACAATGACATTGATAACGCCCAAATTAGAACGCAGGCAATTCTTTTTTTTTTTACAAAAATACAGATTCGTATACTGGGATTTTAGTTTAACTTTTATGTAAAACAATCTATTTTCATTAAACTTAATTGAATTCATATAGCATTGTGGAATAATAAAAAACGATTATGAAATAAGACAGAACACGGTAAAAAAAGATTGAACAGAAATCAGTTAGGGCGAAGTCTTAACCAATATTTTTTAATTCTATGACGTAAAATTTCCCCTAAGGCTATAGAAAGGGACTATACTGCCCGTCGGAAAAGGATAGAGAGTCGTGTGAGAGTTGGAATCGCACAGATGGCGCTGCAACGAAAATGTGAAGGACGCAGTAACTGCAGTGTTGAGGACATTCCACCCTCTACAAAAGAAATGGACGATGGGGATTCAAGGAGGACAAGGGAGCATCATAAAAGGTTCAACGACATACCACGAAGTCAAATATAAAAAAAAAAGTTTTTAAAAAAGGATAGGCGTCGTCTTTTATGCTTCAGTTGAGATTTCAGGGAATTTTGTGAAATAAAAAAATAAAATCCTGCTTCGCCATCGACTGTTGCTGACAAGAAATGGACAAGGATATTATATCGGACTGGACACGCTTTTTGCACTAAATTCAGCAGCAGGAGAGAGAAATAAGATGTGGAAGCGAGAAAAAAGCTTTGTATCCGTATGGTAACCTTAAAAAAAACAACTCGAAAATGTGCTCGTGCTCACATAGATGAAAAAATAAGGGTTTTCTTTCATAATTTGTATTTTTATATGTTGTAATGTTGTATTGCAAAGCGTTGTATTTTCAATAAAATCACATTTGGTATTGTCATATGCTTTAAGACCCTATAGGATCATGACTCTGATAAGTTTACTACTATTTACATCTATTGACAGTAAAATTTCATCGGTCATAGGCTTTAGATCATTCATACATACCCATCCTTTCAGGTAGAGTCAAAAGAGTTAAATAATTGGTTTTTGGCATGGAGCACTATCATTTATTTAGTATTTTTTTAAATAACGTTTGCTTCTGTTGCATTCATGCATTGCTTCATTTACGCTTTCTTGTACTAAGACTTCTGATATTACTTCTCTTTATAATCTCTTCCACCACATTCACGCAATGACTTCCTCAGTCTCTCCTCTATTATCATATCATTCACACTCTTATACCATTCATGTTTTTAGTTACTCGACCCTCAACATGACAAAATAAATAATTTTTTATTCATGAATGTAAATACCAAAACATCAATTCCACGTCCTTCATCTTTTACAAAACGTTCAGCTTAAGTACGCATGAACATTCGCTAGTTCAAATATTTCGCTATTCAACATAATGATACAATCGTAGCATCCTCTCGCTATGTACCTTAGATGGACTAAAAGAGGAAACGTTCGCTTGAGCAAGCAGGCGCGATATCAATCAAACTAACCCTGAATTTTTGAGTCAGTTGTTTTTTACAGTGAAATAGTTCAGGTGAGGGAAAAACATTTTTGGTTGACATAGCACACACACTGTGCCGCCGCCCCTGGAGAACAGGTGTCAATGACGTACATACTGCGTCATCCGCACTCAACATGCTGAGTTATGGTTTTCTTCTACGCGAAGATAAACAGTTGAGGCACTAAGCACGCAGTTGTAAACTTCAACTTGAGTTTGATACAACACTTCATTTATTATTATATTAACTTAATCTTGCTCCTTTTCTTAAAAACAATTAATAGTAAGACGCCAACTTCAATAAAAAAGTATTATGTTGACAATGAATACATGATTAGTACGTAAACATTTAAGAAAATATTTTTAGACAGCATTTAGACATGATTCAATTCCCGAGGTTATGTCCCTCAAATTAAGAAAATCGTGAAATAACATTAGAGATGATATCATACTACATTACTCCCATACATGGATCAATTTTCTGGATGCTCAGGTAATATTTGAGCAATAGAAAATACGCCCATATTTGCAAATATTATTTATTTTTTATTCACATATTTACTATTCATTCTAGTTAAAAAAATATATTAAATGCCAATGTAACACAAAAAAATGAAGACCTAATACACTCGGAAAAAATTAGGTTGCATATATCATGCATATATGTGAAAAGATATTCCATTAATATCATGAAAGAAATCCTTATGCATCTTTCATACTTTTATTTTCAAGGATGGATCATACTTTAATCTCTTTATAGCAGTGTTATTCGTGTACGCATAATGCCTCTGGCATAAGATGCAATCACGTATAAATAACTAAGGGCTGAAATGCTCTCCGGGATTCCGTTCCAGTTGAAATAAGAAGGGAAAACCGAGAACCCGTATTTTATTTAGGTCGTTGGAACAAGTGTTCGATATCCAAAAGCAAGGTGTATCCCATTAAGAATTATTAGCCGCACTGCCGCTGAGAAAAATATTGTATAATCCAAATAGTCCACAAAGGGAATAGAAGAAGGGTAGGTACATAGGAAAAGCTGGAATGCATCATAAAGACAAATAGGAGAACACTTGAAAAATAAACAGAAAATCATAAATAAAATAAACTAATCATGTTAGCTGCATCGAAAGGTAAGCAAACCGTAAAGGCACGAGGTACCTTAATGCACAAATTTGTCCGAGGATCAACGTTTGCGAAAACTGATAACTTTTGTTATATTTAGGTCGCCGGAGCACGTGTTTGATTCGCCAATGCGAGGTAGGTATGTCCCATTAAGAAATATTAGCAGCAATGCCGGTGACAAACAGCAATATACATTTCAACCCAAATAGTCTACAAAGGGTATAAGAACTAGAAATTTGGGGATAACTGAAAATCGCCCCAAAGCGTGAAAAAATACAACTGGAATTAAATTACACACAATATTCATCGGAATAAAAACACCGTAGTTGGTTCGAAAGGAAAGCATGCTCTGAGGGAGGCATGAGATTTCTTACTGCAAAAAAAATGTGTCCAAGTAGAGAATTTTTACTCGTGTACAAGGGAGTGAAATAGGGAGAGAGAGAAAGAGAGAAATAAGAAAAAATATTATTTACTTCCCGCGCAAAATTTCCCTTCCTAGTGGCAGATCAAAGCCCGTCATTTCTTTTGATTGTTTGCATTTGTTTCACCCCGGGGCGAGGCGAGTGCTGAAGCGTTGTTGCAGGTGTCGAGAGACGGAATGGAATTTAACGGTCGTGCAACAAAACCGACTCGCGGTGTGCGAGAGGGAATCTCGCCAGAGAGGTAGCGTGGGGTTGGGGGCGGCGGGGGGGGGGGGAGGGTTAAGAAAAGGATGGAGAGGAAAGGGGTGGAAAGGGAAGGGGGGCGGTAAACAAAAGTGGAAAAAGAGGAGGGATAAAAGAAAGAAAGGCAAAGGGTGTAGGAATCCGGTTATGAGGATCGCCCGAAGGGAGAGGGGGAGAGGAAGAAAGAGTATTGAAACGCTTGCAATCCCGCCGTCTCTTTTTCTCAGAGGATGTAAAAAAATTATATAAAAAATAAGGGAGAGAATTCGAGACTGCATTTTCTGACCTATCTCGCCCGGGAAATGAGAGAGAATAAGACCGGTTGGTCTCTCCTCTCCGATGCAGTCGTTCGCCACCATTTCCTTCCTAATTTCTTAAATAAGTACCGCATATCATAATCTGCCTCATTTCTTAGATAAAAAAAACTTCCCCTTGATTTTGGATAGTTATTAGAGGTGGATTTCTTTGAATTATTAAGGTAATTATCAAGGTAGGCTAAGGCAGGCTTAAACGAAAGTGAGTAACTGCCCTCAAGATCTACCAATCTATCTACCAATAATACTCATTTCATCTCAGCGTATTTCAATGAACTGACCAAGTAATAACTTCAATGTTGAATTCAGAACGACCAGATTTAAGGTGAGAGACATTGAAACGGCGCTAAAATCTATCCATTGCCGTTCCTGTTCAATGTTTCAGTATATGTGAGTCTTTGTAATAACAATCTTTTTATTTCATTACACATTTTCACTTTGCACACTTCGTCCCAGGATACATCTATCTTCTCATAGTCACTTTTCACGTCATCTATCCATTGTTATCGTGGTTTTCCACTTGGCCGCGTCCCACTTTCTCTCTCTTCTTCCCGAATTCTGGAATTTCTACCATCTTTCATATTGTTTTTAAGTGCCCATCCATCTTAATATATTACCTTTTATCTTATTTCATAAAAGTTTGGCTAAAACGTAACCTGAAATAGTCCTAATATCTATCAAGAAAAATTACTGCGTAGCCCATAGGTGATGGGGGAAATAGAGGTGGTATAATTGCAGTAGTAACTTAAAGTAGCCACAATACTTCCGTCCACTCCCATGAGTACCGGCATTTCCAGATAATTTTCAGTGATACCTGATACCATCATGTAAGAAGCACTTCAATTGCATTATTCCATCCATAAGATTGAACACAAAACCAATAATCTTTTGGCGCCTTCAAAGTAGAAGAGGCTCATTCTGAGTCCCGTTTTCTATTCCACCCTTTATCCACTCCCCGAGTAAATCCTACCCATTCCGTATCTCCCTATTCTTAAATTTGCAAATGGCCTTATCGATCGCGCATTTTAATGAAGATAACTATTGATGACTCAAAGGTGATGAGCCAAGTCATCATTATCTTGGTTAGCGTTTGGTGTTAATAGGATTGGATATTATTCTAAAAAATATCAATCTTAAGAACTTTTTACGATCCCGTACGTGAAGATGGCAAATGCAGAATCAACAGAAATGAAAATAAAGAGAACATAGCAGAGATCTAATTCTTTCGACCCCAGAGGCATCTGGGTAAAGTCATCACCTGCTATCCCAGGGTCGCTGGGTGATTTTTCGCCATTCAGGACATAGTTGTGTGAGTTCTTCCCTGAGTATATGTTGTAATACTATAGGTATGTAAAAGTTCATATAGACGGTTTTCGCGAAAAAATAACAATAAATATAAATTATAATAAATGAATAACGTAAAAAATGGAAAATATACACCACAATGGGTGAAATTTGCCGTGAAAAATTCATTTTACTTGACTGGGATTCGAACCCGGATATACCAATTGCCAGTCAGGTATGTTATCCAGGTTCACCACCAAGCCACATAAATTCAAAGTAAATTTCAGGGGTGGTTTATGCAAAGATCCTTGAATCAAGTCAAATGGTTTCTTCAATGCGAATTTAACTCATTTTGGTGTATACCTATGCTCCCGTGCACGCGACAGCGTGCTACACCATTTATGCAACCGCAATAATTGTAAATTCGTAAAAAGAAGAAATCTATGGTGGGCAGGACGCGTGCAGAGAAGAGACAGAAGTTCAACTTTGAGGAAAGAGCTTGGGAGATCCCCAAGAGGAAACGACCACCTGAATGACCACGTCTGTGATAGATAGATTTAGGTCCAAAAGGCCATGAGGTGTATGTTTCTGGAATTGAACACGATGGGAACTCGACGGTTTCAAGTTGCTGACAAGGCCAAAATTCTGCTTTGATTGACCATCCATGAAATATAAAACCCAGTTTAACAATGATCTACCCAGAGACACGGTAACTAGCAGCTACACCAATCTATTTCACCAAGACGAGAAAAAGAAGATGATGGAATCAGAAAAAAGATATTCAAAGATCATTCGCTTCATATACCAGTGGAAAAAAGCTGTGGTAGACAGCTATTTCAATTCTGCTAGACTAAAAGAAAGGTACTCATATCAAACCTACGAACTACGATGTAGGTAGGAGCTCCTACATCACTTTTACTGAAACGATTCCGTTTCATTTCACAACTCCGAAACATTATATTTTTCCGCAATAAACTCTGCACTTTTACTAACTTTTTCCTCAACTTTAACTTTTAAAGTCAACTTTTTGCACGCTCTACTCCGACACGACCGCTGTGTAGCTCCCCTATATATAGTCTTATATTTTGTACGTTATTGATGGTGACGTTTAATTTCGCGGGGATTTCCTTCTATTCCTCCCAATGGCCTATAAGTTCCAGCTATATTGCATGCCATTATTTTTTTCGACGCAAAAATCGTTCAGCTGCTCGTATAGGTCAGTTCTCTTGGCTTTCGGGCAAGGGAATTTTTTAGCCCTCGAGGTTCAATTCCAGCCGAGACACCGCAAGTTGAAAAAAGGTGCAGTAAAATCCTTTTTACGACTCTTTCAGTTGTAATGTGCCCATTTTTATTTGCTCCTTGACCACTTAATTGTTACCGGTGCTCGAATTATTGGCGTTTACCCCTTTTGAATTTATGCTTCCATGCCCTGCGGTTAAACAGGACTCGCATGCAAGTAAATGAAGTTGCATGTTTGAAAGTAACCGTGCAAAAGATGCCACTTCTAAAATTGTTTTCGCCGCACAAATTACAAGTTTTATTAGACTGCAAATCATGCGCCCGAAATCCATTTGTCTATTATTCCGCCTAGTTAAATTTACCGCATGGGCTAAGTTTCTTTAAGTTTGGTTGAACAAAGCGTCCAAACAGAGTGGAAGGTATGAACAGAAGGAAGACAACTTAGTTTAAAAGTCAGCTCCAAGAAAAGATAGATATATCTGGAATCTGTGAAATAATCATGCAAGTAAAAATGCTGTTTGTTGTCTTACATCTTCATCTTAAAAATACACTGCAAGTCACATCAAGGGTGTGTGGCAGGGGGTGAGTAGCCACCAAAATGCATTTTACTAAATCCTAAAGTTAGAGTAACTATGACTATTTATGCATTAGCATAAAGCTAATTCTTGGCACGAGGCGAAGCCTCACAAGCTTGCAAAGCACTATAGATATACTACCAATGTTATAGGCACCGTTAGTATTTATGTATTTTGCAACTACAAAACGGAAAGAGATTCAAGAAATACAACTTACGTGTGACGGTGAGATAAATTGAGTACTCTCGGTCATCTGTGGAACTATTAGTATCTATAATCTCTAGATGATCGGTTAGTTTGCTATGGGGCTTAAGAGTCAATCGTATTTATTTATCTCTGTACTATTTTATGCTCATTTCTCCAACACTGCGCGCAATCGCAATTTAGTAACATACTAGTATACTCCCCGGAGCATACCTTTTGTTGCCCTTGGGGCCATGGGACCTTGCTTAAATAACCTAAGTCCTCCTCGCGAAATGATGTTAGTTGGTTCATTATACCATCCAGTTTTTTTAAATATCTGTTTATTATAAATCTTACTTTGAATACAGAAATAACTCAATGGTTGAGATTCTTCAACGTACCTTGATAACTTTAGCACTTTCCACTGTCAGGGTTTTGGTACATTGCCGTAATCTCTTACTGCATAAATATAGGGACTATCAAAGATAAAAGTCACTCTCCTAATTTGGCGAAGGATATGAAAAATGCATAAGTGGCAATAATAATATAGGAGACAGTATGTCGAGAACAATTGGAACTTAGAAGATAATTTACAATTCAAGGATTACATCGGATACAGAAATCTGATGTGAACTGCTAATATGTTTGCCATATATTCTTCTCCATTTATTTTCTACCATTGAGTAATATACAAACATCCTTTGGAAATGACAAAAGCAAAACACAGTGGAACGGTTCCACCAAATCATAACTGAATCTGATTTTATAGCATTTGGAAATATGTTTTAAATGATAATTTTTAAAGAATAATATAAAAATGAAGAAGACGATCAGTTGAAAATCTCACGGGCACCACCTAACTGACTGTACACAATGCATTCACTCGACGTAATCGCCACAATGGAGTAACTGGCATATCTTGATTCGCAGCTCATCTATCCCCTCCACTCTGTTATCTTCGCGCAGGACGTGGAAAGAGAATCGAGGTTATCGAATGAACCTCCTCCACAGTCCTCTCCTCCTTGGAGGCTTAAGAAGCAGCGTCACGTACTTCCGAGATTAAATCAGGAACAAAAATGAGACGGAGAGGTGCGACTCACCTGCAGATGAAACGGCGGGTGTTTAAGAGCCAACGGAGATGCAACGTTCGGCCCCCATCTATAAATGAACTTCTCAGGAACTTAGATGAGCGATCTATCCTCTGGTAATCGGTTGCTGCCCACCACCAGTCACATGCCGTTTAAGGGTGAGTTAGCGGCACAATAAGTGCCTATCACGTCCACTATTATATTAAAGGAGGATTCACTCTTGGACGAGAATTGACACGCTTCGTTTTCGGTGCGACTTTCAAGTTTACTGAGGAGTTATAGTCATTAAAAATAGAGCAACTGATGAGGAAAGCTCCTTGAGTGTTATAGGTTCTGACAAATGACAGGCAGTATCGTATAACGTACATATACCCAACACACTGTTCCCTTCCGGGGTAGGCTAATGTAAGTCAAAAAAGGTTAATTCTTGCTAATAGGCATGTGAAGCTGACTCTGCGTTAATAATTGCCTCTATACTGCCCTCTCTTTACAAACTTCTTTTGCAAACTACAATCATAAATTTATTCATATACGCTGCCCAATTCTTCCGAAGAGGGATCCTCGTATTCGGCCGAGTGCTGTTGTCTCTGTTTGCAAGTGGTAGACAATATGTACCAAATGATCATAGCCCTCGAATCACGCTAAACTAAAATTCTGCTGTAAGCCTCATATTCCTATTACTCCTAATATTTCTTCCTTTATGAGTATCTTTAGAAAAATATCTACTGAAACTTAGGTAATAATTTCTAATTTCGAAAGAATTATCTAAGTTTCTCCTCCTAATCTTATGACTCTCTTGGCTCTCACACTATTTATAATAAACATCTATAGGTCACCACAAAACAATAAAAAGGATTTTCTGATTAGTCTAGAAGCTTTCATTGAGAACAGAAATGAAAATCAAATAATATTGCAAGCGGAATTCAATGTAAATTTAAAATCATATAAGGACACAACTGTGGCAGCGCCGTGCAAACAGTGGTTTCCTGACCTACATAAATAATACCACCACATTAGAAATAAGAAACTTTAGTGTTCATGCATAGACCACATAAACGTTTGAGGTTTTCATAACAATATTGATAGCTTCATAATAAAAACAATATTCTCTGATCATGTTCCAGCTCGCATCAAATCCACACTAATTATGACACACCTGATACCAACACGAATCATCGTTCTTCCTACCTTATAGTTATACAGATGATAAATAATATAAATTGTTGCAAATACCTTTAAAGGCCCAGACTGCATCTATCAGCAACTAAATTAACAACTTAAATACATATAAGCGAAAGCTACCGTTAAAAAAGGTAAACTATTTAAAAAATAGTATTGAAACGCAAAAGCCAGCTTGTATTAACGACTTTTTTACTTTATAATGCAGATTAGAGCTACCTTGTATAAAAAGGGCAAATCCAATCCATCCAACGGTTCTTGTATACTAAATTACAATATACAGAGAAATATAATCACTTCCTTACAGAGACCAAACAAGATTTCTGTAACAAAACATTTAGAAAATATACAAATGGTATCACAAAAACCTTATTAGAGGGAATCCAATCAAGAATAATGTTGATGAACAAATAAGAAATAACTTTAGGAAGGAGCAGAACATAAACGTTGTTTGTGAGTATTTCCTTAACAATTCACCTACAGGCAGAAAAAAAGTGCCAAAACGATTACCCTACCTCCTCTGTGCTTACTATTAGTTACTAATAGTAATACTAGCCCCAAAACTAGGCCAGTAACGCCAATTAGCCTACTCTGGTCGAAAAGGGGGTTCACAGATTTTCGTCTCACCCGAAGGTGGACAAGAAGTGCTCTCATCACCAGCACTGAAGTAAAAATTGGATTCCTCAGAAACAATCTCTACCACTGCCGAGAAATGGTGTGAAAAAACTAGGTTTTACCACACGAATAGAAGAAATGAGAATTATTACTTCACTTCCTGAGTCCACCGCATTCATCTGGGACACTGAGCAGAAAACATTTAGTATCCAAACTCAGAAAAAATACAAAGGAGATCCTTACGCTTAGCTGAAAACTACAACGAGCGAACAGGGAGGCTAAACAATTGATTAAACAACTAGATCGGGACCTGCCAAGGAAATTGGTGGACACCAGTTAGGCTAAGATTATTTGAAATATTCTGATCGCGTGAGTTTTGCGGTGGCATAGAATACATTTTTTAACCCCACACTTGATCTCTAGAATTGTTAGAAGTGAAAAAATACGTGAGATTCCCCTTTGAAGATATTGTTACACAAATCCCCGCTTCGCAATCACCATAAATGACAAAAAACCTAAAGACACTTTACCGCCAAGATAGTGTTAATTTCCATCAATTCGCCTAATTCAATTTCTTTTCCTAATTCACTCCATTCTTCTTGGTTTGAATCCTAATACCCTCTGCCAAATGGCCTTACGGCGGCTTGCAGGGCAGTGTGTAGATGTAAATGTAGAAGCAGGGACCGACGCACTTCGAGTGCGATGCAGTCTTTATTCTGAGGGGTTGCAGAGATGAGAAATAGGGCTATGTTTACGAAAAAGCTCCTCCAGTGTTATTAATGCTGACAGGTGACAGGCAGTATCGCATAAAATGGGATTTTTCGATCCCGGCCGCCATCTCAGATTCAGGGAATTCTCCAGGGTATCGGTGTATTCGCCTGAAGAGAGGGAGGGAGTGTGAGGCTTCGGCAGCTGGAGGTGAAAATACCGGGAGTAATGGGAGGAATAATGAGTGCCGGGAGGAAGGCAAGAAAAATGAGTGCCGAAGCATCGAAGTCATGAATATATTTAACGAGTTTTGATGATTTCTCACAGGCATGATTAAACTGACGACTATATTTCCTTCGCTACGTTTCCAGAATGAACGGTGAATCTCATGAGGCGCCAGGGGGAATTTATATAGATGAAATTAAAGGATTGCATCAATCATCATTACTTTTTCAGTAATAAACCGGTTAAAGTAGGTGCAAATAGATATAGGTAAAAATACACTAGATTTGTACATGTGCAGGGCCCTATTCACCTATAATATTTATTTCTTCAACTCATTGTCAGTGTATATCTTACTCTTCTTTATTATGTAAATACATCAATTTCTCTTACTTCGGCACTGTGGTATACCATACACAACCACGTCTCTTGTGTTACACTTTAAACTGGGGACGAGAGCATCTTGCTCGTATAAAAACATTCCCGTAACTCGTCTTGATTAAGATGGTTTGGTGATGCAACTGACACACACCTGACTGGCAATTGGGAGATCTGGGTTCGAAATCCGGTTAAGTCAAATGATTTTTCATGGTGAAATTTACCCACTTTGGAGCGTGTCAATTTACTTTCACCTCCTTCCCCGCTTGCTCAACATCCTCCCATCTATTTCAGCCTTAATCAACCCTTCGACCCTCATTACCTCTTCCAACCACCTATCCTCATAATCTCACGAAGTTTTCATTCCTTAAAAAGCAACACAAAGCAATTCCTTGTTTGTCTTCTTTTCCGTAATGGTATCTAAACATCAATAAAGATAGTTCTCAGAAAACACTGATGATTGAATGGAATAAGATTTCCCTGAAAGTCAGAAAACGTTGGAAAATGACCTATAATGAACAAATGAGGGAACTGAAGCTCAAGTTTCCTAATGTATCAATTTCTCGAAGAGAAGCATATTTGTTGAAATACGGAGTCCCCAGAGAAAAATTTAGGAGAGCATGGATGATCAATAACATATAACCTCACACACCCTAAACACTCACAAATTTTAATTTAAATCATGAAAAATATTGAACTACTAAGATAAAATTCCGGCATATAGATGTATAAAATTTAATTAAGTAAACATCTTCATAGCTGTGAATTTAAAAAGTAAAGTAAGCTTTCGATGCATTATAATAGGTACGTGTTCATCAATTCTTAAAATACTAACAATAAAATCAAGGTAAAGTTCACATACTAAAGAGGTGTGATTAAGAAAGAAATGTGGCAATTGATGATCATAATTACATAGTCCCGTTCTAACAAACGCTCTTCATTTGACTCAGATTTACGACGATACATTCTGGTCATTAATTAATGAATTCCTTCCCATGGCTAAGCAACCGAATAAAAATTGCAGGTAATAAATTGTGTTGAGATAGATATCCAAGGAATGAGGATATGATGTCATCTTCAGGTTTACGCTCCGTAGGTCACTAAGAACGGAGCAATGTATCCCAAAGTCGTTTCATTATCCAAGTCGCTCAACCTCCGAAAAGGTAACTAATACCCGTTCCTCCTTCAAAAAGTTCGCGTCTGCCCCCGTCAAGAGGATGCAAAATTATTGTTTCATTTTGCAGCACGAGCAACTTAATATGGTGGTCGTGTATCGTTATTGGTTGCTGAAAAATCAACGCAATAAATTTTCCCCCTTATAATACCTCCATGGACACAAGCATTAACAAATCTCTCATCGGCGGTGCACATACACATATAAGTATCTCATCTATATATATATATATATATATATATAATATCTTCTGAGAAACCGCACTCGGCGAATAGTATATATATATATCTTTTGAAAAGTAATTCCTATTAAAAATACGCCGAAAAGTCACGGGGAGGACAAACCGCCTCATCCGAAAACCCGAGCGAAAGACCTCACACCGCAGGAGGAGTTAGGAGGGGGAGTGGAGACGAAGAATAAATATGTATTTGCTCTTGCTGCCACCATCGAAAAAAAGCGCCCGCTTCCACATCATCTCCCACGGAAAGAAAATGAATGGCCACTCATGGAAGGGGTGGGGGGGGTTGGGGCTCACTATAGACTGGGGAAAGAAAGAAGAAAGAGCAAGGGAGTAGGCGAACAAGAGCAAGATGAAAGACAGAAGAGAGGGGAAAAAATGAGAAAATAGGAGAAGCCGATAGGGAGGGTGCGTGGAAAAAGACAAGGAGAAAGAAGAGCCGCGAGCATTCATTCATCCATTTGCTTTTATTGTGGCAATATTTCTCTAGGAAAAAAGAACACCGCCCCATACCACTTACTAATAACTTGGGGAGGCTCCTCGAGGCTGTATATGAAGCCGCCCACGAGCGCTTAACAATTTTTTTCCCGACCTCGTGATTTCATTTTTTTTTGTTTTAATCCTCTCATCCCGACAATCGAAGTCGGCGGTCATTGGAAAGAGGTAAGAAAGGAGGAGGGATAAGAGAAAGGAGAGAGAGGGTGGGAGAGGAATTGAGGGGAATCCGGCCTTTTTACCCCACCCAATCCACTCACACCACCACGGCCCGCAAAACCCGGACCACCTATACTCCTCGTGAACCACGCCCTGTCTCTACTATGCCGCCTTTGCTTTCATTCCCCCCCCCTCTCATCCTCCATGCCCCCCCACCATGGTCCTCTTCGGCCATTCCAAATGGAAAGGGAGAGGAGAGCATCATCCACCGGGAATCACAGATGCGCGTCCAGTTCCGCAATTCTTCCCATTCTCACTTCACCGTCTTCCTCCCGAAGGGTGAGAGCACCGGTCCATTTCCCCGGCTGAGCGCACGAGGGAGTAGAGGAGAGAGAGCCATCAGTCATAAAAATGCCCTCTTCGGGAAGCGAGCGGCTTTGGCCGGCCGGAGATATCTCCCCGGCCGATCATGAGGGGAGGGAAGATACCGTACGCTTATCTGGGCACTCCCATTTATCGGATTCCGACGCTCATTTTTATGGGTTACGGTGCATTGTGGGGGGCGTCGTCTCTCTCTCTCTCTCTCTGCAAACAATTTTTGTGCGACCCGGTAGCCATCGGAGCATTCGCGAAAGGGCAAAAATAAAGTCCCTCACCGTTGAACGTGTTAATATTTACCTATTACCTCTTCCGTAAACTTTGTGAGGTTTTTACGAGGACGTCCATCTCAGGAAGAAACAATATCTACCAATAATGTTGGAAATAATTTTTGACTCAATTGGATCGCTCATCAGTGGCGATGAATCCGAGGATTGTTTTGTATTATCCCTCTACACCATTCACCATTTAGCTAACTGCAATATTCATTATTGAAAAACCTATCATGATTTAGTAGTTACAATCCATTGTCGGTCTTCCTTGGTAATTATAACAATATTTTTCCCTTAAAATCGTTTTCACCGGATGTTTACGTTTGAGAAAGGGTCAAATGAGTTGCTTTCTTCTACTTCGCACCATCATCGATAAATATATTTTTTTCTCCGTATCTACGTAGGACTTCACTGGCGATTTTATCCATTTATTCTGTCTTTTTACGACTTTCTGCAACCTTGCATAATAATCTCAGCTGTTGAGCCCAATGTTTGATGGTCTTGCTTCATACATTAACTTTCATACAGGTCTTTCAACTTTTCTCAGTTCAGTTTAAATGCCGTCCTTACTTCCAAACAAAGGGATGTTATGGTGATCAAAATTTTAGGAATTCAAAGATGACAACAGGAGCAATGCATTCGCTGATACATGTCGTAAAGCCAAAACTATCATTCATGAGGGTACAATTTTAGTTTTAGTCTCCGAGATCGCCACCAGCTTTACGAATCCCACTTCTACTAGCTAGGGCTATTTAAACTCTATCCATCTCAACTATATGCATTCTATTGGTAAGTCTTAGAAAGAGCGTCGATTGGTAGAACTGATCATGACGTAGATGAAGGCCAAGGTGAGTAAAACGGATCCAAGTGTTTGAATGGGTTCCATTTCTACACCGATAGGTAATGGAAACTGATCGAGAAACTAATTGATTCGTATTCGATTTCAAGATATTCCCATCCATTAAGTTCACCTCTGACGGCAGACATTGTCCTTCTTTATGATCATGCTATAAAAGAACAATGAATTCATGAGATGATTGAAATACAGCAAGTAGGGGAGACCTCAATGGCTCGGAATTATAGGTTTCATTCTTTGTTGAAGATCACTGAGCAATTCATCCGTTCCCCATACTTCTCCTCTCAGTTACCTGCTCACATAATTCACTATTATTTACACTTTACGGCTTTGGGCTTTACCCTATGCTGAATTCCTCGAGGATACCGATGCGTATCCAATCTGGCTGCAAGCCAATTTAGCTCCATGGGGAGGAATTTTTAACATGCTCCTCGTACTTGAACTTCTCACGAGCGTTCAACACACTACAATCACATACTGAACGGAAAAATTGCTTTCCATATTTAACACCTACATATCAGGTTTGATAAAAAAACACGTGGAATTTTCGTTTTTTGTTTGTTCAAAATATCATTATTTATTCCTCAATATAATGTTCCCTTGAAAGTAGTCCCCATCAGACATGATACACATGGAGCAGCGCTTTTATCAATCCTCGAGTTATTTCTGGAACGCGTTTTTTGTTTACTCACCTCCTTAACGCTGGAAAAACATCGTCCTCATGTGTTTTTTTTTAAACCTCAGGAATAGGAATAATTTTCAGAGGGCCATGCTTGCCAAATACGGAGGCTGAGGCATCATAGTGATATTGTTATTGTCAAAAAAATCACGAAAACGCAGTGAAATGTGAGCAGGTTATCGTGGCACAATAGCCATGAGTTGTTTCCTACAAACACAGGCGCTTCCTTCGGATTACTTCAGGCAAGCGTCGTAGAACTTCCAGACAGTACTCCTTGCTGTTCGTACGACAGGGTTGCTAGAATTAATGGTACACTATGCCGTTGACATAAAAGAAATCGAAATCTCTGCTCTGTGCAAAGAAATCATTACCTACGCTCTCAAACCATCACAGATTTTTTAAAATATCTAAATTACGTTTAAATCTTCCCCTCCTTCTCTTCCACATACATGTTTCACGCTCTCATTATCTATGCTTATCATATATTAAAATAAATAATGTGTTCGAATAATAAATCTGAGTATTTAATAATCATGTAAATATTTTTTGGATGTTCAAGGGCATATGTATTAAAATTATTTTTAAATGCAAAATTTCGTAAATAATTTAATTTATTTTGGCGAATACTTGTTACTGCTGATGACTCATTAATAGTGTGTGATGGGGCAACGTTAAAAAGACTACAAGACATGGAATTAAACGAACATCAAGCTTTTATTTATCTAAAAGAAATAATTATTTGATATTATTTGTGGCCCGCAATTTTTGTACTTATGTGATTTTTAATATTGAAAAACAATAGAATTTTTTACATTGAGGAATTTGTATATAAATGGAGCATGAAGAACTAAATATAGTACTTTAAAATTGATGCTGTTATGGATGATGATGCAGAAATAGTATTAATGCAATTAAATTTAATAATTTTGATAGAAATTGTAATGCATCTCAATGATTTTGCCTTAAAAGTATTGAATAATTAATGATATACAAATTTCCTACAAGTATTTATTAGTTCCTAGAAGGTGGTGCCCATTGAACTTCATTGGGGAAAACAATCGTTGCATAGGATTAAAATAATCCTCCCAGTGTGGCATTCAATATGCATATACTATGCAGCAGTCACTAGCCACACATGGAAAGGTTACAACCGACTAAATTCTGTTACATTGATAGTTGAACCTGAGCCATAAGTGCCTCGGGGAAAATTTACAACTTAAAGCCTATGCTACGGTGACCAAGTTAAAAAAATTATAAAATAGTTAAAAAATTAAAGATAATGAAAGACCAAAAACTCAAATTTAAGGAAAAGACAAAGCAAATATGAAATTCGAGCGAAATAATTACAAAATTAAGGTGGTTTGAGTGAGATTTTTCCCAAATCATAATAGCGACCATATTAGAGTTTTATTTTTTTAATTTCAGCAGCTGTAGGAATAATTCAATAAATGTTGTAATATTTATGGTGCAAAATTATCGTTTTATGTGGCTTAAATTCTTAGGAATTACCTAAATACGCATACAAAAGTCTGTAACTTGACTCATTTATTTTACGCCGTAAGATGAAAAATCCTTCACAACTGAAGATTTTTTTTGCGATTCGGAAAAAATTACTACGGTGATTAATTCATTTATTTTTAAAAATAATTGAGAATTAATTCAAACTACACTGTTAAATATTTGACGAGATCTGTGCGTTAAAAGTTCCTCATTTTTTAAAATGAAGTCCCTCCTGAGTGCATAAATGTACCGTATCCCAAGGAAAATAGCTCATAAGATTCGGCAAATAACTGGAAAAGTATTGGGGTTGATATTTTGTTATCACTGGAAAGGTGAAATATTTTTTCACGATGAGGTCAACTTCATCGTATTTTATGTTACCTGACACTGAAAGTCTTCAGCATATGTCATGAGTGTATGTACTTAAAAAATGCATAAATATTTGTTAAAATTTTGTTCGAATTCATTATGGGGTTTGTAAGTGTATATCGTTCATACTTTCACAATATAATTTCATTTATATATATTTGAATAACAAAAATGTATTTCGTTTAAAGGTATGTTTAAATCCCTTTCCACAACCCTCCCGTATCTATCCACTCTCGAAACCTCTCGCTGCACTTCTTTAACCTCCGATCCAATCCCTGTCAACCCACGACTGACTCCCTCCTTACCTCTCATGACCTCATCTCTCTTCTCTTCTTTCCTCCCTCCTGTACCTTTTTGTACTTCCTCTTCCCCCCCTCACCTCTGGGCTTTTTTTCTTCCACCGCTCCCAGCATTCACTACGCTCACTCGCTCCGACCCACACCCGTCCCCCTCGCATGAAGACACGCTATGATATACGACTTCATTCCCCGTTCAAACCTCTCTCCCTCACCCCACCATTCTCACTCATCCTACTGCTCCTCCTGAGTCCGATAGGGATCTGCCACGAGGATTTTCGACAGTGGAGGGGGAGGATTTACCTTAGTTTAAGAATAAGAATTTTATCCATACGTTATTATGATGTGGCTTTAAACCATCTTATAACACATGCAATACTCAAGGCCCTTCTTTTCAAGTGTGCTGGTATAATGATTCCTTATTTAAATAAGTGCCAATACATTCGGTGTAAACTTAGGCTGGTTTACTAGAAGTACGTTTGGAAAGACTGGTTTATTGGATATCGAGCTTTCGAAACTCATGCCGGCAGCATCATCAGGAATAATGTTCCTTCAATTGCAGGCAGCATCATCAGAAATCATCTTTCTTGATGATGCTGCCAGCAATAATTACGAAAACTCCTGTTTAACGACTAAAGACGTAGTAGAACTCGAATGATATTTTAGAAGACTGACATCGCTGCAAAAGCCTACGATCCAAAACAATTTAGCTCTCAATGGTATACGTTTTAGCCGGATTTGCATTATATGGATGCAGTTTCAGAAACTAGTGATTTTACTTCTTTAAATATAGTTTTTTTTCTACAGAACTAACGGCCTGTTACAATGCTCGTTTAATTTATTTTCCCTCTCCTGAACAATACCCTCCACCGTCACCTCCAGATTCCCTTCGCAAGGAAACCCCTCAAACCCTCGCCCCTCTCAACTCATGTCCCTCCCAAGCATCCTCTCCTCGTCCCCCCCTCTACTGTTCCGCCGATTTTTATATATAAATATCAACTCCTGCCATAACGGTTGGGGGATCAAGATCCCCAACTCCACCACCCTCCCTTTGAGCCATCTCTCCCGCTTCATCTTGATCCTTCCCTCTTTCCAATCCATCCCCTTCTCCCGACCTCCCTCCCTCTCCGGCCTGCTCCCTTGACCGTGAAGATGCTGTCCGAAGCTACTCCTCCCGCACGGCAGTCTCCCTTGAAGCTGGATAACGGATTTTTGAACGAGTGCGTGCCGGGCAGAAGTGAAAGGGAAGCAGAGAAGAAGGAAGGTGGTGGGTTGGAGCTAAAGTACGGGTGGAAAAATGCATCGAGTGAAGAAATAGGCATCGATAAAAGGTGGGAGGGTGGCTGAAAGTAATGTTTCAGGAAAGGCAAGACTGACACTTTTGTCGAGAGTCAACTAACGTCTCGACTTCGGCCTTTATATCGACATTGGCGAGTCAATCAACATCATTTTCCTCGACGGTTGACAGTCGTGACATTTTCGTCAATAAAGTTACACCGGTTTATTTTAGCTGTAACCACTCAACCAGATCAGAAGCGAAGTACCCAGCTTTAGCTTAAAGCTTTATCTGAAATGTTTAGCGCTTATCTTTTAAGTAAGGGCATTAAGTAAGAGAATAATTACTTTTTGCTTGAGGCTTCCACTCTTGAGTAATATATTACTATCAGATAAACAATTTTCATGCATTATACAACTGACTCATGTTTGGGAGGGCATTCTAAAGTATATTTTTCCACGTAGAGTGAACGGCCTAATGCATTAGGAGCCATAAAATAATCATCTGTCAGGATATTTCTCTGTGAGCAAGGAGAATTCTTGAATAAAAATGCAAAAGTAAGTAGGAAAAGACTCATTGAAGGGGACATGGCAATAATTTACGAAGTCTCCTCATGAACGAAATGAATGCGTTCTCTATGCCTTCATAAAATAGGTGGACATGTTGCACAAAAAGATTCATAGTGATCAAGTCGTAAAAGATCTTTTGCCGAGAAATTATTAAATGTTACCATCATTTATGCTTATTTGAAGATCCACTAATACTTAAAGGTACGTCATATACATTAGGTCTGGCAACTTTTATGACTGCTCCATAGGAGATATATAGAAATCCTTTAAATTCCGACTAGACCATAATGACGACAATAAACTTTGGCATGTGACTGAGCAGCTTGAAATTTTCTCCTAGCAAAGCCACATTTTCCATTACGCAAAAGATATACAGCGGATTTCCCTAGTCAATCTAGAATGAATGACAGGGGTGGAAAAAAAGTAAGCTGACGGACTTAACTAGACATAAAACTCTGACATGAGCACTACACCTGCTTTGGAAGGCGGTGAAAAAGCAAAGCAACTAAATCCAGAGGTCGGTGTACAGTGCAATAAAAATTCCAATGACAACCGGGTCAAGGTCAACAGAAGGGGCACCTAGTGCTTCTTCATCGTTGCTGCGCCAAGAGGCTCTTTTTATTTTCAATCCACGCGCTGCAAGAGATTAGTGCTGACAAATTCCGCGTATCCCTAAAGGGCCAAAATATCAACGAACGCCAGATAAAAAAAAATCACGCTGTTCCTACCGGAATATTTCGACCAAGAAAGGCAAATATTTCGCCCTCACTTCAGTTTCCTGCATTCCCGTGATAAAGTAAGTGGGCAAATACGACCTTAGATGACATATTCCCTCGTAAGAATGAAATCATCACCACGCCTGACATAATTAATACCGACTCGAATTTACGGTGGATCTGGGTCACCCAATTTAGCCTAATTAAAGAGGTTTTAAGCGTGCCTATTCATGCTATTTATACCCGTAATCTTCATCCTTAGAGGAAATTTAAAAAAAATACTACTGAGAACTGGACGTCCAATTGAAGCATTGTATACAAAACAAGGAAATAGAGAATAGTGAAAAACAACGCAATGCGACAGAGACACAGAAAAATCCGTTTCCGTTCATCCGACTGATGAAACGAAAAGAATGGCGATATAAACAGCGAAAGTGCAGAGTGGCGATAATTTTAATTTATTCACTGATTGGTCCGTTAGCTCGATCATGGAGATCAACTATGAAGACGTCTTACGACAAGTTACGAAAAAAATGAATTCCGTAAAAACTTCGGGTTTCTAAGTTAGAGAGAATAACACATTGGACACAAAAACTCCCTCCACACAACCAAAAGCAAGAGGACTGATCTAAGTAACCATAGAGGAATGCCGAGAATAGAATGCATTAGGAATATTTTGAAGGACGTTAAAAATGGAACAATACGGAAATCAAACAAATGCCGGGTAAGAGAATGGGTTTGAGAGATGAAGTAAACCTATCCTCGGATTGATGGGCAATGTTTATGATTTTTTAGTATTTTTCTATTTCCAGAGAATTTCCTTGAATTTTCGTGGCATCCAAAGAGTTGTATCAAAGGCTTTCGCAGGGTTTCGTTCAATTGGGTTCCAATTTTCGTGAAACTCCGCCCTTCAAGGGCAACATTTTCATATAAAAACTCTGCCGCGTACTACGCATGCCTTCACAGATGAATTCCCGAATATTGGAACCTAATTTCAGTGTGTTATTTACCATATAGTTCCTTTATTTTTGATGTCCTTCATACTCTCTGCTCTCCACTCATAAATGCACAACTTTTGCCAATGGGCGTTAGTAATTTCTCTTCTCTTCTCTCATGTCATACTATATCAGTGATGGACTAATATTAATGTAGATGTAATATTGATGATGTCGGCACTATATTAACATCGAGGGTGCGATGGGCTTATCCAAGATATTTTGTGATTTTAGGTGAATTTTACGAAATTCTCCAGGCATTTCCACGAGTTTTTTCAAAGTTTTAAATAACCCAAAATATTTATCTTTTTCCGTTCTCCGTCACCACTCAGGATCACGATTGTGCCCTCCATAAGAATATCGTTATTTATGATCAACCAAAAGGAAATAAGCTAATGGTAACTTAATCGCAAGCATAGTAGCAACCAAACTACACCATTGCCGTCGTTTCTCCCAACGAAATCGTACTCTTTCCTGGCTGCCTTTCGAATGCTGAATCCAAAATTACAGAATTCCCTCTGGCATTGCACGAAGTGAGCGCAGAGAATAAACATCGAGCGGGTACATTTAAGGGAAGTGCTCGCGAAAAAACGGACACGTCTGACTAGAAAAAAATGTAAATTACAAAGTCGACACGGGGCACACTGGGAAAAAACTAATTGAGAAAGGTGGGTTGTGTGTGTGGGGGGGGGGGGGAAAGGTGTAGGGTCAAAGAGAAATTAAAAAGGAAAAAGGGACATGGATGAAAACGGTGACGGGTTAAAAAAAAACTTAAAATAATAAAATTAAAACGACAGACGCCCTCCGAAAAGAAAATCAAGTCAAATGGACCTTTTGCCTCTGCATGAATCCGGAAGGGAAGATTCCACTTGCTCTTGGTGAGGAGTGAGGAGAGGGAGGTGGGGGAGAGATGGAAGGGTTGAACTCTGTGGTGGTGGGGGGGTGACTGAGATGGGGGTGGGTGAAAAGTGCCGAGCCGAAAGCGAGGAGATCGTCAGAAGGACGGAGGTCAAAGAGAACAGTCGTGCAAGTTCGTGCGAAGGTCTGAGGGCGGCTGGCTGGCGGGGAACTTTACGGGGTGAGAAGGATGCTGGGAGGGGCAAGGAGGGGGTTCATCCCGACTTTAACCACCATGGCACATCTAACGCACACACACCCACGAGGGGCAAGTACCTATGTGCAATGGGGGACTGCGATGGATGGAACGGCGGATGCCAACAGGACTGCGTGGCTCAAAGCGGTCATTTATATCGTTCCATTCCACGGGTGCTCTTTCAAGAGGACATCGAGAAGGGCTTACGCCGACTGAGATGCAACAATTCTCCACGATATCCTTGAATACATACTTGAGAGCATCCCGTCCTTCCCAATGGAAACAGTTTGCAAATCCCAGACACGCTAGGATCGATCAGATCATGAGCATAAGTTTAGGCAATTCAACTGCCCCACGGACATCTATAAAATGTCATTTTCTATGATACACGTCTCTAAAGGCCGTTTTACACGATGAAAGATTTTGTACAAACGAATGTACGTGAGATTGTACGTTTGTCTCAACGAAATTAGAACAGGTTCTATTTCCCGTGCAGGCATTGAGACATTCGCACAAGCGTTCATACAATTTGCCGCTTTACACGATACATTTTGCCTCATGCAAGAGTTCACGGAAGAGTTTGTACAAACAAATGTACCGTGTAAAACGGCCTTAATGGAAATCTAATAAACGGCCTTAGACCTAAATTACTATCATTGGTACTCTACCAAATACAGTCTTTTTTATCAATTTCCCAACCGTGGGGAGTCATTTCAATAATTTTCTTAAAATATGACCATGCGCACATGCATACCCCATACCTCACACACGGTGCCCTTTCGGGGCAGTCACAGTCGAAAACGTTTCATTCCCGATGATAGGCCTGTAAAAAAGTGACTCTAATGTAACGATTTCCCCCATAACTCCCGGAACCCTCCCTATATATACCACCTCCCTTCATAGCGCTAAAGATTTCTACACCTGTCCTCCCTCTCCCATACTTACCTAACAATTCCCCTTCTATCTACTCTCCACTTAATAAGTCCACCACCAAATTGTACCGACTTCTAATTTTCCTTACAAACTTCCTTTCTTACCCTGCATACCCGCTGCATATTTTCTTCCTATTAGAGACCCTTAATGGCTGCCATTGAGGATGGATGAATAAGTCATTCGACATTTAGCCTAGTTAGAATTGTGTGAAACGTTTTGTTATTACGCTAACAAGCACTTAGTGTGAGTCTGGCATACTTCCTTAACTCCTGAAGTTCTTGTACCTCTGAGTCTGCCTCTAACTGCATAACCCATCAGCATTTGTAGATGCTAAATCTTTTCCTTTCGCGAGTGGCCACCGATCCTTTCTTTCCTCTCAATGGGGTTTCATTCCCTCTCATCCTACCTGCATACCTTTCATTCCTGACCCCAGTCGATCTCGAAGAAATAGTAGTTATAACGGAGGCAGGCAAACACTGAGGTCATTTGGACCACTGGGTAAGTTTGGTAACGGAAGGGATATCTTAGAGGAGTGGGAATATAGTGGAGAGAAATCCGTCGTCAGTATTTTCCTAATATTAATGAAAGAAGCCGGTCAACCTCCCACCTGATTGACTACATTTCCAAAGGCCCTACACATGGAACACCGGTAGGGATCGAGAGTTCACAGAAAAATCTCCACTTCTCTTCTCTGGAATCTCCTCTACATGGGAAACCAGCACTTAAGTCACCACATCAATCCGATAATTATTATATGCTGATGTTTATACTGCCGATTTACTGTAGATTTCACAGAAATTGAATCGAGAAAGAAGTCCGCCTTGACCGGAAATTGATCCACAGGCCTTTAGCTTGCTGGGCCTATGCGCACAAGTACACTACCCAGTGAGGCAATTTCAAGGAGATTCAAGGGAACTATATGATGTACTCTTGCAGTCCAACAAAAATGGAATCGAAAAGGAAAAAAAGACTTCAAGAGAGCAACAACCCATGAGGCGGAAATGGAAAACAGCTTTTAAGCCTTGCTCAGTTGCGAAGTAAATATTCATACAACCGAATTATGGCGATGACATTGAATAAATTACCCATCCGTTGCCATCTACGATAGACGCTAATACACGAGCTTTTAACCGCTTCCGATAACTCACTTTCCACTATTCCCTCTTTCTATCCCCGACCCGTAACACTAGCGCATACGCAAAAATCGCAAAATCCTATACCATGGAGATTAACTTTTTACTCCTCACTTTCCTTAACCGGGTTCCTCTTTTCCCTCCCGCGAGCTCTAGACTATAACACGTTACCTAAGCCTTTGGTGTTATCGCAGAACAGTGAGAATACATTGGGTATGTGAGGCGAGGTGAATTCTAGGAGGGCCAAGGGACTGACTCCAAGGGGCTTGCTCCCGCTCAGAAGTCTTGCCTAGGGTAGGTATTTTTTAATTAAGCCACCTCGGCCTCATATGCACATAGAATTATTCTCTTGGCAGGAGCTAGAGGGAACGAGTCATGTGAGACTTTCTTTGCTGAAGCATTTTGCTTATTACAAGTAACACAGCAGGAGATATACAATATGAACTGCCTGCTCCTTTTTATCTCATGCCATAGGACATGCAATAATTACTTGGTGTCGGAAACCAGAATGTATTCTAGAGCGGTAAACTTTTAATAACGAGAAACTCTGCGAGTTCTGTTTGACAAGGGAAAGGCTACATAGCTGCTCTCATTTATTAGTCTAAATTCTAAGAGAGTAGCCAAGCGAAAGGATGAAAAGATATGAAATATGAAAGGCGTGCATTTAGAAAGAATTGATGTCTGAGCTACAGAAATTGCTACTCCAAAGAAAGTACCCGAAGTTATTTCTTTGGCCAATAAGGAAAAAGTAAGAGATGCATTTTAAAATTGGATGCAAAATGTTGTACTAAATTAGTCGCATTGATATAAGTCAGCTTGGTGGATTTAGAATGTAATTTTTAAGGGTACTACACACCACACGATAAATTTAAATAAAAATTGAATAATATTTATAATAAAATTAAACAGTATGCACTGTTCCACAGTTAAATGGTAAAAAAGTGCCAACTACTTTATTTTATTATGAATACTATTCAGACCTTCTACGAAGCGAAGCCAACAAATTTTATGTTTGAAAATTGAAGGATCAAACATTGTAAAACAAAACTAAATATTTTTACTTGATTTCAAAAATTTGGAAGGCAACATCACCTATTAATCTTGGCAAATAGTAATAATTTTCATTGCAGGATCTTCCGAATAACATTCAAGGTGTCTAATCATTGTTCCGCATGCGAAAGAGAAAACGACATTATCTTCATTAATATGATGTCTGTTGAAGGCTGTAAATTGAACGTATACCAATCCGAATTCGATTTAAGCCAATGAACTACACTGACAGGGACAGAAGAAAACATTAATTTTAGAACAATGCCTTTAGTTTATAAACTTAGTTATTCGTGGGAGGCCACGACTAAAGTGATGATGCCTACCAGTTAGGGAAAATATGATAGGAAATATTTCTCATTTCAAGCAACGGGCCGCCGGGATGTAATATTGAAGAATCGAAGGTATTAATACGCACCAGTAGATGGCGGAACGTAAGCCATACCCGACGATACTTAATAATTTCTACGGTTCGCTCGGAAACCCATCAATATTGGGCGATCCGAAAATAGGAGGGCGGGGAATTAAAGAGCTCAATTGATTTCAAAAGTTCGCAAACGCAAAATAGTAGACAACCGAACACGAAACAAATTATAATGAACGAGCGTGTAAGTCCTCGACACTACAGGCTCATGTATCATGCATATGTTATTTCCCGCGGACTGTAAATCTTCATGCATTTACTGCACTAAGGTTGTGAAATGACCTCAACCGTTGGAGTTCCAAAAAAGCATGATTAATGTCGACGGGGGGAATTTGCGCCAACCTCATGCACGAACCCCAAACGCTCCGCGGCGTGGGAGGAAAAATTAAGAGCCCCTCCTCAGTCGCGTCGGTATGTACCTTACCCTCGTGCATGATTTCAAGGAAACAAAAACGAAAGGCTATTGGAAGAGCTTGGTTTTCTAGGGTGGAAAAATCGCGTTACTTCCTAATATAATTAATATTTCCTGATGTATCCGCTAGGGTAGGTTTTTTTATTCATCACTGCTGTGGATGGTAATTGTGTAGTATTCATTTGTATTAGAATTGTGACATGGAAGGAAAACTAATTTATATTATTATATTGTACTTCTATTTTTTTTAACATTTTTTCAAATTGAACTTTGTATGGAAATAAAACATTTACCCAAAGTCTAAAACGCCGGGATTGGTCTACGACATTAAATGATTATGACTGCCACTCTCCTATTATCCTTGCTATGGTCGCATTATTTAATCACCTGAACACTCTCTTCTTTGGAGCGGAGCAAATCTATTTCTCACCCCTCTTCATTCCACCAAAATTGCCTTTACTTCTCGTCCAACCTCCTCTCTTTCCTAGTATTCTACCTTCAAAAACTGTTTTCTCCATTCTCATCCCACTATTATTTGTTCTATTTGCCCACTTTGGCACCTCTTCATTTCCCAGAGAAAATTTTTCTCCCCCAAAACTCCAAGGACTATTTCATTTGTCACTCTTTTCTTCCATTTCTCCGACTACATCAATCTCCTCACATATCCAATGCCTCAAGCCTCAATTCATCATCTTTCTTCAGGGTCTATGTTTCCCAACCATAGAGTGCCACGATCTATATTAGGCTGATTTTTAGTCTTTGCGTAAACGTCATTATAAGAAGTTGCCGTTATTAATTCCGCCCTTGTCATGAACGCAATTATTCTTCCAAGAGCCTTTGAATAACGTTTATTTTTGTAAGGAAAATTCAAAGGGAAGGTCTTGTTACATCATAATTTAAGGAGGCGATTATGGGACTGTTTGCGCCGTTTAGCAACTAAACTTATGCTTTCATTTCTACACGCAGATTTCATAAACCTCCACTAAAGTTCGTCTTAAACTAAGATGGGTTGGTAGTGTAACTTTCTATCATACCTGACCGACGATTGGGAGATTCGGGTTTGAATTCCGGTCAAGCCAAGTAATATATTTCACGGCGAAATTCATTTAGTGTCCATTTGTCCATTCTTACTAATGTTCCCCCCTCCCAGTAGTCCCGAACCGTAGATCCGATTGTAGGATTGCTTTACCTCCGGAATATTTTACCGGGAGGAATCCCATCACGTGACATATTGGTGAATGCAAGGGTGAACCTTCTTGGGAGACTTAGGAGGTGGTTTCCCGCAGTACTCCGACCGATTCCATGCACTTCAATCTCGCCCGAAGCTGTGGCAGTTCAGACCCGACCGATATACTTGATCTGCGCCATCAGTTCCTTCTGCTGAGATTACTGCCTCTCAACAGTGGGGCCAGGTAGTTTGGGTAGCATGTAAGGTGTTGATGATTATAGTTGCCTCGTTCCAAGAAAAATCGGATTAAATAAAATAATACGTTTTTCAACGTAAAGCAGAAATAGGAAAATATTTGCCCGTTTTACGGAAAAGATATGGTATCTCCATGTTTTACGGGCATAGCTCGATCGGACCTGACCTGAAGACGTGGCCTACAATGGCCACGAAACGTCATCGTCAAGATACACTGACGCAGCTATACCGAAAAAAACATGGATATACCAGCACAACAGCGCTGCGAAAGCCTCAAGGAGAAATGGGAAAATATTTACCCGTTAGTTTACATCAACTCAAGTTCTCCTTTAATGCCGGGATTTGAACCCGGGTCCTCCGGATGCTAAAATCCGCCACAACAATCCACCCCTTTGGAGATATACCCTCTCGTGAAGAGGTGGAAAAAGCGCGTGAGGAAACCCATCTCCTCCCGAACATCGACCGCCGTCGGGCGTTCACTCCGCGGCACACGCGTGCGGGTTTAAGTGCCGTAAATCATTCTCGGGTCGTACAGGGAGGAAGGAAAGGGTGGAATGGGGGGAAGAAGGAAGCGGCGCGCGCGACCGTGAAATAATTATGGCATGAAAGTTTGATTTTATGGGAACTGGTAGGGGTGGATTGGGGAGAGGATGGCGGTGCGCGGAAGAGACTACACTGATACTGACTCCCTGACGTATCATAATCGACGGTTTTACATCGCTCCACCCACCACTACTCGCAACTTCTTCACCTCTCTTCAGCTTGCTCAATTGAAATTCCATCCCGAAATGGACAATGTTTTGGTGGCGAGCCGGAGAAAATGAAAGGATAACTAGTTTTTTTGTGCATTCACTTTATACGTGCTCGCATATTCAAGGATAGGGAATGCGAGAGCAATAATTAACGAGAGGGTAAAATAGGCGTTATAAAAAACTTTTTCTAAGTTACATGTTTTTATTAAATACTAGTGGGAGGTACCAGTTGAAATTCAATTGGTGTGAAAAACATAGAACCCATTTTATAAGAAAACCACAAAACCTGAAGAATACTGTCAGCGTAGTCATTTGAAGAGTTCGTAACCAAGTATGAATTTCGTTGACGTTCCTTCGTTCGCTCGTATGATGTGGAAATTGGTCTAAAAACAGTTCGATATCGCAATGAGAGGCAGATGGTTCCACTATGTGTAATATATCTGAGTATTAAACGATAATAAACAACGCCGTGTTTGTTGTAGCAACAGAGGCATTATTACCATTACTATTTACTTCACGTAAGTATTCTTTCGCGTTTTATTTCTTTAGGTGTATCGTTTACTACATAAGTGTTCTCTCATATACATGAAGTGCCCCTATGAGAGCTACTTTGAGAATAGATATTCAAGAGTATACTTGTTGTAAATATGCATTGAATATATTGATAACCCCCCGAAGCAATCTATCATGGGGTCCTTGGGACTCTGGGCCCTACTTATACAGATCTTATTTCTACGTGCTATCATGGGCCTGCATTAAAACTTAAATGCCAGAGGCGTGACTATCCTTTGAAAATCAAACCTCTGATTGTCAAGGAAATATGCTATTGTTGATTTCAGAGAATAATGGGAGATTTTTCAGCAAAAAACATAATTTTCAGACAATTACGAAGCGTAAAAGAATATCAAATGAAAGAATTAGAAGCTTAATTTATTCAGCCATCCGATAAAAAAATCCCAGCCCTCTATTATGAGTGTAATTACTTATAAAAAGCAAAAAATGAAACCACTGAACCGAACCCAATGCTTAGCATGGACCACCAGGGGCCCTGAGGAATTTTTAATATAGCCTACTAGATGATTCGAATTACCTACCTCGAAGAGCCTACTAGAGAATTCGTATCGAACAAATTTTGGAATGAGTTTCTATTCCATGCCTATGCTGCGGTTTCCAGTAAATTAAATATTCTAATGTTGAAGTAGTGTAAACATTTAAGATTTTCCAGCTTATAAATCCAATTTTAGGAAAAAGAGAAGTGTGTACGAAAAATCGAATGCAATAATTCAAAACCTTGTTCTTTAAGTTAACTAATGATAAGCATTGAAAATCCAAAAGCAAACAAAGAGACCACTGCACCAAATATTATGCTACGTACAAATTAACAAGCTTCCTTTTAACTCAAATTATGTCTCACTGATATGATTCTGGTATAGGTATAGCGAAACTTGACGGCAGTCAGATGGGCGAAGCTTGGCGACGGGGAGGGGAAGACGCGCGTGGAAGGGGTCGACAAAGGAGCGGAGGGGAGGGGAAAGCACATGCTGTCAACATGACTGCACTAAACTTTAGAGGGAGAGAAATTGTTTGCTGTACGTTACACGGCAATGCTTTGCGATCCAAACTAAGCCGCAGGAAAGTAAATATACTGATAGATTTCGCAACGCGTCCGTATAACATTGAAAGGCTGCTTATTTTAGAATTGGATATAGTAAAGTCTGAAATAACTTCATTAGTAAGAAAGAAATCATTAAAACTGTGGCGTAGTCAGGGGAGGGGCCCATTAGGTTCGGACCCCATGGACCAGAAATTTTGTATTTATTTAAATTAAGGGCTATAAAGGAAAAATGTATATTTGCTTTATTAAAACAAAGAATTTTGATTTGATTTATTCTTTATTCTGAATACCATTTCAATTATTATGCTTTTAATTTTCAAATATAAAATACGTTGGGTATTGTATTCTTTCAGAAATTTGCACAAAAAAGTCTTTTAAAAACGGCTATTACACTTCAGTCGAAATTGCACTCTTTAATGCAAAAATACACAATTTCGCAACTGATTTACAAATCCATTCCCCCCCGTCCCCCGAAATGAAATCAGCCACTGATTATAAGGAACAGACAGTATAATTAGTCCCTCAACTCAAATTTTAGAGCACATAAAGGAACTTATTCTCCAGGAAACCAGGAAAAGGAACTCTTAGATACTTATACGACATTGAATAAACCTTATGACATTGGTAGCTGGAAATGGTAATCTTTACAGGGGTGACAGTAGCGAAAATATAAAAAAATAACTTTTTATTCCAAAAAAAGAATATACTAACACAAGCTTACGAGCGTCAATCACTGTCCCGCTCCTCACTTTCCGAATCACTTTCCAAGTTGATCTCAACTATTTCTACTAAATTTTCCATGTACACTTATAATAAAATATATTCCTACTCCGTATGTTCCACTTTTGAGCACACAGCTTTCTATTCTTCTCTATCTGTTGCTCTAAATTTTTCCTCAACTATAATCTTCACATCCTCACTTTAGATGGCGTTCGATTCGTAGTAGTATAGAATGCAAAAAGAACTCATAAAATGAAAAAAGGTGACGAATCTAAATGAAGTGGTGTTGAAATTAAAAGTAAAGGAACTCTGATTATTTTCATTACTTTGAAAGAGTTGTTGTTTTGTTGAGTGTTACTATGTATTTTGGCTGGTTGGTGTCGAGGGGTTTATTGATAGAAAAGAAGAGGGAGATTGCTGAACAAGAGTGAGGATGTGTTTTGGATTTCTGTATGAAAGACTTTGCATTATAATGAAATTGCTGGAAAAGGGATTGCAGATTTAATAAAAAGTAGTCCGACGTTACAAAACAAATACCCAATCTTCTCGTATTCCACGCAAGTGCCTACGTTCAGGTTCAATAAATGCATTACAGAGTGATAATGTCTTATTTCATAGGAAATAGAACCTTTTTTTATAGGAAAGATTTACAGCGTTTGATTACAACAAAAACACTGCTACACTCTTAGTAAAAAGTCTACAAACCTAACTGCTCGTCTCTGCTCGCGATCCAATTCTGAAATCACACCTGCTTCATATGGATCCCAAATACAAGAAGCTAATTATAGGTGCGGTCCTAGATCTCTGTCACCTTGATCGCATATTTCCGAATATGTTTAATCCTAGATAGATCCTAACTAATTGTGACCCCTAAATATTTAACGGGCTCTACGTTGACTATTTCTTATTTGCTTATTTTGTAAGATCGTTCTAGTGTATTATCTTTCTACAAAAATGTACTGAAACGCATTTATTTAATTTTGCCTCCAACTGCCATTTTCGTACCAGGATTGCTACAAAATCCTTTGTAAATAAGTCTTCCGCACTTACGCACTAAAGCACTTCAAAATCTCTCGTACAAAACAGCGTCGTCGGCAAATAGTCTAACATGACTGTAAACGACCGTACCGATGTCATTACTCGTGTCATGTCGTAATATATTATATAGTATTCTATTCTTTTATTATTTCATATTTGCATTTTACTATTTGTGGTTATCATTTGTTAAATTATACCCGTATTTATTTTGAGCAACGTTAAATTTCACGCTTCCGCGGATGTGAATAACTATTTGATCTTTTTGATGTTGGCAATAAAGGAATGCGACTGAGAGAACCCTGGCGGTCTCACGCGGATACTGCCTTACTCCCCCGCGAGGAGCGATTTTGAGGACAATAGACTCGTCCGCTGGCAATGGTCTTCTGCGCAAATGCCGTCAAGTTTCGCGAGACATATACAGGCGATATTATGATATTACGTCTCACTAATACGATTCTGATGCACGTGATTGAGCTTCTCGTTTACGATCTGCTTCGTTGCTTGCTTGTTGTTCCTCACTTGTTTGAGAAGCTCGCGTGCCAACACTCATTTGTTGAAGCTATTTGCGCTACACCATTTGTACATTGTATTTAATATTTCAGAAACCATCGAAAGCGCTCGAACAACAACTCACCTAAGTTTCCCCGGCATGCGTTGCAATACCTCTTTTTATTTCCAAGTTGCCACACATATACAAAGCACTCACATTTACATGTACAAAATAAATGAAAGATAATGTAGGTATTTAATTAAAGTTTAAAAAATGCATTCAAGCTCTTAGATATATAAATAATTTTGGTCTTACCGCCCTCTGCAAAAACAAATAAATTTTTCGGCTGTTGCACTCGAGATCATGAGAAAAGCATGGATATTACATATTTAATCCACACACTTGAAACGATTGACCTTTTTCCTTGTTGATGGTTATTGAGAAGGCAAGGCGAAATGTAGTCGTTTCACAACACATTAAATTAGTCACTGAACCTGACCTTTAAATGGTGTAGGTGTATTTTGCCATTCATGAAATCGCTATTAAATGGATATTCACTCCTGGTTGCCAAGGAAATTTCTATTGTTGAAAAGGAAGAATGATTGATGAATTTCGAGATAAAAACGCAATACTTGGACAAAAAGGAAGCGAATAAGAAAATTGAACGAAAGAATTTAACACTGCATTCTTTTATGCGATCTGTGATACAAATGTCCATCCAATATTTTGAGGTCATGTAATTTAAAAAAGCAATTAAAGAAAAACCTGCACCGAATTCAATGCTTTTTTTATGGAAGTAAATGTTAGCAATGTTGGGGTAAAATAATTCCAAAATTTGACATTTTTATAATTCAGAAACATTCATGGGCACGCGCACAACAACTCACCAAAGTTTCATCCCAATCGGATGAATGGTATTGGCGGGCATAAAGAATGAGCAAAACAAACATTCTTTTAAATATATATAAGAAAGAATACTCCCAGGTACATTTCTCTCTACATGCCAAATTTAAAATCAATTGGTTCGCTAGTTTTTGCGTGATTGAGCAACAGACAGAGAGACAGATAGACAGACACCATTCAATTTTTATAAATTTAGTATGATAATACAAACATAAGTGAAACAAAAATGTTGTTTCAATGGTCCATGTGGAGGTGGGGGGCTTCTTACAACGGTTTTTTTCATTTATAAGTAAAAATTCCCCGAGCACATCAAAACACGAGTAACTTTTTTGATAGACAGCAATAAAGTCAACATTTAATATAGCAACCAATTTCATGAAGCGAACCCGGGTCTTTTGGAGAGAAAACCGTGACACTTATATTGTAATATTTTATTGTCATCGAATTCACACCTGTGTGCAAAATTTGAAGGAGATCTGATGAGTGTAAGTGGGTGAAATATAGTTTAACAGATTATATGCAAACAGACAGTTACTCAAGTTAAATAAAATCATATAACATAACAAATATGCTGCAATAGCCAGTTACCAACGGCCACGGTCTGATGATTGTTGTTTGCTTATCGCTAATGTGAGTAAACTAAAACATTTTACACCTGCATTTTAACCCTCCTTTTAAATCGTTGCTTTTCCCTTGGCATATTTCCTTCCCAATGGAAAATAGCAAATGTTATTCCTATTCACAAATCAGGCCCAAAAAATGAAGTCTCTAACTACCGTCCCATTTCGTTACTTCCCGTTCTTTCCTCAATTTGTGAGAGGATCATTCTAAACCGCCTTTATTACTTTACCTCTCCCTTTCTCTCCTCCAATCAACACGGCTTCCTTCCGGGTCGATCTTGCCTAACAAATTTAGCAGTTTTTCAGCATCATGCTGTCGAATCAATAAATGTAAAATCTCAACTTGACGCCATCTTTCTTGATTTTTCTAAAGCCTTTGACACACTAAGCCACAAACTCCTTCTTCATAAACTCAGCCAGAGATTTAATATCCATGGCACCTTTCTCAGTATATTGTCCAGTTTCCTCAGTGACAGAACCCAGCGAGTAATATTGTCTGGCTTTTCATCTACTTGGTCAAACGTCACTTCCGGAGTGCCCCAGGGTAGCGTGCTCGGACCATACCCCTTCAATATCTACATTTATGATTTCGCCACGCTAGTCCTGTCTTCCCAAGCCTATACCCTCCTCTATGCAGATGACTGCAAAATATTTAGACAGATAAGCAATGTCTCCGATTCCTATCTCCTTCAGGATGCCTTATCTAAGACCTCAGAATGGTGCAGTCTCTGGCAGCTTAAATTAAATTATAAAAAATGCAGCGCCATGACAATATCTGTTAAGAAAAGCCCTATTAATTTCAACTACACTATAAATTCAACATCTCTGAATCGCGTGTCCACCATCAAAGATCTTGGAATTATCGTGGACCACAAACTTCATTTCGGTGAGCATATTCAAACAATTAAATCGAAATCCATGTGTCTTTTAGGTCTTCTCTACCGCTTCACGGATATCACTTGTACACAAGCACTGCAGTCCTACTTCACATCCATTGTTCTTCCGGTACTCACTTTTTGCTCCCCTATATGGTCAATGTCAGCTGCCTCAAATCTTGCCACCCTAAATTGTGTTACGACTTTCTTCGCAAAAATTGTGAAATATAGAAACCCAAATCTCCGCAATGCGTCCACGGACGCTGTATTATCTTCACCATCTATCAGCAGTCTCTCCCATTATAGACTTCAATCAGACATAAAACTAATTTACAACATCATTAATTCCTACGTAGACAGTCCCGATCTTATTTCTACCATCAATATCAGAGTACCTTCTCGTCCTACCCGAACTAACTCACTACTCCACATGCCCACACCCAGATTATCATTAATTAAACGTTCTCTTTTCTTCCGTCTCTCCTCCCTAATAAATTCTCTCCCTACTGACATTGACCCCTTTTCTCTATCTCCTAAAAATTTCACTGACTTGGCCTTAACTCATATTTTCGGAAAAAAAAACTATAAAATATAGTCAATAATCTGCAAATTGCTTTCATCTTGGCTTTGTTGTTTTTGTTATTGTTTGATTTTTTGTTGTTAACGTGTGTCTCTTTGTGATTTTTATAAGTGCACTTTAAATTGGCAACATTGCTGTATGTGTACCATTTTCTTTAAAATAAAAATAAAATAAATAAATAAAATATAATTCATAAAAATTAAATATTACAAATATTTTCGAGAATAAGAGTATTTTTCCATGGAAAGATATAAAATTCAATGCTCCCAGAGAATAGAAATTGTTATTCTCAGGGTGAATCACCTTTCTTTCCAGGGTCAATCGTTATTCCCAGGGCCATGCGTTAAATGACTCACTCAGTCATAGATGTTCATTAGTATGGAGAGCGTAAAACAAACATGTACAGAAGTTTTACCTTTTACAATAAATTGGATACTAAACTCATCCATAGAAAAAGTTTAAAAAATATATATAGTAAAAAAACATTTTTCGCTGTCCCTTCTCCTGCTATTTCTATGACGACACGCTTGATTTATACAAGCGCACGCTAGCAATGCAGTCAGTTTTGGTGAATCTTGACCAAAAGTAGCAGGGATTTCGAAAAATGAGGTCTGGGCCTATTCACCTCCGATGTAATAAAGATCAATAATTGCATCACACAATCAACGTGTGAGAACTTGGATTTTTGTTTATAGTGTTCACCAATTGCATTTATACATGTCTTGCACATATGAAATATGTCTATACCAATCACGCCATTCCCTTTCGGAGAAGGCAAAGTCATAGAACTTAGTCCTTGTTTGTTAGGCTTAGTAAACTGGCTCTCTCTTAATAATTTCCTCCATAATAGCCTAACCTCACAACCCTCTATCGCTTCTCGTACACTCATAAAATTCTAATAGACGTTACTTTTATTTATTAATTTTAATTAATATTTTTATACTATTCATAAGACTTAAAATATATCTATTCTTTCGAGTCTATTCAACCACATTTAACCGTAACTTTCGCGGTCTACCCCTTCCGCTCACTCCATTCACTTCACTATCATCAATGTTTTGTTATTTGAATCTCATCCTTTCTCGTAACATGGAAAAACCAACTAAGTACTTCCCTTGCATGTGCAAAATATGTAGTACACCGTAGTTATTTATTGAGTACTTTGCAAGTGGGATATGCAACGGGTGGTAGACAAAACTGAGCTTGTTTCATTAATTGTTTACATACAATTATTTAAGTCAACAATCGTCAAGTTACATTTTGTGATAATTGAATTTAATATATACTTCTACTCATAATAATACTATTGGAGATATTTTAGCATTGGTAAGCTTGGACAAAACAATGAAGAGAAGATAAAAATGAACATTAAATATAAAAAGGTATAAAAAATGCAATATAAGTAAAATTCAAAAAAGCTGTGTCACAAACATTTTTACAAATGAATGACCACTCTTGGGAAATGGCTCAACATTTTCTTCAGGACTCTTCCACTTTTTTATTTACTTGTTAGAACATAAGAACTTAGCAGTGTGTGTCCCTTGTGACCAAATATATCTAATTTTGTAAGGACGATCGTTTATACAGGTGTAACTCGGCTTCTTTTTTCCTTTACTTTGATATTGCCAGCATTTATCCCCTTTGACGATTAAATATGACGCGCGTTCAATTTAGTTTCCTTCTATTTTCCATAAGTTTTAATGCAAAGAGATAGTGAATAAGGCTACATTGATGATAGAAGAAGGAGAGCAAAAAGCAGAAGATTAATATCTATGTAACAGAACTCGTGTGGCAGGAATAGTCAAAAGTATTAAATAGACATTCTATGTTTCCCAAAAACAATTGTTGAATTTTCAGCAATTTTCGTCAAGGGAAGAACAAGTGACAATAAATTCATTAGGCCGTATTCTAAGCTATCTGCTTCACGCAAATCACTACGCTGCTTGTAATATAATATGCAGAGGGTAGGGGTCATTTGTTCCATAAGGAATTCAAGGAGTAGAAACAATTAATCTGCGAGTAAACCGATAAGCATCCCAACTAAATTGAAGTATTTACTGCTGACACAGTGGGGCAGACATGTTCGTCGAGGGAGAGATAGTGGGTACATTTTCGTGGAGGATCCTGATTCGTCCTTGGGCGATAGGCATTGAAAATACTAGCAATAAATCCCGAAAACCAGCATAATATTTTAAAGCGTCACTTATTTCACGACTTTTCTCGGCAGAACTTCCCAGATTGTTATGATAACACTCGGACGCAATGATGCGCACTTGGTAAAAAAATAGCAAGAATCACGAGACACTCAGTTACAACAGTTTATCCAAATTCAATCAGTGAGTATGCCAGCTAATACATTACACCCTGATTTATTCTATTTTGGGACTTTTATGGGAAGTGATAAGAAAATGGATCCGCATCTGTACCTTTTCTGCAATTAAAAGCAATAAAAATGGAATTCAAGTGAAAAAATCTTTGGTTAAAGTCAAATATAGCCTCTAATGAGTGCCCGTATTAGCTGCCGAGCAATAAATATCTTGCTGGAGCTTTTTTTCTTGATGGTCAGCAGAAAAATATTCCATAATATCCACAAAATGGGTTTTATAATGTCAGGTAGTTACAATCACAGATGCAGGTGACATGGGCGTATATTTTCCGGAAATTGATTTTAAATAACCTAAATAAAGGCCAATACGATGTTAAGAATTGCATTTTAAGATAAAGTCGATATTGAAAACTAGGCTTTTGGACACGCGCTCCAATTTAAAATGATATGACAAGCCTATTTTGAATCAGCTTCTTCTAGATTCCCCTCGATATCCAGATATTGGTTAGCATCGCTAATTCTCAGCAGGGTAGAATATAATTTCTTTGTCGTCCTCAACAGACAAAGGAAAATAAAATCGGCAAGTTTTGCCACCCACCATCTTCTCCACGGTTTTATTTCTACCCGTGAGCCATCGGTATAAGGGATTTATAGAGCTGGAAAAGTGGGACGGAGGGAAGATGGGAAGATTTATGTATTTTTTATCAAGCCG